>CM043701.1:76964816-77564816 GCA_023935145.1 Bretschneidera sinensis | reverse complement strand
TGCTTATACTACAAGGGGCACAAGGTGGAGGAAATGGTGATCATCCTCATCTATGTTGATGATATGTTGCTAGTTGGAAGCAGCATGGAGAGGATAATAAAATTTAAGGCTTAACTCAATGAGGAGTTTGAGATGAAGGATCTTGGCCATGCACAGAAGATCCTTGGGATGTGTATCATCCGAGAAAGGGAGAGAAACAGATTGAAGATCTCTCAAACTTTCTACATAGAGAAGATGATATCTAAGTTCTCTATGGAAGATAGCAAACCAGTGAAGGTTCCCCTTGCTGGTCATTTCAAGTTCTCTAGTGATCAATGTCCGAGATCAGAGGCGGAGAAGAAGGAAATGGAAAAGGTCCCCTACTCTAGTGTGGTTGGATCTGTAATGTTCACCATGGTAAGCACTAGACCTGACATTGCACATGCAATGAGTGTTCTTAGCAGGTTTATGAGTAATCCCAGAAATGAGCATTGGCTAGGGATGAAGTGGTTGCTGAGGTACTTAAAAGGAAGCCCAGACGTGGGGCTGGTTTATGAGAAGAGGGGTAAGTTCATCTGCCTTGAGGGTTATGCTAATTCGGACTATAGAGCAGACCAGGATGAAATGAGATCGATTAATTCCTATTTCTTCAACTTAAACGGATGTTGTGTAAGTTGGAAGGCTCAGTTACAGCCGGTGATAGCACTCTCAACAACCGAGGCTGAGTACATAACGGCTACGGAAGCCATCAAGGAGACTATATGGTGCAAAGGGTTGTTGGAAGAGTTAAAGGTACTAGAGGAGCAAGTTGTGGAGTATTCAGATAGCCAAAGTGCATTGCACTTATGTAAGAATCTGGTGTTCTATGAGAGGACAAAGCACATGGATGTTCCGTACCATTTCATTCGGGAAAATGTTATGAAAGGATGCATCCATATGGACAAGGTAGCCACGGAAGAAACCCCTATGAATTTAGGTACCAAGGTTCTAGCTCTAAATAAGTTCAATCATTGCCTTGGACTACTTAGGATTGGAGTCGGTTGATTGATGACTCAAGATGAGTTTGGATCCTGAAGTTTTTTCCACAATGGTTCAGGTTTAAACTCTTAGACAAATGTAGAGATTGTTAATAGTGTGCCTCAATATGCAACCAACAAAAAGGGTCTAGCAAAATGAGTGTGCTCACCAGGTCAGGCTGCAGCCCTCCATAGTCCAGGCCGCGGTGCCCACTACCCAAGGCCATGGGGCCCTGGGAAGGATGAAGGTGTGCCCAGCTCCAGGCCATGGCGACCCCTGTTTCAGGCCGCACCTTCAAGGCACACAGAAGCACACATGATTCAACCTTTCAAGTGGTTCATGAGGGATGTTCAAAATGCATAGCTTAACTTAGGATTGATCAAAAGCCATGGTTGATTGGTCATCAAGATCTAAGGGTGGAGAATGACACTCAAGATTGATCAAGAAGTTGGTGCACTATATAAAGGGTCACCTAGCTTCATTCTAAAAGAGAATCAAGTGTAAGATTACAAGTTGTGACATACAAGTGATCATCAAGAGATACAAGAGAGAATTGTGTGAGAGTGCAAAGACACAAAACCCAATAGGGACTCATTGTAGTGAGGCTGGTTATAAAGAAAGAGTAGCGTAGATTTGATAGAGAGCTTTTGTAATAGTTCTTATCATCTTTTTTCTTCTCTTCTTGGTTTCTTCAAGAACTTAAGCTTCTTGGAGAGGGGTTGCTGTGATTGTAAAAGAACCGTTGATTTAGTGCAGAGAGTTCAGAGGAACTCACGGGGACGTAGGCTATTGTCTAACCTCGATAACAAATTGCTTGTGTTCTTTTCTTTCTTGCTTTCATTTGCTATTTCATTTCATTACAAGTCATTCTAGACTTGGGTGTTTGGAAGATCACCACTTGGGCATCTTGTCAAGGTGATTTCCAACAGACTAGATATCAAAATATGAAAGATATATATACAAGGAAGTGTACCAAGCTTATTTCTTAATCGCATGTAGAACTCTTACGAAGATCAATGGATTGTTTCCAAAGATCTTCCTTAAGCAGTCTTCCACAAAATCATAAGATAGAAAACTCTTATCCTTCCTTGAAAATGGATAATTTCCTCCTATAAGCTCTAAAAAAGACATAGTTATGATGCGTTTGATCGATGGACAAACTGGGCATTGCTTGTTTCTTACTATCATTAAAAGATTGATAAAACGTGAAAATAATACCTCTTTTAGTGAAGGATCTCAGATGGGTATTGAGTAGGGGTTGTTTATTTGATGTTAGATGAGTGTTTTGAGACTAGGGTTTGCGTTTTAGTGAAGACGCAAGTGAAAATCCAAAAAATGGTGTTTTTTATGGCTATAGTTTGTGTGTAGGATTGCATGAGCTGAAAAGATTGAAAAGTCTCCCCTTTAGGATATTAAGAGGGATATTTATAAGATTTAGTATATCTTTTTAGGGTTAGGGGTAAGCTCTGACCGTCCTAGAGAAAATAGATAAGTGTTTAATGACTTTCCAAATTCAATTCCCTCACTAATTAGGAAAAGAGACAAATTCTAGACATTGACTTGAAATTGTCCGTCCGAACTCATACAAAAGAGTTTGGGTCTATTCTTGAACTTTATAGAAATACCAAAGTTATTTTTTTGAAGTCTAAGTGGTTTAGCGTACAAATTCAGCAAGGATTTTAAATCCAAATTTAATAAAGGTATATATATAAAAATATATATAATTCACGTCACATATAAAAGAAATTATCATAAGAAATGCACTCACACAAAGAATTTTGTTTATACCACTCTCATATTTACTCATCTTAGCTCTACTCAGCTCATTTCAACTCATCTCAACAATCACAGCGGGGATGTTTTCCCATGTATTGGTATGTTAAGCATCACATCTAACCTCAAATCATCTCAACTCAAGTCTTCCCAACTTAACTCATCTAAGCTCTCAGACTCGAAGGCCTTTCCATGCATTCATCATAAAAAGTAGAGCAAGCACATTTTCCAACACATTACCAATCACACAATCACGGCAATTCCAATTCCACTCATCCATCTTTTTCTAGCTTTCTTATGTAAAAAAACCCATGGATATATCAGAAAATGGAAATGAAGTTGAATCAATGATTGTAGAAGAGACAATTTTTTGTTCTTCAATTCCAGAGGATCAAGAGTTTGATGATCACCGTGAAATTAATAATCTTTGTAGTCTCTTATTTGGTAGTTCTAAGGTTTACTCTTCTGTTATCGTAGCTTATTATTTTAGTGCTTATTAAAGTCCTATAAGAGAAGAAGAAAACAATATTAATATTTTTCAAGAGGTTTAGTAGCTTGAATCTCTTTTTCTTCATGTAAATCTTTCATTGAAGTTTGGTTTTGTGTGAGAAAAAAATTTCCTCTTGTAAATTACTATGATTCTTTTTTATTTTAAGAAAAAGGTATTTTGTAAACTTGTAGTTCTAGCTAATAAGATGCCTTTTAACCTTAATATTTGACATACAATATCACATAAAGATCCATGATTAATAGATTAATGTCTTAGATGATTAGAATGATATATATCAAATTGGTCTAGCTAAGTAGCTATCAAAAATAATTTCTATGCAAGGTTTATTTTTAGCCGTAGTGGTTGGGATCTTTATAGCCCCATTAGAACCGTGATCTGAATCTTCCTTTCTAATTCGTGGTGTATTCATGTCGGATCCCTAAAATTGGGGATCCGAATTTTTCTTTAGACTTTCAACTAAAAAAAATAAACACAATAAAAAAAATTAATGAAATTCCCTTCAACCTTAATCTTTGATATACAATATCACATAAGATCTGTGTTTACCATATTATTATTACTATCTTACCTGAGCACTAAAATGATATATATTGAATTTTTCTAGTTATCAAAAGTACCTTTTTTACGCAAAGTTGATTTTGACCTTTCATTGCCAATTGTTTTCATTTTGTAGTCATGCATTGCAGCTACTATTATATATTATATGTTTTTAATTTGTTTCTCTTCCCTTTTTTGCAAAAAGAAATGGATCAAATATATATATATATATATATATATATATATATATATATATATATATATAGCTTCACTATTTAATTTTATGGTAGAATATTGTTATTACTACTCCAAGATATAGAGCCATCATCAAGTAAAAAAGGCTATTTTTTTCATTTTAATACAAAAATAATTCTAACCTATCCCTATTTCTTTGAACACACGCCACAACAACTTTGCTATTCATAAGGGTGTTGATGGCAGGCGAATTTGACTGATTAAGACATGCAATTAAGTACTTAGTTTTGAGATAATAACCAATAAAAAAAATTAGTTGTTAGATCATATAAGTAATTAAGAAGGTTTAACTTGATGTCGATTTGTGCTTATCTCATCAATTCTTTCAGCTGGGCAATGTCATTCACTATATATATGGCAACATTTTGTGTCTTGATTTGTGGTGTCTTTTTCTAGGCTTGATGTAGTTGTCCTTGAAGGTTATTTTAGTTTGTAAAAGCTAAATTTTCTTGTTTCTTTTATTGTTAATTTCTTGTATCTTTTTGAATGTCCTTTAATAAAATTTTATTTTGCATTTCAAAATAAAAATAAAATAAAACCAAACAAAAGCATAACATGTAATTCGTTATTCTGTAAGATATTCTAATCCCTTCTTTCTTTCTTTTTTAAGTGATGCTATATATAAGTAGTACAAGGATCGATTTGATTACATTATAAGCTCATAGTATCAAATTACTCATATAAAATCTCATAATACTATCACAACCCACATAAAGTGTGAGAAATAACCAGTATAAAATCGAACAAAGAATCCACACATTGTAAAGATTACTCATCAAATTTGTTAATAGAAACAGCCACCTTCTATTACAAATTTACATGTACATATCAACATACACTGATACACAAATCCGTGCATGGTTGCACATAATCTAGTTAGGATAAATAAGCGGAAAATTAAATTCAATGGAAATTCATTAGTTTAGAGACTATTCCAAGTTTCAATCCAATGTAGTCCTTAAAATCGAATCATGATTATAACTGTATCTTTTGCGCGATGGATGACCTTCCATGGTCACGAGAGTCAATAAACTCCACCGATATGGATCCAATATGTTAGTATATCAAACAAACAGCATCCACAAAGTGGTCTTTTATATGTTGTCACCTTGTCGGTCACTCTTGATTTTTTCTTCCTTAAGTAGCACAAAAACATTAGAGAAAATCTTTTTTGGTTTTCAACAAAACCAATTGTCTTATCTTTAATACATCGAGATATAATTTATGTTTCACAAGACATACCCTTAAGGCTGTAAAAAAAACGTCACAACCTTTGATTAATACTGATACATGTCTTAACACTTAATCATATATATATATATATATATATATGTCATAATATATTTCAAGTTTTCACATGCACTATACAATAGTAATATCAAATAATGTAGAGACATCAAACTATATAAAACTGAATGGCATGTGATGTATAGTAATCGAAGTATATCATCAAAATATGTAAATAGCTAAAGTACATCACCAAAAGATGTAAATAACTGAAGGACATCACCAAAAGATGTAAAGAATAATGTAAACAGATAGAGTAAATGCAATGCTTCCCATTAGCCAAGGATATCCAAAGATACCTTAAGCCCATACTTTAAGCATGTCACTTTAATGCATTAGGGAAAAGCCCCATTGGTTAGAACATTAGCAACCAAATTATTTGTTCTATTACTCTTTTATGTAATGTCACCCTACTTTAGTAATTTCTTTAATTATCAAGAACTTTACCTCAACATGCTTGGACAATGTGATATTCTTCATTATTCTTAGAGAACAACTATTATCACAGTATAACTATATGGTCCTAGCAATAGAGATAACCATGAATTACTCGAAAACTTAATTCTTCAATCAAACAACTTGTGTGGTGGCCCAAAGCATGCCATAACCTTAGCTTACATAACAGAAGAACAATAAGTGTCTATCTAACACTTTCCTAAATTAGCATCTCTTGCAAACATAACCATATAATCTGATGAAAATTTCATTTTATCTTGACAAATGGTAAAGTTTGAATCTATATACTCCACCATCTCAATATTTTTAGAACCTTTTGTAAATCAGTTTGAACTCTCAGGATCTCTTCAAGTACCTTGTGACTATCTAAGCAGCCACTCAATGATATGGATCTTTTAGGCTCGTAAGAAAATCCTACTGCAAAAATAGTGTAGGGATGCAAACTTTAGACTCTTAATTGTTATAGCATATGTTCCTTATAGATTCTCTCTCAGTTTCTCTTTAAAGACACTATGTAGGGATTAATTTATCACTTGTAAAATCTAGAGCATTCCCAGGTTACAATCTTGTATACTAAACATTTCAAGAACACAATCAACGTAGGCCCTCTGACAAAGTCTCAATAGGAAATAAAGTCTATTTTATGGATTTCAATATTTAGAAAAACATGTCTTTCCAAGATCCTTTATGTCAGAATACCTAAACATTAGTTGCTTAACTTTGTGCAACAATCCTAAGACATCAAAACCAAGCAAGATTTCATCCTCATTTAAGATAAGGAAAATAACATTTACTCCCACTGACTTAGACATATATTCATTGATTTTACATTTGTTCTCAACAAACCTTTATGAAGTTAATATATCATTAAATTTCAAATAATATTGTCTAGAAGCTTGCTTTGAATTATTATACAGATTTTTGTATGTTAACTTATACAATGGTTTGTCACAATATTCCTTAAATTCCTTAGGTTGTACCATATAGATTTCCTTATAAAGTCTTCATATAGGAAAGCCTTTTCATTTCTATGTGATATAGCTCTAAAATTTGATGAGCTATTAGTGCCATGATCACTCTAAAACATGCATAGAGAGAAAGTTTTGTTGTAAACAATCATTTCTCTCCTACTGAACCATTTTGCCATCGATATGAACTTGAAACTTTCAATCCTTTAGATTCTTTTTAAGTCTTAAAACCATTAGAAAATTCTACAAGCTCAACCTTTATAAGCTCCCTAAACAGCACCTAGTCTCACTGAATGCAACTTATATCTTATCACTTCTCACCACAGATCTAATTGAAAACTAGAAAACAACTTCTAATAAGTCACTAGGTGATTTTCCATATAGCCAATATTATATTCACTCTTATCTGAATAAATCATATAAATAATAATATTGGCATATCTTTTTTCCTTAGTTGATCACACTGGTACCCTACATAACTACATCCTGCTGTTAAGGAATCTTAATAAGAACTAGTTGAGCATCTAGCTCCTGCTCCTCCATAGGTCACACCATAGGTGTAAGAACCAATATGTCCATCTTTATAGGTAAAGAAAAGAAATTATCCAGATATTTTAAATATCCTTAATGATCTGAGAACAATTATCTTTTCGGCTAGTTCAACACGAAAAACTTAGCTATTTTTTTTGTTCACAATTCTAGTATTTTCACGTAATACCATGAAACTTATGTCTTAGAATCATCTAAGTACCTTATGAAGCAGCAATAAGAAAATAATGAATCTAACTTACCTTCATTAGGAATATATATATATATATATATATATATATATGTGTGTGTGTGTGTCTGTGTGTATCTACAAAATATCTACTAAATACAAAGGTTATCAATGTTAAGGTTTCCATCCAGTCCATAGTTTAACAAGATCTTTAGATTACAACGTGACTGGGTACTTTACTAAGGACTTACTGATAGTAATAACCTCAACCTAGAGAAAATAGTCTTGACATGTTTTTCCAAAATATTAAATGTGTGGTTTCGCCTTTGGACCACTGATAAGTGCTTAAATATTCATATTTAAGCCCCTTAATTTACATTTGTTAAGCTCTTAGTTTGCATATTTTATTCCATTTTACTTCCTTTTTGTGTTTTTTGTGTTTTTATAGGTTTTTGGAAGAAATGAAGCATTTTGGAACTCAAAGAACAAAACTGGAACTGGGAGCTAGAGAAGAGTGCGATCGAGCACAGTGCTTGGTGCGATCGAGCGCACAAGCACTCGTGCGCACAAGGAGAAGGCTCGAGCGCAACCTTGCACTCGAGCGCAAACTCATGCAATTGAGCGCACATGCAACAATGAAACATCAAAACAACAGTTCCTATTTTGGAAAGTAGGGTTAAACACTTGTTTTGGAAATTAGGGTTTCCAAGTGTCCTTAGAACCCTATAAATAGACTTGTAAAACACAGAAACAATATCTCCCTTTTGAGTTTTAGTTTTAGGTCGGGAGGCCGGAGGCCAGAAGGGATTCTACGAAGAATTAACGACACTTCAATGGAGCTCTCTCGAGTTTCTTCTTTCCTTTATTTTATTATATGTAACTAAACTTTTAGTAAGGGCTTGGTTGAAGACCTAATTATATTTAACCAATAATTTAGTATTGACGCCTTTGCAATATTTATGTTGTGATTCTTAATTTTATTAATGCTTGTTTTTATTTAAATTCCTCATATATGTGTGTCTGATCAACATATGCATGTGGTATGGATTAGTTAGTTGAATCAATTTGGATGACCGAGTCCTGGGTTCAACAAAAGTAACAAAAGATATCCACATTGGATTCTTGGATTAATCAACATGGAAAACCGAGAGTGAACCAAGCCCTAGGTCTCGTGTGGTTATCGATTTCCACAGATTCTATGGTCTCTTAAGGAACAGCTCAGTATACAACATGCTGAATACCTTAAGAGAGAAAAGAGTTAGAGTATACACCATGCCTAACTCGTTGTTTAGGCAAATCAATAGCTTAAGGAGTGGACCAAGCCCTTAGGTTGACAACCAGTAGGTATTCATAACATGAGTAAAGCATTGGCATATTGTCTTGTTGGGGTAGCATGATTAGTGGTGTATACCAAGTCCCTATGCCTTTATCATTATTAATTCAAACCCAATATTTATTTCTCTTATTTTTATTTTATTATTGCGAAACTAATTCTAAATCGAAATTCACCAATCCCTGTGGAGATGATCTCGTATTTGCACACTATGCTACTGTTGATCTTGTGCACTTGCAAGTAAACCTATATGATTATTTGCTTATTTATTTAGATAGATAAACGTACAACAAGTTTTTGGCGCCGTTGCCGGGGATTGTGCTAATTTCTTTTTAGAATTATTTTCATTAGTAAATTTTAATTTTATTTTTTCTGTTTTGTTTATATTTTCTTTATCAAACAACCCTAATTTTTTTTTTTTATCTTTTCGTTTTCTATTTTTCTGTTTTTGTTCAGGTGTGCAGCAAAGGAGTTTCTGTCCTCATTGCGATCGAGCGCACTAGTGTAGCGCTCGAGCACAGTTCAAGGTGCACTTGAGCGTAAAAGGTCCAGAGAGTACTTGAGCAGCAGTACTGAAACTGTTGCACTGAAGTAGTTCAACTGATTCATGCAAGGGTTTCAAACCAAAAATCCAATCTTCTTTCCACTCAATACAGAGCAAGGAGTAAAGAGTAAGGGCATGTATGAACTGAACTTAAATGGTGGATTTCCAAATTGGTTAGATGCTATAGAAAGAAAGATAGATATGCTTGTAAAATGCACGACTGTGTAGAACATCCCTCCTTGTCCACAAGCTACATAACTCCGTGTATATGGTATATGTTCTAATGTTAATCACACTTCTGAAACTTGCCATGTGTATTACTTTGCAGATCCAGAGCAAGCAAACTATATGGGACCAAACAACTATCATTCCAAGAACAATGCATATGCAAAATACCTACAATCCTGGATGGCGAAAAACTCCAACTTCTCGCGGAACAACGATCAAAATGCCCTGAACCTTCAAGGGCAGCAAAGGAACTCCCAACCAATAGCCTAATCAGTTCCGGAATCAAGGGATATTGACCTAAAGAGCATTGTGAGGCAACTAGGAGCTCAACAACAACAACTGATAACTTCACAAGAACAGTTCATGGCAGAGGAAATACAATTTTAGACTGAGTAAAGACAAATAAATGCCAAGCATGCGCAAGCTATTTAAAGATTAGAGGTGCAAATGGGGCAATTGGCTAAGGAGCTAAGTGAAAGAAAATAGGGAAACTGCTCTTACCTATAGTGTCACAAGATCAGATTTTGAGCCCGAATATGAGGATGTTACTGATGACATCATTGAAACTATGCACCTTCTTAATGCTCCTTCAAAGCATCCAAGTAAGTACACCGATCCATTTGACACTCTTGTGCCTTCTAATACTACTTTTTTCCATTTTATTGTCCAGGCACCAAATTTGGAGTTGAAGCAATTGCCAAAGTATTTGACTTATGCTTATATAGGAGAGGATAAGACACTACTTGTGCTAGTTGCTGCAAATCTTAGTTTTGGGGAAGAATAAGGCACGGTCCAGCTGAAGATGTTAAATGTAGCGCTCATGGGAGGCATCCCACAACTTATCCTTTTATTTTAATAGTTTTATTGTTATTTATTTATTTTTAATACTTCTAGTTTTCCCATATTATGTTAGTTTTTCTTTCTTAGGGACAATGTGTGCATCCCCTCAAGTTTGAGGGTGTGCTATGAGGCATTCCGGCCCAGCTAGTTCTCCATCTCCCAGGTCAGATCTTTCCATGATAGTCACACATTGGGGACACTGTGTAATTTAAGTTTGGGGGTATGAGAGACACATTCACACACCTTGTCCCAGTTTTTTATTATTATTATTATTTAAACAAATATTATGATAAGATTTCATTAGTAAGCTTAAAATATTAAACGCATGGTCTAAATAATAAAGTTTTAAAAGTTTAATTACTTACTTTAAGGCATTTAAGAATTCACAAGTTTGATCTAAATCTGACACGAGCACATTAGCACATAATTGTGTGGGGTATGACATGTAATTTTAATTTGTGTGTTTCCTTGGCTTAACTATAACCGGATGACTTGTTAGATGAACACTTTGGCATAGAAAAAATAGAAAAATTTTATTGCACAAAAAGAAAAATAAAATGCTCCGAATGATCATTACATAAACTTTCCACTGAGAATTGGACCTCTTGCCTCAGTAAGCAATGAGTATTCACGTCAGAAGGTTGGAATTGTGCTTATAATGATCATTAAAATACAATTTTCACTGAGTAACTGGACCTCTTGCCTCAGTAAGCAGTGAGTGTTCACGTCAAAAGGTGGGAATTTTGTGTGGCAGCATTAAGATCAGTTAGTTTCGTAGCCTTTTTTACTCGAGTTAGTAAGTCCTTAGGGGTGTCTTTACACCTAATACCCTAAAACCATATGGTTTGGGAGTCATTGGCTAAACACTCGCTACATGGGTCAATTAGAAAGCTTAAGAGAACTCAACATGGCAAAAATCTCATAATAAAAGAAAAAGAAAGAAAGAAACAAAACTATATTATTATTATTCATTCTAATAGGAAACTTGATGAATGTTAAGACACCGAAGCACTACACATTGGAATTAAACCTAGGACTCGCTCATTGTAGTATAGTGGTGAGTATTCCTGCCTACCACACGGGTTACCCGGGTTCGATCCCCAGCAACGGCGCCAAAAACTTGTTGCACATTTATCTACCTAAATTAATAAGAAAATAATCGTACAGTTTTACTTGCAAGTGCACAAGGTCAACAGTAGCATAGTGTGCGATGCAAGATCATCTCCACAGGGATTAATAAATTTTGATTTAGAATTAGTTTTGCAATAACAAAAGAAAAATAAGAGAAACAAATATTGAGTTTGAAAAAATAAAGATAAAGGCGTAGGAAGTTGATATCCACCACTAATCATGCTATCACAACAAAACAGTATGCCAATGCTTTACTCATGTCATGAATATATAATGTTTGTTAACCTAAGGGCATGGTATCTACTCTTTAAGCTATTGATTTTCCTAAGCAATGAGTTAGTTATGGTATCTACTCTAACTCATTTCTCTCTCAAGGGATTCTGCATGGTGTATACTAAGTTGTTCATTGAGAAAGCATAGGATCTGTGGAAATCGATAACCACACGAGACCTAGGGCATGGTGTATACTCTCGGTTTTCCATGTTGATTAACCCAAGAATCCGGCGTGGATATCTTTTGTTACTAATGTTAAACCTAAGACTCAGTCATCCAAATTGATTCAACTAACTAATCTATACCACATGCATATGTTGATCAGCAAACACATATGAGGAATTTAAATAAACACACACATTAATCAAGTTAAGCATCACAACATAAATATCGCAAAGGCACCAATACTGAATTATTGAATAAACATAATTAGGGCTTCAACCAGGCCCTTACTAGAAAATTAGTTACACATAGTTGTGATGCTAAACAACATCATAAAGTAAATAACAAAGGAAAGAAGAAACCCAAAAACACTATGGAGAAGAGTTATCAATTCGTTTCCACAATTTCTTCTTCGGGCTCGTCCAGCCTCCAGCCTCCCCAAATAAAAACTAAACTAAAAGGAAGATATTGTTTCTGTGTTTTATAGGTCTATTTATAGGGTTCTAAGGACACATCGAAACCCTAATTTCCAAAACAGGACCCTAACCCTACTTTCCAAAACAGGTGCTGTCGTTTTACTGTTTATTGTCGTACATGTGCGCTTGATCGCAGTCTCGTGCGCTCGAGCGCAGCCTTCTTCTTGTGCGCGAGCACAGGTTGCACTCGATCTTAGCTTGGGCGCTGGCTCTTGTGCACTCGATCGCAGCTCCCCTGCGCTCGATCGCATTAAGCAACTGACAAATTTTCCAAATTTGCTATATGAGTTCCAAAATGCTTCATTTTCTTCGAAAACCTATGAAAACACAGAAAGGAAGTAAAGTAGAATAAAATACATAAATAAAGAGCTTAACAAATGTAAATTAAAGAGCTTAAATATGAATATTTAAGAACTTATCACACCCCCAAATTTACATATTATTAGTCCCTTAGCAATATAAAATGAAAGACTATATCAAAACAAAATCAAAGATAAACTCATTCTTCATGATATCCAAAAATTTGGGTTGCACATATAACCATGATGACTGTTCATGAGTAAGCTTATAATAAAAACACATTTTTACAATGAATCATGATTTTTAAAGTTCATGTTACTTACACAAGGTTGGTTTAAGGCATCACAAGTTTGATTTGTGTGTGGTGGATTAGCACATGGAAGATGGAGCGTCCAAATAATTCTAATGTATAGTGTTTCGGTGTCCAAACCTTCATCGAGTTCCTTATCAGAAAGAACAATAATGGCATAGATTTTTCTTCTTTTCATTTTCTTTCAACATGAGATTTTTGCCACGTTGAGTTCCATTAAGCTTTCTAATTGACCATTGTAACGAGTGTTTAGCCAATGACTCCCAAACTAGATGGTTTTAGGGCATTAGGTGTAAAGACACCCCTAAGGACTTACTAACTCGAGTCACAAAGGCTACGAAACAAATAGGTCTTAATACTGCTAAGTGAAATTCCCACATTTTAATGTGAACACTCACTGCTTATTGAGGCAAGAGGTCCAGTTATTCAATAGAAATTTTTATTATCATTAAATGCTTAATTCCCACCTTTTGATGTGAACGCTCACTGCTTACTAAGGCAAGAGGTCCAGTTACTCGGTGGAAAGTTTGTTTAATGATTATTAGGAGCATTTTATTTTTTTCTTTTTGTACAATAATTTTTTTAAAATTATTTTTCTATGCCAAGGTGTTCTTCTAACAAGTTATCCGATTATGGTTAGGCCATAGAAACATATACATAAAAATTATATGTCATACCCCACACATTTATGTGCTAACATGCTCGTGTCAAATTTAGATCAAACTTGTGAATTCTTAAGTGTGTTGAGGTAGGTAATTAGTATTTTAAAATTCCTATTACTACACTATGTGTTCTTAATTTTAAGCTTACTAATAAAGTTTTATCATATTTGTTTTAAATTAACCAAATATTTCATAACAAAATGAACATGCATTTATCTTTTCAATTAAAACTAGCACAAAGTGTGTGGATGTGAATGTGTCTCCCATACCCCCCAACTTAAATTACACATTGTCCCCAACGTGTGAATAACATTGAAAGATCTGACCTGGGAGATGGAGAACTAGCTGGGCCGACATGGCTCATAGGATACCCCCAAACTTGAATGGATGCATACATTGTCCCTAAAAAAGAAAAACTAACATAATACGCGAAATCAAAAAGTACTAAAAATAAATAAATAACAATAAATATGAAAAAAATAAAAAATAAAATAAAAGGATAAGCTGTGGGGTGCTTCCCATGAGCTCTAAGTTTAATGTCTTCTGCCAGACGCTCTTATTCTCTCCTAGAAAAACATAAGTTGAGTGCATCTGCAACTGCTTCAATGCCAAATTTGGCGCGTAGATCTTTTGGAGAGGCCTCTAGGCGGTGCGCAGCCTTATATATGTCATCAATAACATCTTCATATGCAGGCTCAACATCCGATCTTGTTAAACCATGTGTGAGGATGGCTTCCAATGGAGCAATGAGATGGACCTGAAAATCTTGCTCAATAACACCTTGCATCATACATTTATTAGAATATTCCATATTATCTTGGGGTAATTTCAATGTATCAAATATTTTAAATTCAACCTTCTCACCATTTACCTTCATACTTACGATACCCTTTTTCACACAAATTTTTGTATCAGCAATTCTCATAAAGGATTTTCCTAAGATGATGGGCATGGGTAATGGCATAGAAGATTCTTCCATATCTAAAACAGTAAAATCAGCAGGTAAAATAAATGGACCTACCTTTACCAAGATATCCTCAAGAATACCTCTTGGTCTTTTGATGCTTCTGTCTTCCAGTTGCAAGGTGATGGAGGTTGGTTGAAGCTCCCCCAAACCTAGTGTCTTGAATATAGTGTATGGCAGCAAGTTGATACCAGCCCCTAGATCCAATAGTGCATGCTAAAAAATCTGGTTACCTATCTTGCAAGGAATGGTGAAACTACCCGGAACTTTTAGCTTGGGTGGTAGTTTCCTTAATAATACCGCACTCACCACTTCAATTAAAGCCACTGTTTCATGCTCCTGAAACTTCCTTTTATTAGTGAAACTATCTTTTAAAAATTTAGCATATGCAGGAATTTGTTTAATTGCATCTAATAAAGGAATATTAATTTCTACTTTTCTCAAAATTTCAAAATTATCATGCATTTTAATTTCTTTTGTTGGCTTTACTAACCTTTGGGGGAAGGGTGGTGCATTCCACTTATCCATTTCACTTACCTTTGATGTGGATGTTGTAATTAGGGATGCTTGTGCAGGCTTATCAGCTCCTGTGATCTTACCATTTATGAGAGTTGTCACGACATTTAGTTGTTGATGTCCTCTTGGATTAGGTAGTTCTTGGGAGGGAAGTTCACCATGCTTTCTTTCACTTAGCTCCTTAGCTAATTGCTCTATTTGTACCTTGAGTCTTTGAATGGCTTGCTCATGCTTTGCAATGGTTTCTCTTTGCTCAGTCCGAAATTATCTTGTTTCTGCTATGAATTGTTCTTGTGAGATCATCAACTGCCTTACAAGACTCTCTAGGTCAATTTGCTTTGATTCCAGAACTGATTAGGCTACTGGGTGGGAATTCCTTGGCTGCTTTTGAAAGTTCACAGCATTTTGACTATTGCTCCATGAGAGGTTGGGTTGGTTTCGCCCTCTGTGATTGTAGGTATTTGCATATGCACTGTTTGGTCCCACATAGTTCGCTTGTTTGGGATCTGTAGATGAATATAAATGGCAAGTCTTAGTAGTGTGATCAATTTGAGAACATAAAGCACATACCTGGAGTTGTGTATCTTGTGGTCAAGGTGAGATGTTCTGAGCAGTCATGGATTTTATAATCATATTTAGCTTCCTCTCGATAGCAGCCATCTGATTTGAAGATCCACCATTTAGGTTCACCTCATACATGCCCTTTTTCACACCTTGTCTACCTCTGGATGAGAATTGTTGTGTGTGCTCGCTTATGGTCTCGAAAAGCTCCATGGCTTCTTCACTACTTTTTTCCATCAGCACACCTCCACAACTTGAATCAACTATACCTTTATTCATGTCGTTTAGACCTTCATAAAAAGCTAGTACCAGCTCATCTTAAGGTAGATTGTGATGTGGGCATTTGAGTAGCAGCTCATTGAAGTGTCCTCATGCTTCAAAGAAAAGGTCTCCATCCCTTTGTTGGAACGATTGAATCTCTTTCCTCATTTGTCTTGTCCTTTGAGCTGGGAAAAACTACCTTAGGAACTTGCAGGCATACATTTCCCAAGTATGAATCGAAGCTGTAGGCAATGAATTGTACCACTTTTAGCATTATCTTTTAAGGAAAAAGGAAAAGAATTAACCTGATTCCTTCTTGGTCTAGGCCCCGGATATGCTGGAACTTGCAGAGATCAAAGAACTCTCAGAGGTGCAAGTGTGGATCTTCAGCAGGTGTACCCCTAAAGTGAGTCAAAGCATTGAGTATCTGCGGAGATATATAATAGTTGCCCTCTACCTCAGGTTGATATGCAATGCATGAAGGATGGTCAAGGTTTCGTGGGATGAAGGACTGCTTCATAGGTCTTCGCTCAGGTGGTTGTTGGTTGTCAAGTTGATATGCCATCGATGTATCTCCCTTGAATTCTTCTTCTACCTCCCCAAAGTTGTTTCTAAGCCTTTGTTGAATGGTCCGCTCAATCTCTATGTCGAGTGGAACGATGGTAGGGTTCCTAGATCGAAGCCCTTGCATGAATCAACTAGAAGACTTTGGTGCAGCAGCTTCAGTACTGCTGCTCGGGTAGTTTCTGGACTATTTGCGCTCGAGCGCACAATGTACTACGCTCTAGCACACAAGGTACTGCACTCGATCTCACATTAGCTTGCGCTCGATCGTAAGGCCAGAAACAGCACTGTTGCAGACCTGAAACAGAAGAAAACATAAAATAAAGAGAAGAAAAATTAGGTTTTTGGTAAAGAAAATATAAACAGAAAAGAGTAAAGAAATAACATAAAATAAAACTAACGAAAATAATTTCAAAAAGAAATTTAGTGCAATCCCCGACAATGGCGCCAAAAACTTGTTGCACATTTATCTACCGAAATTAATAAGCAAATAATCGTACAGTTTTACTTGCAAGTGCACAAGGTCAACAGTAGCATAGTGTGCGAATGCAAGATCATCTCCACAAGGATTGGTAAATTCTGATTTAGAATTAGTTTTGTAATAACAAAATAAAAATAAGAGAAATAAATATTGAGTTTGAAAAAAATAAAGATAAAGGCGTAGAAAGTTGATATCCACCACTAATCATGCTATCACAACAAAACAGTATGCCAATGCTTTACTCATGTCATGAATACCTAATGTTTGTCAACCTAAGGGCATGGTATCTACTCCTTAAGCTATTGATTTCCCTAAGCAACGAGTTAGGCATGGTATCTACTCTAACTCTTTTCTCTCTCAAGGGATTCAGCATGGTGTATACTAAATTGTTTCTTGAGAGAGCGTAGGATCTGTTGAAATCGACAACCACACGAGACCTAGGGCATGGTGTATACTCCCGGTTTCCCATGTTGATTAACCCAAGAATCTGGTGTGGATATCTTTTGTTACTAATGTTAAACCCAAAACTCGGTCATCCAAATTGATTTAACTGACTAATTCATACCACATGTATATGTTGATCAGCAAACACATATGAGGAATTTAAATAAACATAGGCATTAATCAAGTTAAGCATGACAACATAAATATCGCAAAGGTACTAATACTGAATTACTGAATAAACATAATTAGGGCTTCAACCAGGCCCTTACTAGAAAATTAGTTACACATAGTTGTGATGCTAAACAACATTATAAAGTAAAATAACAAAGGAAAGAAGAAACCCAAAAACACTATGGAGAAGATTTGTCAATTCGTCTCCACAATCTCTTCTTCGGGCTTGTCCGGCCTCTAGCCTCCCCAAATAAAAACTAAACTAATAGGGAGATACTGTTTTTGTGTTTTACAAGTCTATTTATAGGGTTCTAAGGACACCTCGAAACCCTAATTTCTAAAACAGGACCCTAACCCTACTTTCCAAAATAGGTGCTGTCGTTTTACAGTTTACTGCTGTACATGTGCACTTGATTGCAGTCTCGTACGCTAGAGCATAACTTTCTTCTTGTGCGCGATCGCAGATTGCGCTCGATCCTAGCTTGGGCGCTGGGCTCTTGTGCGCTCGATCGCACTAAGCAACTGATACATTTTCCAAATTTGCTCTCTGAGTTCCAAAATGCTTCATTTTCTTCTAAAACCTATAAAAACACAGAAAACACAGAAAATAAGTAAAATAGAATAAAATATGTAAATAAAGAGCTTAACAAATGTAAATTAAGGGTCTTAAATATGAATATTTAAGCACTTATCACACCTCTAAACTTACATATTGCTAGTCCCTTAGTAATACAAAACGAAAGACTATATCAAAACAAAATCAAAGATAAATTTATTCTTCATAATATCCAAAAATTTGGGTTACACATAAAACAATGATGATTGTTCATGAGTAAGATTATAATAAAAACACATTTTTACAATGAATCAGGATTTTAAAAGTTCATATTACTTACACAAGGTTGGTTTAAGGCACCACAAGTTTGATTTGTGTGTGGTGGATTAGCACATAGAAGATGGAGCTTCCAAATAATTCTAATGTATAGTGTTTCGGTGTCCAAACCTTCATTGAGTTCCTTATCAGAAAGAACAATAATGGTATAGATTTTTCTTCTTTTCTTTTTCTTTCATCATGAGATTTTTGCCACGTTGAGTTCCATTAACCTTTCTAATTGACCCTTGAAACGAGTGTTTAGCCAATGACTCCCAAACCAGATGGTTTTAGGGCATTAAGTGTAAAGACATCCCTAAGAACTTACTAACTCGAGTCAAAAAAACTACGGAACTAACATGTATTAATGCTACTTATCCATTTCACTTACCTTTGATATGGATGTTGTAATTGGAGATGCTTGTGCAGGCTTATCAACTCCTATGATCTTACCATTTATGAGAGTTGTCACGGCATTTAGTTGCTGATGTTCTCTTGGATTAGGTAGTGCTTAGGAGAGAAGTTCACCATGCTTTCTTTCACTTAGCTCCTTAGCCAATTACTCAATTTGTACCTCGAGTCTTTGAATGGCTTGCTCATGCTTTGCAGTGGTTTCCCTTTACTCAGTCCGGAATTGTCTTGTTTCTACTATGAATTGTTCTTGTGAGGTCATCAACTGTCTTACAAGACTCTCTAGGTCACTTTACTTTGATTTCGGACCTAATTGGGCTGCTGGGTGGGAATTCCTTTGCTGCTCTTGAAAGTTCACGACATTTTGATTACTATTCCTTGAAAGGTTGGGGTGGTTTCATCCTCTTTGATTGTAGGTATTTGCATATGCACTGTTTGGTCCCATATAGTTCACTTGCTCAGGATCTGTAGATGAATTTAAATGGCAAGTCTCAGTAATGTGATCAAATTGAGAACATAAAGCACATACCTGGAGTTGTGTATCTTGTGGTAGAGGTGAGATGTTTTGAGCAGTCATGGCTTTTATAAGCATATTTAGCTTCCTCTCCATAGCAGCCATCTGATTTGAAGATCAACCATTTAGGTTCACCTCATACATGCCCTTTTTCACACCTTGTTTACCTCTGGATGAGAATTGTTGTGTCTGCTTACTTAAGGTCTTCAAAAGCTCCATGGCTTCTTCACTACTTTTTTCCATCAGCACACCTCCACAACTTGAATCAACTATACTTTTATTCATGTCATTTAGACCTTTAGAAAAGGCTAGTACCAGCTTATCTTGAGGTGAATTGTGATGTAGGCATTTGAGTAGCAGCTCATTAAAGTGTCCCCATGCTTCAAAGAAAAGGTCTCAAACCCTCTATTTGAAAAATTGAATCTCTTTCCTCATTTGTCTTGTCCTATGCGCTGGGAAAAACTTCCTTAGGAACTTACAGGCCAACTTTTTCCAAGTGTGGATCGAAGCTGTAGGCAATGAATTGTACCACTTTTAGCATTATCTTTTAAGGAAAAAGGGAAACGAATTAACCTGATTCCTTCTTGGTCTAGGCCCCGGATATTCTGGAACTTGCAAAGATCAAAGAACTCTCGGAGGTGCAAGTATGGATCTTCAGCAGGTGTACCCCTAAAGTGAGTCAAAGCATTGAGTATCTGTGGGGATATGTAATAGTTGCCCTCTGCCTCAGGTTGATATGCAATGCATGAAGGATGGTCGAAGTTCCGTGGGATGAAGGACTACTTCATAGGTTTTCGCTCAGGTGGTTGTTGGTTGTCAAGTTGATATGCCATCGGTGTATCTCCCTCAAATTCTTTTTCTACCTCCCCAAAGTTAGTTCTAGGCCTCTGTTAAATGTTCCGTTCAATCTCTACGTTGCATGGAACGATGGTAGGGTTCCTAGATCAAAGCCCTTACATGAATCAACTAGAAGACTTTGGTGCAGCAGCTTCAGTACTGCTGCTTAGGTAGTTTCTGGGCTATTTGCTCTCGAGCACCCAAGGTACTACGCTTGAGCACACAAGGTAATGCGCTCGATCTCATTTTAGCTTGAGCTCGATCGTAAGGCCAGAAACAGCACTGCTGCAGACCTGAAACAAAAGAAAACAGAAAACGGAGAGAAAAAAAATTAGGTTTTTGGTAAAAAAAAATATAAACAGAAAAGAGTAAAGAAATAAAATAAAATAAAACTAACGAAAATAATTCCAAAAAGAAATTTAGTGCAATCCCTGACAACCGCGCCAAAAACTTGTTGCACGTTTATCTACCTAAATTAATAAGCAAATAATCGTACAATTTTACTTGCAAGTGCACAAGGTCAACAGTAGCATTGTGTGCGAATGTAGATCATCTCCATAGGGATTGGAAAATTTAGATTTAGAATTAGTTTCGCAATAATAAAATAAAAATAAGAGAAATAAATATTGAGTTTGAAATAATAATCATAAAGGCGTAGGGACTTGATATCCACCACTAATCATGCTATCACAACAAAACAGTATGCCAGTGCTTTACTCATGTCATGAATACCTAATGTTTGTCAACCTAAGAGCATGGTATCTACTCCTTAAGTTATTGATTTCCCTAAGCAACGAGTTAGGCATGGTATCTACTCTAACTCTTTTCTCTCTCAAGGGATTCAGCATGGTGTATACTAAGTTGTTCCTTGAGAGAGCATAGGATCTGTGGAAATCGACAACCACACGAGACCTAGGGCATGGTGTATACTCCCGGTTTCCCATGTTGATTAACCCAAGAATCCGGCGTGGATATCTTTTGTTACTAATGTTAAACCTAAGACTCGGTCATCCAAATTGATTCAACTAACTAATCCATACCACATGTATATGGTGATCAGCAAACACATATGAGGAATTTAAATAAACACAGGCATTAATCAAGTTAAGTATCACAACATAAATATCGTAAAGGCGCCAATACTAAATTATTGAATAAATATAATTAGGGCTTCAAGCAAGTCCTTACTAGAAAATTAGTTACACATAGTTGTGATGCTAAACAGCATCATAAAGTAAAATAATAAAGGAAAGAAGAAACCCGAAAAAACTATGGAGAAGAGTCGTCAATTCGTCTCCACAATCTCTTCTTCGGGCTCGTCCGGCCTCCGACCTCCCCAAATAAAAACTAAACTAAAAGTGAGATACTGTTTCTGTTTTTTACAGGTCTATTTATAGGGTTCTAAGGACACCTCGAAACCCTAATTTCCAAAACAGGACCCTAACTCTACTTTCCGAAACAGGTGCTGCCATTTTACTGTTTACTGTCGTACGTGTCTACTTGATTGCAGTCTCGTGCGCTCGAGTGCAGCCTTCTTCTTGTGCACGAGTGCAGATTGCGCTTGATCCTGGCTTGGGCGTTGGGCTATTGTGCCCTCGATCGCGGGTCCCCTGTGCTCGATCGCACTAAGCAACTGACAGATTTTCCAGATTTGCTCTCTGAGTTCCAAAATGATTCATTTTCTTCGAAAACCTATAAAAACACAGAAAGGAAGTAAAATAGAATAAAATACGTAAATAAAGAGCTTAACACATGTAAATTAATGGGCTTAAATATGAATATTTAAGCACTTATCACATCCCCAAACTTACACATTGCTAGTCCATTAGCAATACAAAATAAAAGACTATATCAAAACAAAATCAAAGATAAATTCATTCTTCATGATATCCAAAAATTTGGGTTGCACATAAAACCATGATGACTGTTCATGAGTAAGCTAAAAATAAAAACAAATTTTTACAATGAATCAGGATTTTAAAAGTTTGTGTTACTTATACAAGGTTGGTTTAAGGCATCACAAGTTTGATTTGTGTGTGGTGGATTAGCACATAGAAGATGGAGCTTCCAAATAATTCGAATGTATAGTATTTCGATGTCCAAACCTTCATCGAGTTCCTTATCAGAAAGAACAATAATGGCATAGATTTTTCTTCTTTTTTTTTCTTTCATCATGAGAGTTTTGCCATGATGAGTTCCATTAAGATTTCTAATTGACCCTTGTAACAAGCGTTTAGCCAATGACTCCTAAACCAAATGGTTTTAGGGCATTAGGTGTAAAGACACTCCTAAGGACTTACTAAGTCGAGTCAAAAAGGCTACGAAACTAACTGGTCTTAATGCTTCTAAGTGAAATTCCCACCTTTTAACGTGAACACTCACTGCTTATTGAGGCAAGAGGTCTAGTTACTCAGTAAAAAATTTTATGACCATTAAATGCTTAATTCCCACCTTTTGATGTGAACACTCACTGCTTACTGAGGCAAGAGGTCCAGTTACTCAGTGGAAAGTTTGTTTAATGATTATTAGGAGCATTTTATTTTTTTCTTTTTGTGCAATAATTTTTTTTAATTATTTTTCTATGCCAAGATGTTCTTCTAACAAGTTATCCGATTATGGTTAGGCCATGGAAACATATACATAAAAATTATATGTCATACCCCAAACCTTTATGTGCTAATGTGCTCGTGTCAGATTTAGATCAAACTTGTGAATTCTTAAGTGCCTTGAGGTAGGTAATTAGCTTTTTAAAATTCCTATTACTAGACTATGTGTTCTAGATTTTAAGCTTACTAATGAAGTTTTATCATATTTGTTTTAAATTAACCAAAATTTTCAAAACAAAATGAACATGCATTTATCTTTTCAAATAAAACTGGGACAAAGTGTGTGAATGTGACTGTGAATGTGTCTCCCATATCCCCAAACTTAAATTACACATTATCCTCAATGTGTGAATAACATGGAAAGATCTGACTTAGGAGATGGAGAACTAGCTGGGCCGACATGGCTCAAAGCATACCCCCAAACTTGAATGGATGCATACATTGTCCCTAAAAAAGAAAAACTAACGTAATACGGGAAAACAAAAAGTACTAAAAATAAATAAATAACAATAAATATGAAAAAAAATAATAAATAAATTAAAAGGATAAGCTGTGGGGTGCCTCCCATGGGCACTAAGTTTAATATCTTCAGCCAGACACTCTTATTCTCTCCTAGAAAAACATAAGTTGAGTGCATCCGCAACTGCTTCAATGCCAAATTTGGTGTGTGATATTTTGGAGAGCCCTCTAGGTGGTGCACAGCCTCAAAGATGTCATTAGTAACATCTTTTTATGCATGCTCAACACCGATCTTGTTAACCTATGTGTGAGGATGGCTTCCAATGGAGCAATGAGATGGACCTGAAAAGCCTGCTCAACAACACCTTTCATCTTACATTTATTAGAATATTTCATATTATCTTGGGGTAATTTCAATGTATCAAATATTTTAAATTCAACCTTCTCACCATTTACCTTCATACTTACAATACTGAATTATTGAATAAACATAATTAGGGCTTCAACTAGGCCCTTACTAAAAAATTAGTTACACATAGTTGTGATGCTAAACAACATCATAAAGTAAAATAACAACAGAAAGAAGAAACCCGAAAACACTATGGAGAAGAGTCGTCAATTCATCTCCACAATCTCTTCTTCGGGCTCGTCCAGCCTTCGGCCTCCCTAAATAAAAACTAAACTAAAAGGGAGACGTTGTTTCTGTGTTTTACAAGTCTATTTATCGGGTTCTAAGGACACTTAGAAACCCTAATTTCCAAAACAGGTCTCTAACCCTACTTTCCAAAATAGGAACTGCTGTTTTGTTGTTTCACTGATGTGTGTGCGCTCGATCGCATGAGTTTGCGCTCGAGCTTTCTCCTTGTTCACATGAGTGCTTGTGCGCTTGATCGCACCAAGCACTGCACTCAATCGCACTCTTCTACAGCTCTCAGTTCCAGTTTTGCTCTTTGAGTTCCAAAATGCTTTCTTTCTTCCAAAAACCTATAAAAACACAGAAAACACAAAAAAGAAGTAAAATAGAATAAAATACGCAAACGAAGAGCTTAACAAATGTAAATTCAGGAGCTTAAATATGAATATTTAAGTACTTATCAACCTCTCCCTTATGTTCAGCACAACCTAATAAAGTGTACAGGGTCACTATTTTCTTTAAGCATCTAGCAAACGAACTTTAAATTATCCTAAAACTTTATGTTTTCCAAAATACTCAATTTATTGATTAGACTCAATCATTCTTAATGACTTTTCCTAGCTATTTCTCAAAATTAGTACTAAAAATTTGAACGTGTCAAGAAAATCGTACTTTCGTTTAATTGAGAACATGTATCCACAGTAGGATTGTCATCAATGGATGATACAAGTGTTTACACTTAATAATGTATTTGGATAAGGTATATTGAAAATAAGTGTGGATGACTTCCAAAAGATCATATTTATGAGATGCACAATTTTCTTTATCTTGGTTAATTTATCCCTAAACAAGTCAACACATGTCAAGTTAAGAGTAAGCCAGATGTATTCCTTTATCACTCTTTTCACTCTCTCCCTAGAATTGTGACAAACACATATAGGCCATAATATGGAAGAATTTTCTTTTATTAGGGATCTTTTGATAAAATTTGAACTTTATATGAGGTTTTGTAAACATAATTTAAAGCTCAACACACAATCTATACAACCCATAGGACAACATGCAATGACTAATAGTTTTCGTATCAAAAATAATTTAACTTTATAATCTTTAGTAGCCAATCTTGTCCAAAAGTTGAAGACGAAAAATGAATTTTGCACTAAGATCATATAAAATTGTATCCCTAATAGAAGTTTAAATTTAAACTAGCTATTCCTTTGAAATTTATGCCCACCTCATCATTGTTTCCAATCGTGAGCTTAAATCCTTTATTTGGTTTTTCCTTACTTTTGAATCTTTCTATTGTAAGAGCAATACAATTACCACTATCTAGCCACCACACCAAATAGGGCTTCAGTTACATTGGATTCACTTAGTGTAATAGCCAAAGAGTTAACCTCACGATCACTATCCTCTGTCCAAGTTTTACTTTTATTGCAATTCCATTTCTCAAGATATTTCTTCACACATAAGCACTTAATTTCACTTTATAAGGACAACATACTTAAGGCCCACTATATTGCCAATCTGATCAAACTCTTTATTAATCCTAAACAATTTTAAAAGTACTAGATTAATCTCTTTTGCCTTTCTTGATACTTATTTTGGAAACAAGTAAGGTAATTTAGGATTTCTCTCTCAATTTAAAAATGATTATTTTTATGATGTACTCCCATACACATATTTCTCCGTCATACCTTATAGAATTTACCTTAATGGAAAATTAATTAATTCTTGTAATGTGGTCTATACATCGCCTCAAGTCAGTCCTATAACATCTTATCTCACCTTTTTAGAATGCATTTATAGGTGGTTGTCTTAGCTCAAAATAGGGAAAAATATCCTTGCAACCTTTAAGATTGACGTGAGGAAAGCCTATGACAATCTTTCATAGACTTTTATTAAGGTGGCTTTAGATAAATATGGTTTTTCTCATAGATGGATACACCTCATAATGGAATGCGTATCAATGATATCCTATTAAATCCAAATAAACGGTGAACCTTCACAACCAATTAATATAGTGAGGGGTATTTGACAAAGTGATCGTCCCTTATCACTTTATCTATCCATCTTGTGTAAAAATCAGTTAACCTCTCAAAGGAATCAAAGTCTCTAGGAATACCCTTGCTAGCTCCCCCTTGCTTTAAGCTGATGATTGTTGCATTTTCTTCCAAGTCAATAACACAGGACCTTCCACACTCACTAAGCTTCTTACAACCTTTAGTTCATAGTCTAGCCAGAAGGTTAACATGTCCAAATCTGTTGGGATAAGGTCCAAAATCTAATTAAGTGGTATTGAAGGCCCAATTAAAACAAGGAGGTTTTGATCGAGTGAAGGCAAATCTGGCCAAAGGGATTAAACTGTTTAGGGATTTGAGTCGAGGGAGCGATTTGTTGGGATTCTCCTCAGATCTCACATCGGATAAAAGTTTAAATGTAAGTAGTTCTAGTCCCACGTCGTCTATGTGTCAAAAGAATGATGGTACTAGTTATTATAAATATGGGCATCAAGAGACGAAGTGTCTCACCAAACCAAACACCAATATAACTTGTTAACGAGGATTTTACAAAGATCCAAGGGTTGAGTCAACATTGGGTGTATTGGGGTTTGGGTTTGTGAGATTGGAGAGAGTTTCAACACAATTTTGCCTAGAAAAATTGTGCACTGTGGATTTGTGAGTTTCTGCAGCTTGTCTCTATGCAAAAGTTGTAGTGAGTGTTTTAGTACAGTTTTGATTAGAAAAATTGTACAACTGATGTAGTTTAGAATTAATGGTGGATTGATTCTCATGTGGATGTAGGCAAGAGGTGTCGAACCACGTTAAAATTCTTGTGTTTATTTTCTCTTTATTTTTGCTATTGTGATTGCATTGTTTTTTTTGGGGTGTCAAATTCCCATCAAAATCTGACATCTAAGTTCGCCCCGATGCATCCACAAAATTAAGGTTCATCTTACTTCATCTCTCAAAGCTTTATCATGAATGAACCAGGAAATGAACTTCACTAAGCATTAATAGCAAGATTTCGCTAAAATTATTGATAAAATCACGTCCAAACTGATGAGTCAGAAGGCTAAGATGCTCTCCCAAGTAGGTAGGCTCACCTATTGTTTTCAAAGGCGTTGTTTGGGCTCACCCGGGCCTCGCTAAGAGGTGGACTAAAACAAAATTCCCTTAAGCTTAAAGTATTAGGCGTTTCTTTCATTGGCCATACAACTTTTACTCCTCGGTGATCGGGGCGTACCGATGATTGAGGAGCATGCCCCATTGAATTTTTTTAAAAATCTTAAAAATCAGAAGAAAAAAATACAAGTTTAAGGCTCAAACCAATACCCAAATGAGTAGGAATACAAACCTTAACCACTAAACTAATTGTTCTTATGGTTATATCATTGTGTTTCATAAATATTTATCACATGTTATCTGGTTTAATAATAACTACAAATTATTTAATTAATTACTTACAAGTTACAACAATATAAAAATAAAAAAGTATATATAATGTATATATAAATATATATTAATATTTTAAAATTATAATTATAATTTATATACTCTAGAGAGTTAATAAAAGTATTAAAGTTTGTTGAAAAATAATTTATTTAAATTTAAATGATTAATTTATATAATTCATATTATTTTATTATAATTTGAAATGCCCTGATGTTTAAAAGGCTTATGCCCCAATGCCTCGAGCCTTACTCCTTATCTCATTGAAACAAAATACCTCGTCCAACGACTTCAACTATGAAAACACAGGGATCACCCTCATCAAGTCAACTCTAGCATCCATCTCTGCGGAATAGGTTGATTAAAATTTCCAAATTAAGTTTACTCCAAGTTGTTAATAATTTCTAGTGGAGGCAATAGGACAACAAACAGAAATTGCACATGGTTGGTAAAGACATTCTCAGATTACTTAAGCAGAGAGGATGTTAAGAGAGATTAAAGATTTCTCCCCCATGAACTTGGCCTTGTTGGCTAAGCATGCTTGGAGACTTTCAAGAGATGCCTCCTCTCCTTTTGCCCTTGCTCGAAAAGTCAAATATTAATTTCACCATTCGAATTTTGGGAATGTTCTAAGAGAAACAGTGGTACGTAAATTTGGAAGTGCATCATCCGTGGTAGAGACTTGCTCACCCATTACTCATCGCAGGCTATCTCCCAAGTAGCTACAGATTCTAAGATCACTTCCTCTCACCCAACCTCGATCTGGTTGGTGCCATGGACAATACAAAGTGAAGGAAGGGTATTTATGGCTAGTGGGATATGGGAGACTGCCCACATCCCACCATGCTGTTGGAAAAATCAACTCTAAGAGGTTATTTTAGACCATTTTAAGGTCTTAATTTGAGCTAGTTAATGGTCATTAAAAAAATTTAATTAGATGCATTAAATTAAACTCAAGTTGGAGATTTAATGGGTATTTATTTTTATTCAAAAGAAATCTTAATATATGAGCTTAAAACGAGAATAAAGGCTTGCTTGAAAACCTAAATTGGCTTATAAGAAAATGAAAAATAAAATTCGTTATAGGCATTTATTTGGGATTCTTATCTACTTCTATTAAAATAAGGGATAAAAGTTAAGGCTTACAGTGCATTGCACTGTGAACGCACTAGTGCCCAATCACATTGCATTGGCGCTTTAGGTGCACTTTGCACGTGCGTATCGTCGCAGAGGAACCCTCGCCTCGTGTCTGTTGTTCGTGTTCAGGTATCCAAATTTTGGATAAAATACCAAATCATACAAAAGCTCAAGATTTAATCAGAAAGGTGTCAGATTAAATCAAAAGGTATCTGTTTAAATCTAAAGTTTGTAATTTAAACAGAAATGTATGATTTAATCAAAGAGGTGTCATATTAGTCAATTATCTCTTTAATAGACACGATCTGGTCCGTTGAAAATTAAATAACATGATCAAAAGGCTCATATTAAATATATAAAATTATATCTTTCCTCCCTCTACATTCAAAATACAATTAATTTTCATTATTTCTTCTTTCTTTCTTCTCCCATTTTCTCTCAAAACCTTTGCCATAATATTTCAGTATTTCAAAGCATAATAAAATTCAAAGTTCTTCAGATGTTGCTATCTGAAGACTTTAACCTAGAGACATAGTTGTATCTTAGAGGATTATTCGTCTTTAACCCATAACAAACTTGTTTATTCAAGTAGGGATGAATAAAGCCTTAAAGATAGTGTTTACTACACGCCTTTAAGTCCTGATTCTCATATTCTGTTCTAGTTTATAAAAATATTACAACAATTTTAAGGCTTTATTTATGTCCAACAAAATGGAGACAAAATGATTCAAGGTGATGAATTAAGACATTGTCAAGCTAAACAGATTTGATGAAAATAATTTTAGCCAATGGTAAGACAAGATTATGTTCTTGCTTACTACGTTGAAAATTTCCTATATACAATATCCGAATTTGCAGCCCATTCTTGACGATCTAGTACTTAAGGCAGGAGAGTAGTCTCAAACAGCAGTGATCAAACAACTATAAAAAGAAAGGAAGAAAATAGAGGAGGACAAGTTGCTGTGTCGTGAGAATATTTTGAACACATTATCAGATCACTTGTATGATCTATTCACAAACATCAAATCTTCTCGTAATATTTGGAATGCTCTTAAATACAAATACAAAGCAGAAGAAGAAGGTATAAATAAGTATTTAGTTTTCAAATACTTTGATTTCAAAATGATTGACAATAAACCTGTCTTAGAACAAGCGTATGAATTACAAGTTATTATCAATAAATTCTAAGCTTTAAAAATTATTTTTCCTGAATCATTCCAAGTGGGGGCTATTATAGCTAAACTTCCCCCTTCTTGGAAGGATTATGGAAAAAGATTTATGCACAAGTCTGAGGACTACATTTTAGAACAAACACAAAAACATCTTCGTATTGAAGAAGAGTCGCGTTTAAGTGACAAAAGAAATTTTGTTCAAAGTGGTCCTAAAGTGCATTATGTGGAGGTAGGCAAAACTATAAAGCATTATTTATAAGTGAAATTGGAGGAAAATTTAAAAAAACTACAGGAAAGAAGAAAGGGAAGTGTCATGTGTGTGGTGAACCTGGACACTATGCTCGTGAATGCAAATTTTGCAAAAGTATAGATATCAATAAGGCTAACATGGTTGAGGAGAACATTGTAGCAATGATCACCGATCTGAGCCTTGTGACTATGATCTCTGAGGTTAATATGGAAAATGAGGTGTTTGGATGGTCGTTAGATTCTAGTGCTACTATCCATGTGTGCAATAACAAAGGACTGTTCAAGACATTCGAGGAAGTGACTAATGGAAGAAGTACAAATAGGAAACGTTGCACAAATCAAAGTTTGTTGAAAAGGAATAATCAAGATTGACTTCACATCCGGAAAGCGTCTTAATCTTCTTAATATTCTCTATATACCAGATATTCAAATGAATCTAATTTCTGTTGATCTTTTAGATAAAAAGGATTTCAAATTTTTGTTGAATCTAGCAAATGCATACTTTCAAACAATGGCATGTTTGTCGAAAAAATATATTTTTGTAATGGCATGTATAAGCTAAGTATTAATAATAATAATAATAATAAGACGATAGTTTCTACTTATTTTGTTAAGTCTTCTTCTTTATGGCATAGTCGTTTAGCACATATTAATTCTGGTTATTTAAAGAGCATGCACAAGTTAGAATTAATAAATATTGGAAATGATGACTTAGCAAAATGTGAAATATGTGTTCGATCTAAAATAGTAAAGAAACCTTTTCCTAAGGTACAAAGAGATTCAAAAATTTTAAGTCTAATACATTCAGACTTATGTGAATTAAACCGTATGTTAACAAGAAAACGAAAAAAGATATTTTACTACTTTTGTAGATGATGCAAGTAGATTTTTATATGTTTACCTATTAAGATCCAAAGTTGAAGCTTTTGACATTTTTAACAAATATAAATAAGAAGTAAAAAAATAAACTTATAAAAAGATTAAAATTCAAGTTCTGATAGATGTGGTGAATATTTCTTAAATGATTTTGATCAATTCTGTGAAGAGCATAGCATAATACATCAATGCACTACACCTTGCACATCACAACAGAATGGCCTGGCTAAAAGAAAAAAAAATTGTTCTTTAGTAGAAATTGTAAATTGCATGCTAGTTAATGCTAAATTACCATTAAACTTATGGGGTGAAACAATTTTTACTGCTTGTCATATTCATAATAGGATTCTAGGAAAGCAAACAAAATTGAGTCCTTATGAAATATGCAAAAGTAAAAAGCCTAACTTAAATTAAACGAAATATATGTTTATTTTCTCCAATATGCATGATTTGTAATTCTGATTCTTTTAAATTGATTTATGATGAGTTGTATGTTGAATATTACACGTTTAAGTCTTTGAAAATTTTATGATTATCGAGGCGTGATTAGCTTGGTATGTTTATTAATCTTATGTTTTATGATTATCTCTGTTGAATGCTCACATGCTTATTGTTTTGATTTGATGCTATGATGCTTTCTGTTTTGATTACTTGATGTCATATATCTGTCAACGTGTCATCATATTCTTGTGTGCTTCATTTAATGCTTGTGCATGTGCTCATTAAAAGGAAAGAATGTTATAGTGTTAAAAAAGATGACCAAAAGTCCCTTTTAAGAACAAAAGTTAAGGAATTTCAAAATTACAAAAAACAAAAAAAAAACAAAAAAAACAAAAAACAAAACAAAAACAAAAAAACAAAAGTAGAGGCTAGGACCGTTGAGGCCTCATTGGTGTGTGCTTTTGGGACCTTCCCACCGCATACCCTAATTCCAACACTTGATCTTAATTATATGACCAATTGCTAAGATTTTTGAACCTTTAAAACCAAGTGGTGATTCAATGCAATAACCTATCGAAATTTCTCTTGATTGCCTCTTAGATTTCATGGAGTTGACCAATCAGATTGCATATAAAGTACATATAAAAAATGAACAAAACAACATTCAAACTCGAAAATAAAGGTATATTGTTATAAAGTAAAACAAAAATGGTTGTAAATATAAATTGGATATAAAGTACATATAAAAATGTAATGTTAATACATAACAGAAATTAAAATCTCTCCCCTTACAAATTAACCTAAGGCCCATAGGATCAATGATCCAATTCAGTTCATAAGGAAATGAGTATGATACTAAGGCCACGACCGAAATGAATTCAAAATAGAACTAAGCCCATAAAAAAAATCCAGAAACTCCAAAAGCTTTTGGGTCCAAACTTAAATGACTTCAATTTAAGGCTCAGAAAGCAAAAGGAAGTGTTAGGCCCAGTCATCATTTTGAGTCCAAAACACAATTTTAAAAGAAGGCAGTTTTTTAAAGCACATTGTTGGGCTAGGTCAATGCTCATTTTTTATTTCAAGCCCACCAACCTTGAACAGAAAACATAAAGGATTTTTAGAGTTTTTGGATCAAACAAAACAGTTTTCAAGCTTAGAACATTTTCTAGGAAAGTATCAAAACAACATTCAAACTCGGAAATTCAAACCCATAATTTTTTTTTTTGCAATTTTTTTTAATAAAACCCAAAGAAAATGGTGGTTACTAAGGCACTACACTAGTCAGTAGCCTTGAGATTTTCTTTGAAAACATATTCTTTATTAAAATCCAAAAGAACAGAAACAAAGGAAAAAAGAGAAGTTTAAAAAAAATTAATCCAGGAAAGTAAATTTTCCTTTCATTTTCACATTGACCAAACAAATCTCAGCTGAAACTCAAAAATATAGTGAGTTTTAATGAACCAAACGCATCAAAGATATTTATAGAAACAGAGAACAAGAAAAAAAAAAGCATATGGATTTGAAGATTTGGGAAAGAGACCGAGCATAGCTCATTCATTTCATGCCTTAACCAAACCCTTTTCCTTGTCATCTAAACAAGAAACTCACAGCATAAAAGCATGGACTAAGTTCCTCTCCATTTAAGAATTGAAATAGAGGTCAAGTTTATGGTGAGATTGAATGCCACATTGACAAATTTGAATTTGAATGTTCTTCATTTGATGATGTGGCATTCAATCTCACCACAAACTTAACATCATTTCAATTTTCAAATAGAGAGGATCGTGATCCTAAAAGCACAGTAAGCTCATGTGCTCAACAAAACACAGCAACAACCATTAAAATGTATACAAAAAGCAAAATAAAAGAAAATAACCAAATCAAAACAATTGGGTTGAGTGAACAAAACTCTACCAAGCGGTTCTAAGGTTTCAATCCTTACATTTTATTTCATTTTTTTTTCTAAAACAAAAATTAACATAGAAATCCATTGAGGATAAGAGCTAATCTCTTATCATTTGTATTTAAATATTTGTTATCCTATTTGATTGCATTTAAAGTTTCAATTTGTTGTTATCTATTGTATCTGATCTTATCCATATAACATTATAAATACAATACAATTATCTCACCAAAGCTGTGAGAAACCATTAAATTCAAAGTGTTTTATCTTGGTATCAGAGCAATAATAGACTAATTTCTAGTCTTGTCACCATAACCACTTTTTTATCAACCACCATGACCAATGCAAACATATCAATATATAATCTCTGTTATAATTCATAATTCGGAATAATTAAGAGTCAGAGAATAATTTAAAACTGCATCATTCTTATTATCGTTCACAATAGGTAAATAATACAAATCATGTAGGGCATAAACTTTCCTATAGCAAAACAATTTCTATCTTTTTCAATGGACACCCTATTATTATAGAACCTAACCTCTAGCCCCTTCTTTAGTAGTGCAAGGAAAAAATCCAAATTACACCTCATCCTGGGTGCATAGATCACATCCTTGAGGACTATAATATTGTCCCCAAGATCCAACCAGTAAGATTTGATACCTTTCAATTCTAGGTAGGTATTGTTACCTATGAAGATCTTTTGTTTTCTCATTCTCAGCTCCATGTAATCAATCAACCCTTCTTTGGTCTTAGTAATGTGTCGAGTTACACCAGATTCAATCCACCACCCATCTCTGCTCGTGGCCATAGCATTGCATTCGATCATTCCAAGAAACTCTCATTTGTTGGATCCTTCTTGTTTTGAATGCCTTGAATCGTCCTTATTTCCTTACTTATTTTCAGGGCAATTGGACTTGAAATGTCCAAATTTGCCACATTTATAACAAGCACCTCAAAGAATGACTAACTTCTTATTGTTACAGTGTTGTGATCGTGAATCCTTTAAAGAGGGCTTCTGCAAGTAGAACTAACGATTTTGATTTCTTGGTTTGGGCTAGGCTAGATACAACTCATCTTGTTGCACAAGATTCAGTTCTGGTCCTTTTCTTTTGGCTATCAAATCTTGCTCGATTGCCAACATGGATGAAAAATCGATCACATTCTTATTGGTGCCACTAAGTCTTAGGGTAGTGACAACAAAGTCCAATGAAGGAGGCAAACTATTCAAGATAGTTTCCACTTGCATTTTCTCTGGAATATGAGTTCTAGCAATTTCCAAGTCATAGGCCATGACAATCATCTTATTGCAATGGTCCATGACACTTTCACTCTCCTTCATTCTATAGGTATGTAGTTATGGAGAAGAAGTTGTATTTTCACCTAAAAAATTATGTCTTATTTTTCATTCCTTTCCATCTATAAATCTTTTACAATTTTATAATTTTCAAAAACTTTTATGAGATTGTCCTCCATGAACATCAACATAAGTCACTGCTCGAACTCTCTTTTCTGAGCATCAATGGGATTCTCAGCGAAGGTTGGAGCAGTGTCGTCGAATACATAATCAATGTTGTCTTAGATTATGCCATACCTAATTTTACTACTCCACATATCATAGTTGGCACCATTAAATTTCTTAATTTTAGCAAGTTTTGAAGAAATCGATTTGCTAGCCATTTCGAAAAAGACTATACTGAAAAGAATTTTTGGAAAAAATGAAGATTTTAATAAAAATAACTTAATTGCTTGAAAATAAAGGTGTGAATATAATCTAACCTTTTTAGAACAAAGAAGAAGTGGGGTTGGGCAAACTCAGTGCTGGTCGACTGAATAGTCGACAAGTTAATCGTTTAGGAGGCTACTAGAGGACTAGTGGGCTGCTGGACGACTAGGTAGGCGATTGATGGGCTTTTAGGAGACTAAGTAGGTGACTGGTGCCTTTGTTGGTTGATTAAGTAGTCATTTGAGCTTCTATTAGTTGACTAGTGCTTTTTCTAGTCGACTAGGTAGTTGACTGTGAAGGTTTCAAGTGAAAAAATGGTTTTCAAGGTAATTTAGGCTCTGATACCAGTGTTTGGTTTAAGAGTTTGGGATTTCTAGAACAATATCAATAAAAGAAGAAGAAAAATGGAAGATTATAAGGGGTTCCGATGATAACTTATTCTTGCTTTGATTTCAGCGTATTCAACAATCGGATCCTCCCATCTATTTATAGAGGCTTCCAGCCTCATCTCCGCCCACTGATAACCACCTTTTTGAATTAAAATATGGATAATATTGATCCATGTTTCCTGATCATCTCCAACTGATGATCAGATATGATCTTATTCATTTCAGGATAAAGTATTCTCTGATGTTGGCTGAGATTCCCCAACTGATAGAGATGAACCCTTATCCTTTTAAATTCTAGATAAGATCTTCAGTTGGCTGAGTAGATATAACTAATAGTCATGGCCTCGAGGGCTACATCCATGGCACTTTTTCTTGTCCCCCTCGGTTTCTCAATAACACATATTCTAATTCCTCTCTTGAATCTAATACTAGTTAGCCCTCAACATATTTTTCATATGTTTATTAGCAAAAACAAGACCAATTACTATTAAGTTAGATTCTTTCTTCTCTTTCCAAAGGTATTTTTTCTCAAGTCATTGGTTGTACCACATCCTATGTTGTGTGGACATCATTGAACGTATGTTTGCTTCTTAATCTTGTACCCGTATTATGAAATTGCAACCAAAACTCCAAACCACCAAGAAAGGTTCTCAATCCATCAGTGATTTTCAAAAGATTAATGGAATTCCAGGCAATCTTGTTACACCTGCTCAACCAATTTCATATAAGGATCTCATTCTTTATATTTTATCTGGTCTTTGTGCTGAATATGATCCTTTTGTTATTTCCGTTACCACTCGTACTAATCCTCTTAATCCTGATGACATTCATAGTTTATTGCTTAGCCACAGATATCTCCTTGAGAAACTCCTCATGGTCGAGCTCTTTTTTCCTTCACCTAATATGGTCACTCCAATTTCCTTCCGCAATAACCAGAACTCTCATAACCGTTCCTATGCTCATGATGGCCATTCTTATGGAAACAATTGGAACCACAATCAAAATCACAACTTCAACAATTGTGGTTATTCTAGATCCCTTCACCATAAGGTTGCACCTACCACTTAATTCAACAACAATCATACTTCTATATGGGTTACTTGCCAAGTTTGTGATAAACAAGGAAAAATTGCCTTGAACTGTGCCTATCACTTTGATCATAGTTTTCAACCCTCTTCCTAAGAGGTTAGGGTACCTACACAAGTTGCGTCTCTTCTATAACTCCGACTAAATACCCAAGACTATTCATTTTAAAGAAGGATCAATGAGAAAATGTGTGGATCAATGTGGTTTGACATAATGAAAAATGAGAATTCTACTACACTTTTCACAAACTTTTATTAATAGTAAGGGGGCTCCTCGTGAGAGGCGCGCTTTCAATTATCGAGATGTTCATGAGATACTTTATCTTTAAACTTTTTCCATAATTCAACAATGTCTCGTGAATCATATCTATTTGAATAGGAGCTATTTCGAATGGTCAACTCATATCAAAGAAGTAACAAACCTGAGACACAAATTTAAAGGTATGGAAATTTGATTGAAGTTGCCACTTGATTAATTTAGGGAACCAAGAATCCTTAGCCACTGATCAAAGAGAGATATCAAATTAGGGACTTAGGGTACATTGCGGTAAGGTCGAAAGAAATAGCACCCCACATGTGCCTATGACACAAAGGACCTAGCCTCTTCTTTTGCTCATTAAGTGATAATTTAATTAAGAACAGTTTACTACTATTTTTCAAATTTTAATTCAATGATCTATCACACAAACAATAACATGAAATATACAATATTATATTGAATGAATAGAAATTATATTAAAGCAAGTAAATAAAGAAATCAAAATAAGCATAGAAAAAACACGCGCAAAATACAAGCATCATGCTATCAACCAAATAGGTAAGCATGCATGAACAAATGAATTTCCGACAAGTATAACATGCCAATTTCATTAGAAAAATTGTCATAACATATCATATTTGAGATTTGAATCACAATTCATCCAATTAGAGGCATAATCATACATATTGGTATTCATCATATCTAAGCATATTATTAAGCAATTATAACATGGCAGATAAGGTTCATACACTAAGAAGAAGTTACTGGAAAAATATTAGCATGATTACAAGTAAAATCATACATATTGTGTGCCACTCTACATCCTTCATGCAACACAAAAACAGTAGCACGAGTTCACAGTTCACAGTTCACTTGCACACCAAAATACTAGGTTATTGTAAAAAAATCTCAAGGAAAATAATGAGAGAAATATGTACTTAGTGAAACCCTAGATCAAACCTGTAGTGAATTTGGGTAATATGCAACTTTTATTTTCATGTAATCATCACTCAATTAAATTATAAAATATTTTAACTTGCAACATTTCAAAAATCATCATTTCATAGTTCAGTATTCATGTTCTTACACCAATCCATCAACCAATCATTTTCATGTTATTTCATGGAAGACAATCATGTAAATCATGCTTTTATTAAAATAAATACATCCACACCTACCTTTAGGGAGTGCTACTAGATCCACATAATTGTTTGTTGAAGTATAACCATATTCCTAGCCCACACTTGCCTCTAATTCAGATATGGATACTTGAAATTGGTTTTTTCCTCTTGAACTGCCCAAGAAGACAATGCTGATTCTGACTGTTGAAAATGACTACACCAATTTATTCCTTCAATTATGGCTTAGCATGACAATGATTAAAGTGAATTAAAATCTATTGAATGCGGAGATAACTCAAGAAATTCTATAAAACCTAAGATCCCTCACTCAAGTGTTTTCCTTATGTTAAAATAAATCCAAGATTACAACCCATGCTCGTGTTTAGAATTCACTCAATTTCTTAAATGCTTGTACCTTGCCAAGAACACTCAAAATAACACTAGATAAAATAACTAAAACAAAGAGTTTTAAGCTCATCCTTTTCACTCTTTCAATATATTTTTTCTTCCATCTCAAATGGTGAACCCAAGGGTCTTATCTTTAGTGCGTAAGTGTGAGGGTTGATCCTAGATAAGTCTCTAGGTGTGTGGATAAAAACAAAATTCTCCATAACTTTGTAGGTGCATTTTACACATTTTTATTATGCCCTCCATGTATGGAGTAAGGAAGGTGGGGTAATGATGTTGTCATTTGACCTTGAAAAAGGTCAAATCCCTTTTCATTGGTCTATGTGTGTGATATTCTAGGCGAGGAGATTCAGGTACGAGAGATGGATGAATTAGATCTCTTTCTCTTGGCTAAGTCAACATACCAAAATAATAACTAATCAAAGAAAGACATATTTGTCAAAATAAGGGAAAACAGAGGAATAAATTCTGCCTGGGCATAGCCTAAACCGATCGTCTCAAGGGCTAGATTGATATGTCCTGCTCTTGAGCCGATGAGGTCCCAAGAGAGACCAATCGGCTCGAGTTTGTTAGGTAGAAAAAAATAGCATTTTACTAACATTGCATTATTCATACCACCCATCAAAACTAAACTAAATGGCATTCAAATTATTATACTACAATAAGTTCATATCCTAAGCTCAATTGACATATGCAACTTCAAAATATCATACTAACAAAATATTTTAATGACGTCACAATCCTACTATAGTTGAAAAATGAGGAAACAAATTACTAATTGTTTCTATAATTCTTAGGATACCACGTGTGAATGTTCGTAGCTACCCATTTTCTCCTTTGGAGATGAATAAACTCGAACCTCAAATTAGTTCTTGAATTTGAGAACCAATTACAAGTCGAATATGAAAAAGAATTAAACTAGTGTATAGCGTAAGGATGAGATAATGGTTTAGAGCCCAACCTATTACATGAATTAACCCAAATGTACCCAAAGTATTGGCTTTTCTATGACGAATTCTGCTAGTAATAGAAGAAGGAGGTGTGTGTACATGTAGAAGATGAGGGGGTGTTTATAGGATGAATGGGAGACAAATAAAAAAATTTGATTAATGGGTGGTTAAATGGGTTGTTACAGAATTCATTTTGTAACTGATATGTCAGCCATTGAAAACAGAATCGCGCTGATAGAGTTTTGGAATAAAGTTGTTTGGTAATTTCTTTTAACTTTCTCAAAGTTTAGGCTTGTCTCGATTCAAGTCAGTTCACACTAAGTTAGGGAAGGCATCAAACTTTTAGTATCAATGCAATTAGCGTTTGATTCATCTCCTTAAGAAAGTGCTCAGGATTAAGGAAGAAGAGGATATAATCGATCACACTGTCACCAACAATGTCTCAATACACGTGATAAAAAATTAAAAAATATCGTCCTTTCTTATGCGTTGAGCCCCCCAATTTGTTTGACAGCTTGCTCAACTTCCTTCCATGAAAAAAATCTATCAAAGATATTTTTTGGGCTCCGTGAGAATAAGAGCAGAAAGGTTTGAAAGTTCTTCCCTGCGGTCCATAAGATTGTAAGCTTCAGGTTATATGAAGATAGCTTCATAGGTGGAAACCAACAACTTAGAGATGTCCTACGGAGAAGTAACAACCTTTCCATCATCATCAAGAATGAGAGAATGGATCTTGTGTTTGCCTTTCACTTAGATGCAACGACATAGATAAATTTGATGTTATGATACCATGGATGTACCAGTTCATGCTTGCGCGTTATGCCCAGTACATATGTTGCCAATCGTTAAGAAATTCCATATCATTCCATAGTTGATCAGCATGATGAGCAGATGTGGGATAAAAAAAATTATTGTTGGAGATCACCTAGCTTAACTGAATTTCACGCATTCGCTTGAGGAAATGACCAAAAATTTTCCAACTCCAAGGAATCAAAGCTCTTTTAAGAACTTTTAATGACAAAAGTTGAAAACTAGGAGTGCGTGAATCAACCGAATGCCAAGTTTGTAGAATAATAGGTCTACATTCAGCATGAGAAGTCTACATCCCTTCAAAATGGTATGGTTTGTGAAACTTACATCTGGGATGCACACTCGTGTCAAGCGAGGTCATTCTAAGATTAGATATATCAAAGGGAAAAATTTTAAAAACATAATCACTAAAGTGTTGCACCACTTAGTATTGTAATAAGCATAATCCAATTTCTCAAGCACCAGGGTTTCTCTTTCCCTGCCATTAGGCTATGAGAATGGTTGACTTTAGAAAGAATTTCCATAAAGGCCATGGGATCAAGATGTTTGGCAAGGTCCCCAGCGCATGGAATGGATGTAATATTAGTTCGTTGTGTTGACTTGGTTCCTTGGTTCCATGGTTCCAATCTCTAACTAAAACATATGCTCCAGGGAAGTCATTGTATGATTCCATTATATCATTGTAAACCACAAATCTTTTAGATTAGCGACAAGGTGCAGTCACACAAAATTTGAGGATTTTTCCACAACTTTAATATTCAAATAACCATTCCAACACACAAAAAGTCCCTCATCCTTTCCTTTACAATTAACTCTATTTTGACCCTCATAACCAAAAAGTTCTAGTTTTTTTTTTTTTTTTGAAAGCATAAGAAAAAAATTGTCTCTATCAGGAATAGCTACGAAGGTTGATGTGCTTGAACAATAAAACAGAGCTGCTCAGGCATTGCTTCGACCCTGACAGTTCCAGCATAGAGCTCTAATGGTTGCTGTGGGGTTTGTTTAGGGCTAGCCTCCTAGAGCCCATACTTGTTCTCATTATCTATGCCTAGGACAAACCTGATAAAGGACGAATGTTAGTAAGATCTTACAGTGGATAAAGAAGTTGTAGAACTACCTCATCCCCAATCAACCATATTGCTTCCACACCCTTTTTCATTGGTCTGAGTCAGTTTGCATGGACTGTCAAATTTCTCCTCTCCTCAACTGGAGTCATCTCACCTTCGTTTTCTACCACAAGAATCTTGAGTGTTTTGATTGCGGAGGATAGTCAACCTGCCTATTTTCAGATCTCTCGAAACCCTAATTTCTCCCAATAGGCCCAATGGGTTATAACCCATTCATATCAGCGCTCTCGAATCCTTAGTTCGTAATTGGTTGATGGGATATATTAATATGTGTGTTAAGATTTGGTTCATAATGGCCTAAGTTGTGTTCATTTTCATTTAACAACAAATAGAGCCAAGAAAGTCATTCCCACTATTAAGATGAGAAGAAGCACATTGGGAATAGTCACCCCATTAGTCCAGTGATCACCATGGTGCATTGTATTTGCAATGACAACTGGCTACCCCATAGGAGCTTTTCATTCACGCTGCCTAACTGGGGCATCCCCACGATTGTCATCCCTAGTATCCACAGGGGTTCCTTGAATTACCCCATTTCCACTAGTTCCTTGACTCATTTGTGGATTAGTATTGTTCCTAACAAGATTAGCAGAACTACCATATAAGAAAAGATTATTCCAAGACAGGAAAAGTCTATCACCTAAGGATGTATCACTTGTTCTAACTGAGGAAGGGATTATTATTGCTGAGGTTTTTCCAAGATATCAAGTTCAAAACTAGCAATACCAGTCTTTCAGCTTGTCTGCTAGATTTAGCTAAGAGCGGTCATTTTACAGAGAAGCGATATTCGTTAGAAATACTTCATTGAGTCCTTCCCATCCGACCAAAACTAGGCTGTTATTGAACGATTGTGCAAATTATCTTGTAATTCTAGAGTTAAAGGAGTGCCAAAGTCTTCAATTATGTTTGCTAAAAATGATCAACATGTCAGGATAGATCATCAAAGCCACTCTGTGCGTTATTAGCCAGATAATTACATTTATCTATATTTTCTAGAATAATCATGTTCAGTGGAATAGGGTGGGAAAGTGTGGAGGGCAGAGATACTGTCTCATCAAAGTCATTTTCAGCCTCTGGTGGGACATGATCATGGACTATAGCTTGATGCTCTGCCTAAGGATGAACATTTTGATAAACAAGATCATTAAACTGATTATTACATAGGACAAACTAAGACTCCTTTTCCTAGTTCAAATTGTTTCCTTGTGCAGAATTATCACCACCATTACCATTCTTCCGGATTCATGTACAATACGAGTTGTACGACGAGCATAGTGGTTATAGAAAGATCGCAAACTGTTTTTTAACAGAACCTCAGTCAAGTCCATTATAATATCTTAACCAAATATAAAAGCAATTGAGTCTATATCATCATGGATCATCTTCTCCAAGTCATGATTTTCAAAAGGTCAATTGGGATAAGTGTGCCCGATTATACCACAAAAACTAGAAAATTTACAAATCTTCTCATAATGAATTTCAATCCATTGAAGGACCTTATCATCATGACCGAGCATGAAAACAACAATCAGTGGTATCTAAGGGTTAATACAAATTCGAACACGAGAACAGTTTATATTAATAGGATAAAGTTGGGAATTACGATCAACATGCACAGCAATATCATAGTGCCACTTCTTTTTACAAGTGTCAAAAAGATGTATTCCAATGGCAGCCAGGGCAGTTGTATATATATTTAGGTTTGCGGAACCTCCAAATAGCTAAGGGTGATGTTAGGGCGCCATCAATCCCTGATTAAAAAGCCACCGTCCAATAACCACGGATTTTCATTCTAGATGAACTCTCTATCGACCTCACTTTTGAAATGAATCAGATACAAATTCTGATCACATACCAAGCACTTTCAACCAGGATCTGCAAATGATTAGCAGTGAAACTGAAAGTGTCCAAAAGGAATCCAATCAAACTGAAAAATTCTTGGATAGCACAGTGTAACGAGAGATACATGACACAAGGTCCATTTCACCCTTGAATAAAAAAAATATATCCTTTTTCTTTCTCTTCTCATATCATTTAACTGAGATGGATCTTTGTATCATGTATCTCTCATGGCACTGTGTTAGACAAGAACTTCTTCATAGACAAAAAAACTAATAGCAGAGCAATCATTTTTGGATAAGAAAGAAAAGGATAAAAAGATTGCACAATCTTGCAATTAATGACTAGAAGGTCAAGAACGAACCAACAACAAAAATCAGCCAACAAAACGAAATGTTCCATGGACAGACCCAGATAATGGGTTAAAAGGAAAGAAAACAATTGTTTTTTCAAGGATCTTGACACAACAGAAGGATTTAAAACAAAATTTGGTGTAATGAAGAAGATAATGAACAGTACTCTCGTATGGGAGAAGTGCTCTCAAGGAAGAGAGAAAGAAAAAAAAATTTCTTTTTTTTTTTCCTTTTAAGGTTACAAATACATGATTAGAAAGCCCAAAATGTATCACAGATTGTCATAAATTGTATGAATTTATTACAATTATATCTTATACCTTTTCTCATCCACGAAACATGAAAGTAGTTGATGCAGCAAATAAATTCACCCTCCAGTAGCCTGGTGACACGTGGATAACACTGACTTCCAATGACTGGGCGACGTATGACCACACCAATAATTCACCATCCAATAGCATGATGACACGTGGACAGTCCCTCACCAAAAGCATAGCGACACGTGGACACCATCTATCCAATAGCATAGCGACACCTAGATACCACCTATCCAATAACATGACAACACATGGATAGTTCCCATCCAATGACATAATGACACATGGACCAGCAGTTGGTGACCCATCACAAACTCCCGGACTCCCCTGTGCAGACGTGTAAGCGTAATCACTGAGATTATGCCATTCCCAGACACACAACCGGATCCTCCGCCAGAGGAACGAGATCTTTGGGATTGCTCCATCCCTAGCACGTGGGCGACCTCACCTCTGAATCACTATAAAAGGCCCAAAGATATGCAAAACCAAACCATCTACAATCACAATCACATTACTGAAAGCACCAATCATCCTCATTTCTCTAAACATTTGCACTAACAAAAGCATCAGAGAATCCTAGGAGGCATCACCCCCGCTCTCCTTTAGAGACTCTTTAGCTCATCCCGTTTTCCTTTCGTAGGCTCCCCATTGAAGTACTGACCTCTAGAATAGCAACACCGGTTTTAGACATCAACAAATCGGCACTGTCTGTGGGAAAAATCGATCACTCGCTAAACAGTAGAAGTGAATAAATAGAAAGAACTTATATGTTTCCATGACGAGCCGTGTGACACCATGTTGCAAACTTCAGAGTTTCGAGTGTACACTAGTGCACACTACCAAGCCATAGTGTGCACATCACCTCCATGGCTGAGCATCAGTGCGCACACCTCCATCCGAGCCCCAACATAAGTGTGCATGCCTCCCTCTAAACCTTAGCATCAGTACGCACACCCTCGGACAGGTCGAGCATTAGTGCACATGCTACCACTGAGCCTTGGCATCAATGCTCATGCTCCTCCTGAGCCTTGGCATCAGTGCGCACACCTCCGTTCAAGCCCTGGCATCAGTGTACACACCCTCAAATAGGCTGAGCAATAGAGAACATGCCACCCCCTGAGCCCCAGCATAAGTGTGCACACACTAGGAGAGGCCGACCATCAGTGCGCACGTTTCCCTCTCAGACTTGGCATCAATGCGCACATCCTCGAATAGGCCGAGCATCAATGTGCATGCCTCCCTCCAAGCCTTGGACTAAGGGTGTACACCCTCGAATAGGCCAAGAATCAGTGCACACAGCTTCGTCCAAGCCCTAGCATTAGTGCACACACCCACGGACAGGCCAAACAACAGTGCGCACACTTTCGTCCAAGCCCTAGCATCAGTGCGCACAATCTCACAAAGCTTGAGCATTAGTGCCCATGCTTCTCTCTGAGCCCTGGCAATAGTGCATAAACCTGAGCATCAGTGCGAATGCCTCCCTCAGAGCCCTGACATCAGTGTGCACACACTTGGACAGGCCGAGCATTAGTGTGCATGCTCTCACTGAGCTCTAGTATTCGTGCGCACACTCCCTCGAGCCCTATTATAAATGCACACACACTCAGAGAGGCCAACCATCAATGCGCACACCCTTAGACAGGCCAAGCATCAATGCATACACCTCCGTCTGAACCCTAGCATTAGTGCGCACACCCTCGGACAGACTGACCATCAGTGTGCAGACCTCCCTTCGAGCCATGGAATAAGTGCGCACACCCTCGGACAAGTCCAGCATCAGTGTGCACACCTCACTCCGGGCTTTAGCATAAGTGTGCACAACCTCAAACAGGCTGACCATCGGTGCGCAAGCCTCCCTTTGAGCTCTGGCATCAGTGCACACACCATTGGACAGGCTGACCGTTAGTGTGCAAACTCCCAATAAGCCCTAGTGCCAGTGCACATGCTCCCTCCAAGCCCTGGCACAAGTGCGCACACACTTGGAGAGGCCAATCATCAGTGTGCACAACTCTGTCTAAGCCCTGGCATCAGTGCGCACACCTTTGGATAGGTTGAGCATCTATGCACATACCCTTAGATAGGCCGAGTATCAATGCGCACACCTCCCTTCGAGCTCTAGCATTAGTGCACACACCCTCGAATTGTTTGAGCATCAGTGTGCATACATCTCTCTGATCCCTAGCATCAGTTCGCACAATCTCAAACAGGCTGAGCATCAGTGCACATGCCTCCCTCCGAGCCTTGGCATCAGTGCGCACACCTTTGGACAGGGTGAGCATCAGTGCGCATGCCTCCCTTCGAGCCCTGAAATCAGTGTGGACACCCTCAAACAGGGTGAGCATCAGTGTACATGCTCCCACTGAGCCCTAGCGTCAATGGACAAGCTCCTCCCGAGCACTAGTATAAGTGCGCACACACTTGAAAAGGCTGAGCATCTGTGCACACACCTCCGTCTGAGCATGGGTATTAGTATGCATGCCCTCAAACTGGCCAAGTATCAGTGCTCATGCCTCCCTACGAGCCCTAGCTTCAGTGTACACACCCTCGGATAGGCCAAGCATCTATGCGCATGCCTCTTTTTGAGCCTTGGCATCAGTGCACACACCCTCAGACAAGCCAAGCATCAATGTGCATGCTCTTACTGAGCCTTGGTGTCAACGCACAGGCTCAGTCCGAGCTCTGGCACTCGAAATGGCCAAGTATCAGTGCACACACTTTCGATCGAGCCCTGGCATCATGGTTCACAACCTCAGATAGGCTAACCATTAGTGCTTACGCCTCCCTCCAAGGCTTGGCATCAGTGCACACACCCTCGGATAGGTCGAGCATCAGTGCACACACCTCCCTCCGAGCGTTGGCATTAGTTTGCACACCCTCGAACAAGCTAAGTGTCAGTGTGCACATCTTCCAATGAGCCTTGGTATTAGTGCGTACACCCTCGAATTAGCCGAGCATCAATGTGCATGCCTACTGTCGAGCCTTGGCATCAGTGCGCATACTCCCACTAAGCCCTGGTGTCAATGCATACACTCCCCAAAAGCTCTAGCATCAGTTCCCATAGACTTGGAAAGGCCGAGCATCAATGCACACAGCTCCGTCCCAGCCTTGGCATCAGTGTCCACACCCTCGAACATGCTGAGCATCTGTGCTCATGCCTCCGTCTAAGCCTTGGCATCAGTGCACACACCATCGGATAAGCCAAGCATCAGTGTGCACGCCTCCTTTCGAACCTTGGAATCAGTGCACACACCTCCTTCCGAGCCCTGGAATCAGTGTGCACACCCTCGGGCAGGCCAAGAATCAGTGCGTACGCCTCCCTTCGAGCCTTGGCATCAGTACACACACCCGTAGATAGACCGAGAATCAGTGCACATGCTCACACTAAGCCCTTGTGTCAGTGCACACACTCCCCTAAGCCCTGGCATAAGTGTGCACACACTCGGAAAGGCCAACCATCAGTTCGCACACCTCCATCCGAGCCCTACCATCAGTGTGCACACCCTCAGACCGACCGAGCATCAGTACTCATGCCTCCCTTTGAACCTTGGCATCAACTCGCACACCCTTAGATAGGTTGAGCATCAGTGCGCATGCCTCCCTTCGAGCCTTAGCATCAGTGCGCACGCTCTCAGACATGTCGAGCATCACTACACATGCCTCCCTTCGAGCCCTAGCATCAATGTATACGCCCTCAAATAAGCCGAGCATCAGTGCGCATGCCTCCCTCTAAGCCTTGGCATAAGTTCACACACCCTCGAAAAGGCTGAGCATTAGTGCGCATGCCTCCCTCCAAGACCTGGCATCAGTGCTCACACCCTCGGATAGGCCAAGAATTTTATTTTAACCTCATATACTCGGTCCTATATCTTTAGAAAATTTCCAAGGCTGAGCATTTTGACTTAGCCTCATATGCTTAGTCCCATGTCTCTAAAAAATCTCCAAGGCAGAGCATTTTGACTTAGCCTCATATGCTCGGTTAAACTTCTCCAGAAAATCTCTAAGGCCATGCATTTTTACTTAGCCTTATATGCTCGGTACACATCTCCAGAAAATCTCCAAGGTCGAGCATTTTGACTTAGGCTCATATGCTTGGTCTAACATCTCTAGAAAATCTCTAAGACTGAGCAATTTTTACTTAGCCTCATATACTCAGTCCATGTCTCCAGAAAATCTCCAAGGCCGAGCATTTTGACTAAGCCTCATATGCTCAGTCCAATGTCTCCAAAAAATCTCTAAGGCTTTGCATTTTTACTAAGCCTCATATGCTCAGTCCCACGTCTCAAGAAAATCTCCAAGGCTAAGTATTTTGACTAAGACTCATATGCTCGATCCCACGTCTCAAGAAAATCTCCAAGGCTTTTTTGACTTAGCCTCATATGCTCAATCCCACGTCTCCAAAAAATATCCAAGGTCGAGCATTTTAATTTAGCCTCTTATGCTCGGTCTAACTACTCCAGAAAATCTCCATAGCAGAGTATTTTGATTTAGCTTCATATGCTCGGTCCCACGTCTCCAAAAAATCTCCAAGATCGAGCATTTTGACTTAGGCTCATATACTCGGTCTAATGTCTCCAGAAAATCTCCAAGATCGAGCATTTTTTACTTAGCCTCATATGCTCGGTCCTACGTCTCCAGAAAATCTCCAAGGCTGACATTTTGACTAAGCCTCATATGCTTGGTCCAATGTCTCCAAAATATCTCCAAGACCGAGCATTTTGACTTGGCCTTATATGCTCGGTCCCACATCTCCAAAAAATCTCCAAGGCCGAGTATTTTGGCTAAGCCTTATATGCTCGATCTAATGTCTCCAAAAAATCTTCAAGCCCGAGCATTTTGACTTAACCTCATATACTCAGTCCCACGTCTCCAGAAAATCTCCAAGGCCAAGCATTTTGACTATGCCTCATATACTCGATCCAACGTCTCCAAAAATTCTCCAAGGTCGAGTATTTTGACTGAGCCTTATATACTCGGTCCTACATCTCCAAAAAATCTCCAAGGTCAAGCATTTTAGCTTTGCCTTATATGCTCGGTCTAACGTCTCTAGCAAATCTCCAAGGCCGAGAATTTTGACTGAGCCTCATATGCTGGGTTCTGCGTCTCCAAAAACTCTCCAAGGCCGAGCATTTCGACTTAGCCTCATATGCTCAGTCCCACGTCTTTGGAAAATATCCAAGGCTGAGAATTTTGACTAAGCCTCATATGCTCAGTCCAATGTCTCCAAAAAATCTCCAAGGCCAAGTGTTTTGACTGAGCCTCATATGTTCGGTTCTATATCTCCAAAAAAATCTCCAAGATCGAGCATTTTGACTTAGCCTCATATGCTCAGTCCCACGTCTCTAAAAAATTTCCAACGCCGAGCATTTTGATTGAGTTTCGTATGCTCGGTTCCACGTCTCCAAAAAATCTCCAAGGTCGAGCATTTTAACTTAGCTTCATATGCTCGGTCCCACGTCTCTAGAAAATCTTAAAGGCCGAGCATTTTGACCAAGCCTCATATGTTTGGTCCAATATCTCCAAAAAATCTCCAAGGTCAAGCATTTTTACTTAGCTTCATATGCTCAGTCAAATGTCTCCCGAAAATATCCAAGGTCGAGCATTTTGACTAGGGTCCATATGATCGGCCCCAAGCCTTATAGGGTGAAACACGCAACCAATGATGCAAAGCTCTATTATACTTCCTCAAGCACATAAATGCACTTAAGGAAGTAGAGGCCTCTGATGCAGCGAATAAATTCACCCTCCAGTAGCTTAGTGACACGTGGATAACACTTACTTCCAATTACTAGGTGACATGTTACCACACCAATAATTCACCATCCAATAGCATAATGACACATGGACAGTCCCTCCCCAAAAGCATAGTGACACATGGACACCATCTATCCAATAGCATAGCGACACCTGGACACCACATATCCAATAGCATAGCGACACCTAGACACCACCTATCGAATAATATGATGACACATGGATAGTTCCCATCCAATGATATAATGACACATGGACCAGCAGTTGGTGACCTATCACAAACTCCCGACTCCCCTGTATAGAGGTGTAAACGTAATCACCAAGATTACACCATTCTTAGACACACAACTAGATCCTCCACTGGAGGAACGGGATCTCCAAGATCGCTCCATCCCTAGCATATGGGCGACCTCACCTCTGAATCACTATAGAAGACCCAAAGATATTCAAAACCAAACCATCTACATTCACAATCACATTACTAAAAGCACCAGGCATCCTCATTTCTCTAAAAACTTGCACTGGCAAAAGCATCAAAGCATCCTTGGAGGCATCACCCCAACTCTCCTCCGGTGACTCTCTAGCTCATCCCATTTTCCTTGTGCAGTATCCCCTTTGAAGCACCGATCTCTAGCTCAGCAACACATTTTTTGGCATCAACGGCAGTTTTTTAAATCTAAGACCTTCCTTTTTCCATGCCATGACATTCACCACTTTAAAAATTTGAAGATGCACATAGGGGCGCAAGGAGAAGATAATTAATAATGGAGCAATTTTTCATCTGAAAGAACACTATTTATTTATTTTTTTGGAATAAAAAATTAATAAAGAAAACCCAAAATGATAAAAGAAAGTTCTAACATTCTTTTCTAACCATTAAATAAAAAAAAATACTATCCCTCTCTATAACTTTGTTCATCTTTCTATGTCTCATAACTTTGTCCACTTCAAAAAATCAAAGCATTTTTTTGTTAACTTTTTTATAAATTCGATTTCTTTTAGTGTTTAAAGAAATATGACTAAAGTAAAATCACTAACCTTTTTGGTGGTAAGGTGTTCCACGTGTAGTGTGGACGCACTCAAATGTCGAATCTTAGCTTAGTTAACGAAGAACGAACTTTGGAGTAGCACAAAAAATGTTTGGGGATAAGTGCTTAAATAGTCATATTTAAGCCCCATAATTTACGCTTGTTAGGCTCTTTGGTTATCTATTTTAGAAGATTCTATTTTATTTTTATGTTTTATATGTTTTTCACAGGTCTTTGACAAAAAGATGACATTTTGGAGCTCTAAGGGGTAAAAAATAAAGTTCTGCAAACTAGCAAGGTGCGCTCGAGCGCACCTCCCTTGTAATCGAGCGCACTCGTAGAAGGCTTAAGCACACATATGTACTCGAGCACAGCCCGCATACACTCGAGTGCACACACTCCAGAGGCGGCAGAGCCAAATATGGAAAGAAGTCTCCAGACCTCAAATAGAAGATTAGGGTTTCGGGGCACCCTTAGAGCCCTATATATAGCCTTGTAAAACACAGAAACCATACCTTTTGTTTGAGACTTGAAGTTGCAAGCTTAGGAGAGGAATTGACGACTCATCTCCCAAGTCTTCTTCAGGTTTTATTTTTCTGTTTTTGTTTCATTATGGTTATAATGTTTAGTTTAACTAGCATGTGTAACTAAACCCTTATAAGGCTCGATTGAAGCCCTAGTTATGCTTTTCCATATATATTCATTGATTACCCTTGCCTATAGCCATGTTATAATGCTTAACTTGATTAATACCTGTTTGTATTTAAATTCCCCATATGTGTGTGTCTGATCAACTTATGCATGTGGTATGGATTTGTTAGTTGAATCAATTTGGATGACCGAGTCCTGGGTTCAACAATAGTAACAAAAGATATCCACACCGAATTCTTGGTTTAATCAACATGGAAAACTAGGAGCGGACCAAGCCCTAGGTCCGGGGTGGTTGTCGATCTCCACAGCCCTTATGCTCTCTTAAAGAACAACTTAGTATACACCCATGTTGAATCCATTAAGAGATAAAAGAGTTAGAGTATACACCATGCCTAACTCATTGCTTAGGGAGATCAATAGCCTAAGGTCTGGACCATGCCCTTAGGTTGGCAACCATTAGGTATTCATAACAAGGCTAGAGCATTAGTACCTTACTTAGTGGGAAAGTATAATTAGTGGTGGATATGACAGCCCTATGTTCCTATTATTATTAACTCCCACTCAACATTTATCTTTCTTTTTACATTGAAGAAACTAATTCTAAATCGAAGTTCACCAATCCCTATGGAAATGATCTCGCACTTGCACACTATGCTACCATTGACCTTGTGCACTTGCAAGTAAAACAAGTACGATTATTTACTTATTTATTTAGGTAGATAAACGCACAACTAGTTTTTGGCGCCGTTGTCGGGGATTGTGCTTAACTTTCTTTTCAGAATTACTTTTTCATTTAGTTTAATCATTATTATTTCCTTTTCATTCTATTTCCATTTTTGTCAAAAATCTCAAAAATTTTAAGTTTCTGTTTTCATCTTATTTTTATTTCATTACAACCCTAATTGAATTCTTTTTTTTTTCTGTTTCAGGCACTCCAGGAGAGATCTCTGTGCCACTTGCGATCGAGCGCACCCTCCTATGCGATCTAGTGAAATTAAAGCAGAGAGTTACCCGAGCAGCAGTGTTTGACTGCTGCACTTAAGTGATTGCCACCGATTCATGCACGGGCTTCGATCCAAGCATCCAACGTTCTTCCCCCTCGATACCGAGCTTGAGTGAACGATCTGACAAAGGCTTAGAGACAACTCGAAAGAGGTAGAAGAAGGAATTGAGGAAGAAGTACCAATGGCGGAACAGATCGACAATCAGCAACCCCTTGAGCGAAGGCTGATGAAGCAATCCTTCATCCCACATAACCTCGATCAACCATCATGCATTGCATATCAACCTGAGGCAGAAGGAAATTACTACATATCTCTGCAGATACTCAGTCCACTGAATCACTTTAGGGGTACACCTAATGAAGACCCACACTTGTACCTCTGAGAGTTCTTCGATCTTTGCAAGTTCCAGCACATCCGAGGCTTAGACCAAGAAGGAATAAGGTTAATTCTTTTCCTTTTTTCCTTAAAAGATAATGCTAAACTGTGGTACAATTCTTTGCCTGCAATTTCTATCCACATATGGGAGAAGTTGGCTAGCAAATTCTTAAAGAAGTTTTTCCCAGCCCAAAAGACGAGGCAAATGAGGAAGGAAATTCAGTCCTTCCAACAAAAGGATGGAGATCTATTCTTCGAGGCCTAGGGACACTTCAACGAGCTGCTACTCAAACACCCACATCATAGCCTACCTCAGGATGAACTGGTACAAGCTTTCTATGAAGGTTTAAGTGACACTAACTAAAATATTTTGGATTCAGGTTGCGGAGGAGTTCTGATGGAAAAAAACAGCAAAAAAGCTATGGAGCTCTTCGAAACCCTAAGTGAACACAGTCAGCAGTTCTCTTCTCGAGGAAGACATGTAACCAAGAGCAAGGGTATGTATGAGGTAAATTTAAATGGAGGATCATCTACTCAGATAGCTGCTGTGGAAAGGAAACTAGACCTGTTGGTTAAAGCCATGGCTACTCAAAATGCCTCACCTAACCCACCAGCTACGCCACTCCATGTATGTGCTATTTGTTCCCAATTTGATCATAATACTGATACATGTCCCTTGTATTAATCTGCAGATCATGAGTAAGCAAACTTTGTGGGACCAAATAACTATCCACCGAAGAACAATCCTATGCAAACACCTACAAACCTGGATGGCGGAATCACCCGAATTTTTCTTAAACCAACAATCAGAACAGTCAAGAGCAGCAAAGAAACTTCCAACCAGCAGCCCACTCAGCTCCTGAGATAAAGAAAAGTGACCTCGAAAGTCTTGTGAGGCAATTGACAACTCAGCAGCAACAACTAATGACTTCACATGAACAATTCATAGAAGAAACGAGGCAATTTCGGACTGAGATGAGACAAATCACTGCAAAACATGATCAAGCCATTCAAGGATTAGAGGTACAAATTGGGCAATTGGCCAAGGAACTAAGTAATAGAAAACAAGGTGAGCTTCCCGCCTAACTAATACCTAATCTAAGAGGACATCAACAACTGAATGTTGTGACAACCCTGAGAAGTGGAAAGATCATAGGCATCGATAAGCCTGCACGAGCATCTCCAGACAAAGCATTCACCTCTAAGGTAAGTGAGATAGAAAAGTTAAATGCACCTCCACCATTCCCTCAAAGGTTAGTAAAATATAAGAAAGAGACTAAACTAATTAACATTTTCAAAACTTTGAAAAAGTAGAAATAAACATTCCTTTATTAGATGCAATTAAACAAATTCTTGCTTATGCTAAGTTTTTGAAAGATTGTTGCACTAATAAAAGAAAGTTTCAGGAGCATGAGACAGTTGCACTGACTGAAGAGGTAAGTGTTGTGCTATTAAGAAAATTACCACCAAAACTAAAAGATCCAGGTATTTTTACCATTCCTTGCAGGCTAGGTGACCAGCTATTCGAGTATGCACTATTGAATCTAGGAGCGAGTGTCAATCTACTGTCATACAGTGTATTCGAGACACTAGGCTTGGGGGAGCTTCAACCAACCTCTATCACTTTGTAATTGGCTGACAGAAGCATCAAACGACCGAGAGGTATTCTCGAGGATGTTTTGGTAAGAGTAGGTAAATTTATTTTATCTGCTGATTTTATTGTCTTAGATATGGAAGAATGTCATATACCATTACCACTCCCCATCATCTTAGGAAGACCATTTTTTATCACTGCTGACACAAATATTAGTGTAAAAATTGCATTGTCACTATGAAAGTAAATGATGAGGAGATGGAATTCAAAACATTTAATGCCCTAGAATCAACCAAAAATAATAATGAATATTCTAATGTAACCTTATTGCAAAGTATTGTTGAGAAAGTTTCTCAGGTACATCACACCGCTCTATTTGAGACCATCCCCAACCATGGTGACGCAAGATTAGACATTAGGCCAGCAGATGATGATGTGATTAAAGACATCAATAGAGCTATGCACCCCCTCAAGAACACACCAAAGTGTCAAAGTAAGTATATTCCCCCAATTGAACCTCATGAACTTACAAATACTACTTTCCCCTATTCTGTTGGCCAGGTACCAAGATTGGAGATGAAGCAGTTGTCAAGGGCACTAGAACCACCTGATGTGGGATCTAAGTGCCTCATTCAAAGAAAGTAGCACTGAAGCTACTATAGAGAGCACCCACTTGCATAGCATATAGCTCAAGCACCTCTATCGAGGTTAGTGGTACTAAGGCCACTATAATATGGTATGGTTGTATTGTTACTAATTTTCTCCTTGTTCATTTCTTTATTTTAACCCTTTTTACTATTAGTGATTTTCTGTCTTGTGATCGAGCGCACAGCACGTGCACTTGAGCACCCTCTTGTCCTGCGCTCGATCGCACTTGTGCGCAACTGCTTAGTGTTATACACTCACGTGCAATGGAGTGCAGAGAGGTCACGTGCATATTATAAACAGTTTCCCTCTTCTTCCCTCACTTACGCTCAATCACACTTTTAATATTTCTCTCATGCACTCACCATCTCACACAGCAAAAATCTAACCCTCAATCCAGATCCTAGCACATCACCAACCCAACTTCACCCCAATTTTATCAACTGCACCCTACATCTCATCATCCTCTACCCAACCATACCCATTCATGAACCCAGAAGGTTGGGCTATCACTGGTATAATTTCTATAGCTTCAAAGTTCTCGTTGCACATAAGCTGTTCGATATATTGTCTAAAACAGTGCAATCGAGCGCTAGGTTTTCACGATCGAGCACCTATCATTAGGTGCGATCGAGAGCACCATCAGCTGCGAACGAGCGCAAAAATGATAGAAGCTACACTGTTTTTCTCCAGCACATGGCTTCTAGCTCTCGAGCCTCTAGCAGCCGCCACCAGTCCACCCAGCCTAGTTTCGAGCAACGTGAAATACTATTCGAGACTACATTTAACATAGATGAGGACTTAAGAGTTTGGACGCCACAAGATGGGAGGTCCAAGAGTTCAAGGCTCGAGGTCTCAAGTGGCTATTCTGTTCAATGGCTTACATTCAACTTGTGGTCAGCTTCTACGAGAACCTGACTTATGACTGCACATGGTCAGAGATCTTATCTTCTTCGGTCCAGGGCAAGTTCATAAAGCTGACCACTACCAACATCTCCAGTTCCCTCCATTGTAGCGATAAGTCCCCTCCGAAAGACAACCATATGGAAGAGCAACCGGACCCGTTTCCTCTGCCACACATTATCAAGAATATGTGTGCGGGCCAATATACAGACCGGCACAACAATGTGGGGAGCTGGTCAAGGTTGCCTCCCCGTTTATGGTTTGCAGACTCCGTCCTCCAGCGTAACGTGTGTCCTTTGGGGCATAAGACACAAAGGAGGGATTAGTTTTTACAAGCTCTCTATATCTTTCACCGAGGTCATTGATACTCCATCCCAGCGGTCATATGGAGTCAGATACACCAGTTCTAGGACAGTGTGCATAACCGACAGACCACCACAGTTAACGCTTGGGGGCTCCCTTTCCCCTTCTTGCTCAGTCATATCTTCAAGAAGAAGGGGATTAGAGGCTCCTCTATAGATGGGCCAGTTCGCGATCATCCATTCTTTGGGAGGGCCCAGTGGAGCCTCAGTTAGTCCCACATGCCCCGAGGACCCCGGATGTCGATTCCTGTTGCTGAGCCTATAGCAGATGATCCTATGGACACTAAACACCTGACAGTGAGCCCTCCGAGGGAGAAGGATTGCCCAGACATGGGACCCACTGAGTCCCAACACTTTCTCGCTGAGTTGTCCTCCTTTTGAGGTGAGGCCTCTACAGCTACATCATTAGTGCACTAACGCATAGATGGTTTGGGGCATAATTTGCACGACAGGAGGCGATACTACAAGCCATCCTTGATCACCTATCTCCAGTACCCAGTACCTCTTCGACTGCACCACCCGATAATCAGCAGTGAGAGGATACCCTGTCTGGCTGAAGACATAAAACTTAGCGCTCATGGGAGGCACCCCAAAGTATATCCCTTTCATTATAGTATTTTTATTTTATTTATGTTTATATTTACATGTTTATTATCCATATTTATTTTTTTCTGGCACAGCATTTATTTTTCTTTGTTAGGAACTTAGTGCGTGCATCCATTTCAAGTTTGGGGGCGTGTTACGAGCAATGCAAGCAATCTAGTTCTCCATCTCCCAGGTCAGATCTTTCCATGCCACACACACATTGGGGACAATGTGTATATTAAGTTTGGGGGTAGTGGGAGACAAACACTGACACATGCACACACTTGAAACGCATGCACACACTAGGTCCCAGTTTTTTTTTTTTTTTTAGAAAAGATAAATGCATGTTCATTTTGTGTTAAAAATTTTGATTGATTTAAAAATATGATAAAACTTCATTAGTAAGCTTAAAATCTAGAACACATAGTCCTGTAATAGGAATTTTTAAAAGTTTAGTTACCTACCTCAAGGCACTTAAGAATTTACGAGTTTGATCCAGATCTGACACGAGCACATTAGCATGCAGTTGTGTGGGGTATGACATATAATTCGTATATATATGTTTTCATGACCTAACTGTAATCTGATAACTTGTTGGAAGAACACTTTGGCATAAGAAAAACAAAGAAAAATGTCCATCATGCAAAAAGAGAATAAAAAGCTTCTAATGAGCATTAAAAACTTTTCACTGAGTAACTAGACCTGTTGTCTCAGTAATTAGTGAGTGTTCACATCAAAAGGTGGGAATTAAACATTTAATGATCATAATAAAAAATTTCATTGAGTAACTGGGCATCTTGCCTCAGTAAGCAGTGAGTGTTCACTTGAAAGCATTAAGGCCTATTATTTTCGTAGCCTTTTTTACTCGAGTAAGTAAGTCCTTAGGGGTGTCGTTACACCTAATGCCCTGAAACCATCTAGTTTGGGAGTCATTGGCTAAACACTCATTACAAGGGTCAATTAGAAAGCTTAACGGAACTCAACATGGCAAAAATCTCATGATAAAATAAAAAGAAAAGAAGCAAGCACTATGCCAATTTTGTTCTATTTGATAAGGAATTCGATGAAGGTTTGGGCACCGAAACACTATACATCAAAATTATGTGGAAACCCCATCTTATATGTGCTAACTTATCACACACAAATCAAACTTGCGATGCCTTAAGCCAATCTTAGGTAAGTAACATAAGCTTTTAAAAACCCTTATTCAATACAAAAATGTGTTTTTATTATAAGCTTACTCATGAACAGTCATCATAGTTTTATGTGCAACCCAAATTTTTAAATATCATAAAAAATGAATTTATCTTTAATTGTGTTTCGACATAGTCTTTCATTTTGTATTGCTAAGGGACTAGCAATATCTAAGTTTGGGGGTGTGATTAGTGCTTAAATAGTCATATTTAAGCCTCTTAATTTACACTTGTTAGGCTCTTTGGTTATCTATTTTAGTAGATTCTATTTTGTTTTTATGTTTTATGTTTTTTTCACAGGGCTTTGACAAAAAAATGGCATTTTGGAGCTCTAAGGAGTAAAAAGTAAAGTTTTGCAAACCAGCAAGGTGCACTCGAGCGTACCTCCCTTGTGATCGAGCGCACAGGCACACGAGCGCACTCATAGAAGGCTTGAGTGCACACATGCGCTCGAGCGTAGCCCGTATATGCTCAAGTGCACACACTCCAGAAGCGGCAAAGCCAGATATGGAAAGAAGTCTCTGGACCTCAAATAGGAAATTAGGGTTTTGAGGCCCCCTTAGAGCCCTATATATAGCCTTGTAAAACACAGAAACCATACATTTTGTTTGAGACTTGAAGTTGCAAGCTTAGGAGAGGAATTGACGACTTGTCTCCCGAGTTTTCTTCGGGTTTTATTTTTCTGTTTTTGTTTCATTATGGTTATAATGTTTAATTCAACTAGCATGTGTAACTAAACCCTTATAGGGCTCAATTGAAGCCCTAGTTATGCTTTTCCACATATATATTTATTGATTACCCTTGCCTATAGCCATGTTATATTACTTAACTTGATTAATACGTGTTTGTATTTAAATTTCTCATATGTGTGTGTCTGATCAACTTATGCATGTGGTATGGATTTGTTAGTTGAATCAATTTGGATGACCGAGTCTTGGGTTCAGCAATAGTAACAAAAGATATCCACACCGGATTCTTGGGTTAATCAACATGGGAAACCGAGAGTGGACCAAGCCCTAGGTCCCGTGTGGTTGCCGATCTCCACAGTCCTTATGCTCTCTTAAGGAACAACTCAGTATACACCTCTGATAAATCCCTTAAGAGAGAAAAGAGTTAGAGTATACACCCTGCCTAACTCGTTGCTTAGGGAGATCAATAGCCTAAGGTGTGGACCAAGCCCTTAGGTTGGCAACCATTAGGTATTCATAACAAGGCTAGAGCATTGGTACCTTACTTAGTGGGAAAGTATAATTAGTGGTGGATATCACAACCCTATATTCCTATTATTATTAACTCCCACTCAACATTTATCTCTCTTTCTACTTTGAAGAAACTAATTCTAAATTGAAGTTCACCAATCCCTGTGGAAATGATCTCGCACTTGCACACTATGCTACCATTGACCTTGTGCACTTGCAAGTAAAACAAGTACAATTATTTACTTATTTATTTAGGTAGATAAACGCACAACATTTGGGTATTCATTTTGTGGGGAAAGGTGTTTCTACCCAACCTATACAATTATACTAAACCCAAATTACCAAGATATTTAACAAGAGAAGCAATGAAAAGCTCAAGATTAGAAGCATGAAATATATAGTCTAGAGAAGTGTCTTGAAATAATGGAAAAGAAAGGGTTTATATAGGTGAAACAGAATCGAAACGAGATAAAAAATGATGGTACAGACTATCTGTAATTCTTTTGGAAGTGACGAGATTTGCAGAATTGAAATGAAATCGGGAGGATTTGCATAATCGAAACGGGATTGAAATGGAAGGTAGGGAGGATTCTAAGCCTTTTGGATTATTAAGGGTGGTCAAAGAGAGGATTTTCATAGCTAATTTGGTTGGATTTGAGGGTAGAATCGCACAGAATCAGTTCCTAGACAAAATTTGCAATTCTATAACATTTTATCGATCCACTGATCAAAGCTACCAATTGGTAGGGTTGAATTTTTTATTTTTCAGAATCCAACTTCTCTAAGGCTTAATTTTAGGTTTCTAATATGGTTTTCTTATAAAAAAAAATTGGTTCAATCATTCATCACACCTTAAGCATATCAAGACCGTAGTTTCATCATTAAGACCTACATGTGATCTTTCTTGAAATGAAATTGAGTTTTTGTTTTTCCATTCCATCAATTGTGCAAAAGTGGCAACTTTGTTGAAAACAAGCTCTAAGATATATCAATCCATCAGATGTGAGTTTCAAAATTGTTTGATTGAAAACCACGCAGATCAATGCATTCTTTACCAGTATAGCTATCGTGCCCATGCAACTAGGATGAAATTTTTTCATCTCAAATCACAAAGAAGATTTGGATATGAAAAAGGAAAACCAAAGTCACTGCCAAATGTGGCTTGTAAATCCAGGAACCATGTGAGAAAGTAAATACCTTGTGCGGTTGTCGGCTTAGAGAAGTGAGAATGATAAAGACATGGATTCGGGTTCTGACACTATTTGTTTGTTGACATGGTGAAATACATGACATTGAGATGTGGACACGTATTAATGTATTTTTTATTAAAATTTGATCATAGAAAATAATTATTCATGAAAAAAAAAAGATATATATTGTTGATTGGGATGAACAAAAGTCAAATGGGGAAATCAGGACCCACTTGGGAAAAAGAGAGGCGGGGATGATGAAGAAAGAAAGGAAATAAAAAGAAAAAAAAAAGTAGAAATAGAGGAAGATAAGAGGGGAGAAGAGGAGAGAGACCAATAATAAAAAAGAATTAAAAAAATGAGGAAGAATGGAGAATATGTTGAGAAAAAAAAATAAATGGTAAATTGCATTTAACATCTTGAATTATAAGAGAGTAGAAGAGGGGAGAGACCAAGAATTAAAAAAAAAAAAAAAGAACGGAAATTGTGTTGAGAAGAAAAATAAAAAAGGTAAACTAAATTTAATGTTATTAAGTTTTGCATTTGATTTCAATTTCATCCTCACGTTCCAAAAGTTGCAATTAGCTTTCTAAACGCTAGCATCCCTATTAAATTGACGTCCTTCCATAAATAAACTTAATGGAATGGCTACCTTGGATATAACGTGACACCCTAAACCTTCAAAATCTCTCTTTCTATATCAATTACTTTTAGGTTTAGGGTAAAGTCTCTTTCTCTCTCTTTGTTATTACCTACATTTCACGAAGTTTATGCTTCGATTAGTACCAATCCATTAGGGTTGTACAGGGGCTGCTTATGAGTTATGCAAGATGATTCTCCCCTAGTTTTTGCAACGTAGGTCCGAACTAGATTCGAGGTAGAATTCTGTTAAGTTTACTGATAGAAGGATGTCAATTGAATGAGGATGTTGACATCTAGGTATGCAATTGAAACTAAATGTAAACTTTAAGGATGTTAAATGCAATTTATCCAAAAAAAAATTTGAAAAAAAAATTAATAGACTAATTTAAAAAAAAATTTATTAGGGACATTCTGTATTTTCCTCTTAAGATTTAACAATTTCTGTCAAGTAAATTCCTATCAAAAGAAACAAGTATAAGTTTTGAAAACGCGGGTCATTATATGAATATTTCGTTATATTACAGGATGAAAAAAGTAAACATACCTTAATTCTATCACTCATACTCTATACATATAATTTGTTCAATGTTGGTGAATTTCCCTTCTAAAAAAAAAAAGAATTTCAATGAAGTTTAATAGTAAAATTATGACTATACAATCTCAATCAAAGTTGATCAAAATTTGATCCGTCTCTTTTTAATTTGAAAAAAAACCCTTTTTAATGATGGATTTGACTTTCATCATTCAATTTTCCATCTATTGAGAAAATGATACAATCTCAACCTTTCATATATTACATGGTATCTATAAATTTATATGTTATATGGGATCACAAATATATAAATGGTTGAGATACATCATTTTTTCAAAATATAAAATTTTCAATGTGTACGTTATAGGTTTTTTTATTATTTTTTTAATGAAATATAGGATGTATTAAAAATAAGATATTTTTGAGTTAAATATTTAAAATAGAAAATAAATTTATGAATAAAATATTTTTTTCACATGTTATAATATTTAATATCACATAGAACAATAGTCCATGTATCATATATTAAACTCATAAGAACAAATTATACATTTGATCATAGATAAAAGACCGAGAAAGGTATTTTTCACATATTATCTAGAGTTATGAATGTTTTATTTTGTATAAAATAGAGTTTAGATCCTTAAAATAATATTAAATTTAAAAATTATTTTAATTACTCACAATTATAAAAAGATATTAGTACACTTCAACCCCTAAGGAACAAAAAAAAACTTTAGTCCATCCATAAGTATAAAGTAATGGAATCAATATCCGAAAGCATCATTTATCAGTGGATACTACGATAATTAACTTAAAAGTGAGGTATCATGTCTCATTACTACATTTTCTAGTAATATAATACACATAATGGTGAAAAAAAAAAGCCACTTTTGATGATAAAATCAAACATTTAGTCGTATTTTTTTACCACTGAATGTAAATTTTTTTACCACTAAATATATTGTTTTATCAAAAAAAATGTATCTAGTAAAATATAATGCTTCTCTTTAAGTGAGTCACCGTAGAATCCACCTAGTTTATAAGAGCTAGAAAATAATTAATATCACGTACGAAAAATTTTGGTTGATAAATTAATATACACTCGATTTCACTGCATACTTTTTTAATGTGTTTTCTTGATTACATGTTTTGTTTCATTACTCTTTATTATTTGGTGAAAATTTTTAATCTTGTTTAATTGACTCCTTGACTCAGGAAGTTTCTAAGAAAGTTTATAAAATGTTTTTTATTTCTTATAAACAAAAGGTACACCAAGCAACCCTAAAAAACGATTTTGTCAAGAAAAAAAATCAAAAACTGAAAAATAGTTTCTAAAAAATAAATTTGTGTAAAAAAATATTTTCTACTATTGTTTTACCGAACACTAAACAATTTTTAGCTTCATTACTGTTTTAGCAAAAACTGCTTCATGAACCGTTTTGTAGACCATAAACGGAAACTACAGTTAGGCCAAATAGTACTCGTCATTTGATTGTATAGCATTGTGACACGAGTTGATAGATTAGAGCTATGTCTAAGGTGATAGTCTCAACTCTATCTAAAAGTTTCTACTAAAAAGTAAATATGAACTTTTTAATCGAAATTTTTTGCTTAGATAGGAGCCATGGGAGTAAGAGACTTTCTTTTCATCTAATGATGGTCCATGTATCCCTCATGGACTTGATTTAGATAAGAATTTCTCCTCCTTAAAATTTTTAAAAATTATTAAATTAAAGCTATGGAAGATTTTTGGATCGGTGGCATTAAGTATTGTCTAATGGAAAAAGTTTCCTTTTTTTCTTATGGGATGAACGGTGTCCTTGCAATTTTGTTTATGTTCAAGTAAACAATTATGTCATGGTTGCAGGAGTCTATACATCAAATATAATCTTTAAGGATTGTGGCATAACCGTCAAGGTGATGTGACGCATGACCTAAAAGATCGAATGGAACGATACATAGACAAGTAAATCTCGTATGAATTCTAAGGCATTCCTTTCATTTAAAGGGAAAGGGGTTCGACATTCGAAGGGAAGTAGACTACTTAAGAATTTCACATTTCATTTTTGTCGTAATTTATAATTGAATAAAGATTTAGAAAATAGAAATAAGAAGGAGAATCTAACACCAATCCACAATCACACGTTAACAATGACAAAAATAAAGAGAAAAATAAACACAAGATTTTTTAACATAGTTTGGCACAACTTTTTGCTTACTTCCACGAGTCAATCAATATTTCACTTCTTTTGTAACTTTTGGATGAAGAAAAGCTGCTAAAACTCACTACACTACAATACATAATTTTTTCAGACAAAATTGTGTGAAAACTTTTCTCAAACAGCACACAATTTTTCTAGATAAAACTATGTAAAAACTCTTCCCAATCTCACTACCCAAACCCCAATACACCAAATGTTCACTCAACTCTTAGATCCTTCTAAAACAATTTTTACAAATTATTTGGTGTTTGGTTTGCAAATTTGACCAACTTTTCCTACTTCAGGAATAGGGTTGAGAGACTAACTTTTTTAATGCTCATATTTATAATAACTAGTTGCCACATCCTTTTGACACATAGACAATATAGACTAGAACTACTAATAATAACACTTATCTCCAATGTGGGATTTGAGGAATATCTCAACAAATTCCTCCCTAAACATTTCGACCCCTGAGGCGGGATTGCCTCCACGTGATCAATACCTTCCTATTTTAATCGGGCCTTCAATACCCCTTAATCAGATTTTGGGCTTAATCCCAACAATCCTCCACCTAGGCTTAAAATATGATATTCAATAGTAAATTTGACTTGCTTCTTCACCGCATCAATTCTTTGAATTTTTGCCATTGTTGAACCTTACTCTAATACCACTTGATGGGAATCTGTCACCCAATCAACAGTTACACAATCACAATAGCAAAAATAAAGAGAAAAATAAACATAAGAATTTTAATGTGGTTCGGCACAACTCTTTGCATATGTGCACGAGTCAATCACTATTTCATTTCTTTTACAACTATTGGATGGAGGAAAGTTGCTAAAACTCACAACAGCACAATACACAGTTTTTTCAGACAAAACTATGTGAAAACTCTTCCTAAACAGTACACAATTTTTATAGATAAAATTGTGTGAAAACTCTCTCAAATCTCACAACCCAAACCCCAATACACCAAATGTTCACTTAACATTTGTATCCTTGTAAAACCCTCTTTTACAAGTTATATTGGTGTTTGGTTTATAACAGCACTATATCTGACCAACTATTTCAACTTCAGGAATAAGGTTGAGAGACTAACTCTCTTAATACCTATATTTATAATAACTAGTACTCACATATTTAGACACATAGATAATGTGAGACTAGAACTACTTACAATAACACTTCTCTTCAATGTCGGATTTGAGGAATATCCTAACAAAATTCTCCCCAAACATTTCGACCCCTGAGCCAGGTTTGGCTCTACTCGATCAAAACTTCATTGTTTTAATCGAACCTTCAATACCAATTAATCAGATTTTGGACATAATCCCAACACGAAACCAATTCAAACATTTCTCATGTGTAGAGGTGGCAAAATCTGACATGACCCGAACAAACATCAAAATAATATGACCCGAACCGGACCCAACCCTAACCCGAGTGACCCGAAACCCGAAATGACTGGGATTCAAAATTACCTGAACTCGAACCCGAACGACCTGAAACCCAAAATAACCCTACCCAAAATGACTTGAAAATATATTCTTTTTATAAAAACAATTTGCTTTCTAAAATTGGGATAAAAGTTAATTTACTAACTGTCATATAAAATAAATTATATAATGATTAATTAATTATTAATTTACATGTATTGAGATGCATGGTTCAACATTCTATTAATACAAGTAATCTTATTAATTTCAAATAAAAAATCGAGAAGAATAATAAATTTTGTATTGTTCTTTAAGTCACAATAAAATTTTATTTTTAATTATCTTGAAAAAATATTATGGAAAGAAGTGATTATATGAAATTTAATCTCCACAATTTGGTATAAGACGTTACTAGTAAAAATAATATTGTGGACCAATTGTTTAAGATAATTTAAGTCTGAATTTTAGAAATAAGAATCTTAATATTGCATATTACATTAAACAATTAAGTATTAATTTATTATTAATTAATTTTCACATATTTGACAATGTAACTCGTTTAGTCCTATTAGATGTAAATAAAATATATTTTTTTAATCAAACATAAATATCTATTTTATTGATTCGACCCGACATGATCTAAGACTCGATATGACACGAACTCGAAATGATCCAAATCTAACCTGACATGACCTAAAACCCAAAATTAAAATAACTCGAACTCTAACCGAAGTAATATGCGACCCAAAACTCAACATTACTCAAACCCAATCGAGACTCGATGCGAATTTGATTGACTTGACCGTACCGTTTGGCACCTCTACTTATGTGTTCCCTCACACACTCAACTTTACTACTCAGGGACCACCCTTATCCAATCATGCTATCACACATCATCATCTAAATGTTCGTCAACACGTGGATCTTATTCATTCGGCCAACCCAAATAATGATCCAAATTTAATAAATTAATCACTTCCGTCCATGATTTAATTATGGGTCTAAATTAAACAATAAACACAAAAAAAAAAAAAAAAAACATTATAAACATGAAAGTGTCCCCAAACAGGTCAACATGCGTCTGTTCTGTTACTACAAAGCAAAAGCAAAAGCAGAGAGCGAGAGAGAGAGAGAGAGAGAGAGAGAGAGAGAGAGAGAGAGAGAGTGAGAGAGATGTACGGCAATGGTGATTCCTCGTGTTCCTGGTTCAAACCAATTTCTCTCTCTAACTAAGATTTTTTTAACAATAAATATGCATGTATCTACACAAATATATAGAGTATTTGTTTGTGCATCAAAAGCTGGACTTTTCTTTGGTTTGTGGTTTTGGTGTTTATATTGTTTTAATTTTGTTCAGATCTGTGTTGTTTAATGTTGCAGATACTGTTTTGCTGTTGTTTAGAAGCAAAATTTTGTTGCCAGAAAACAGATTTGTTTTAGGTTGCGTTAAATCAAAGGGTGAAGTCACTGGAGGCAGCGGTTCATCGATCTCTTCCTGGGAATTTGTTGTGAAAAAGCACAAAACATGAATCGATCGATAAACCTCTGCATCCAGCGCTTATCCTTCTTTCTCTCTCTCTAGATTTCTGTATTAACTTTTCTTTTACCTGAAGATTTTGTTTGATATATGTATTTGTCTTTATATGCTCCTCAGTTACTTTGTTACTTTTTGTTATTAATTTTCCCTACTCTCTGTTTGGTTGCTGAGAAGTAGTGAGAAAAACGGGAACAAAATGAGATGTTAAATGTATTTAGTATGGTGACATTTGAAAGCAAAAACGGAGTCGAAAGTTTCATTTTCTTTTTCTCTATTTTCTCAATAACCAAACAGCGTTTAGATCATTTAGCTTTCGTTTAAAAAATAAAGTCCATGGTAAATAAAAATAGTTATATTTATTTTTAGGCTGTAGTTTCCCTATTTTTCTCTGCCGATTTATGAGCTAATGTGATCGGTTATAGGAAAGCAGGCAAATGGGCCCCCTAATCACTTCCACTTAAGGTCCCATTTTGGTCACAAACTGATAACTCTATTTGTATCAATAAGTTTCTCTGTTTATCCATGTTTGTTATTGCTGATTGCTTCTTATTTTGATTTTACTTCAGTTGATCTGTGCTGTAATTTAACTTGTAAATTGCATTTCTGAGCAAATCTTCTGTTTATGCATCTTGTCGTGTATTAACACCTCTTGTTTAGTTGAGGGGTGCTTTTTGGTCTTCTCTGGTCTTGAATGTACCAACTTTTACCCTTTTTTTCTTATATAATTTGGGGTGGCGATTTGAACTACCTTTAAAAGAGGAGAGGTGCGGTGCGGTTTCCAATTGGGCTATATGCCCAATTTGATGCTTAATTTTGCTGTGATATGTTGGGCTATATGCCCAATTTGATGCTTAGTTTTGCTGTGATATGTATGAGTGAAGTGTTTGACATGTTAAAAAAAAGTATAGTTTTAATATAATGTGAAACAAGTAGGATTGCGCACGCATGTTCAACCAAGTTCTGTGTTTTTGTCTCAAAAGTAACTATATTTGGTTAATTATGATAGATTATGTAACTTGTCGGAATGAATAATGATCATCATTTCTTCTGATATTTGAAATTTTGAAAAAGCAAACGCCATGAATTTTCATTTAAGTGCTACTATTGTACTTAATTCTCGTTTATTTGTAAAAATCCAAGTTTTTAAATTTGAGTTGCTTTATGATACAGTCAAATTGTTCATGCAAGTTCATCTACCTTTGAAAAGCTTGATTCTTGCATTTTGTTATTGATGTAGTGATTGCTCTTACTAGTCCAAGTGCCATATTTTATTTTGCTCTAGCCTCAGTTTGTGTGAAGAAACTGTCCATGAATTTTTTTCTGGGTAGAGTTTCCTTGTGAATTATTCAGTAGAGTAGTTTTAGTTATAAAAAAGCTATTCTTATGATGCATATCAGTGTCCTTTCATATATGCTAATGATATTTTACATTTCATGTTCATTCTAGCTGTGTATAGGTGATTTCTCATGTGCTTTTCTTGGTGCGACTTTGTTTGTTGCAAGACTTTTTAATTTGGGAATTTAACTTGCATCATGAATATAATTTGACTTTTCTGGAAGTATTTTTTGTGATTTCTTTCTTATAATTTATACCAAAGTGAAACAGCATTTTGTGATAGATCCATCCAGTGATATATTTTTTATCTGAAGATGAATCGAAGACATATAGCTCTCTGATTGCTTATGTGGTTCTCTAAGTTATTTTAATATTAATCCTTATTGCTTTCTCCTATTGGCGTCGACATTACCAGCTGTTTATAATTTTTCAAAGAAATTGATGATTGACTGCATTTTCCATGGTTGGGATTCTTAGGATTGAGGAGAAAATGGTCTCAACCCCCCTTTTAGCTTGTTTGCAGATACATTTATATTGGTAGCATCTTTTCTTTTTTCTTTTTTAGTAGTTAGTTCCATATATATTTGCATTTTTCTGTTGATGAACTTGATATGATAGTCATTGGAATTAATTCGCTGCCAATTATGTGTCATTTCTATAGAGCAGTAAGCGAAAAGTAGTTAGTAGTACTTGTTTCTTTCTTTTTCTAAAGGAAAAATAATAGTCTGAAAAGAAGTTTTCAAGTGGGAAACCGTACAATCGTCACTGCTGCGTGAAAGTGATGGGAAAATCAAAGAGTAATGGGGTAGTTCCAAGTTGGTAGAGAATCTGCAATATTGATGTGTACCCAGTAGACTCTGGGATCGATTCCTTGTACCGAATTTAAGAATGGTAATCAAATCATTGTAAAAGTTAGTCAAAATGATTCTATAGTGTACAAAGTGAACCAACCAAAATGTATTAAATGTTGGTTCTGAGGACATAAATATCAGTTCCAGAAGAGGAAAGAATCCTTGGATGCATAAGCAAGTTGAGGATATTCTGCTTTTATGGAGTATTGTTCTCTTTTATCGGTTGGAAATTGCTCCTTGGGTTTGCTATTGTTATATTCTAATGGAGATTTTCATTTGGATTCTTGGGTGCATGTTTCTTTCGATCGGTTTCAGACTCTCTTGGTGATGTCAAAAAGGACAATTCAAGAAGTTAGCCAGTTGATTCTAATCAGCCTACAGTTTAACGTTGCAAGGGATAGTTGGTTCGCTTTTCGAATCGGTTATGGTGTGTTATAGAACTTTGTATTTTTTGTCCAAGGCTCCAACTGATATTGACGATGATAAAACACCTTCAAGATTCTATTTGGTTTTGCTTTTGGGAAATTTTTGTTGTCAAGAAGCGAAAATTAGGTGAAACATTTCTTTTTTAAAAAAAATATTTTTTATGAATTAAAATTTGAATATTGCTTAAAAAACTGATTTAAGCTTTTAAATCAGAAGTTACTAAATATGCTTCTGATTTAGCTATTTGAAAGCCAGTATTATTATTTTATTGTGATTAAATAAAATAATATTTTTTTTGTTGTATTACGACAAAAATCAATATGATGAAAAAAGAAAATCCATTAGTCTTGATAACATCTTTTTTTATAATTTAAATGTTTAAAAATATTTTTATAGCTTAATCAATGATATACAATAATTTTTAAGCTCTATATTTAATTTGATATTATTTTTAAAACAAATTTTATCAAATATTAAAATACTTTTGAATCTTACAGCCGCACCAAAAGTTAGGCAAACAGTACCTACGCGTATTTCCTTTTCTTTTATATTTCTTAAATTGAAAATAGAATGTAGTCTTGTGGGGAAAGACACACACGTATGCCTTTCGTAGTAATCAACTGCCAAATGCCACTGAATTTTTAGGATGTTCGCGTGGGCAAGAAAGTAGAACGGAAAACAGATACAATATATATATATATATATATATTTTAAAACGTGTCTAAAAAAGCAATATTTTAGTTTTGTTTAAAATTTTATTAATGATTTTGGATAATTTTATTGATAATATAAAATTTAAAAAAATAATATTATCAGTAAAATTTATTTAAATTATTAATAAAATTTAAATAAATTTAAAATATTAATTTTAATTTTGGTATACCAAAATCTAACTTAGACAGTAATATCATATGGCAAGGTGTCCTAGATCTATTCAGTTGACACAGTTTTTTGGATCAATAATTGTGCTGATAATGAAAATGACAACAACAATATCAAAAGTGACAATACAATCCTATTGATGATCAATATCATATTGGCATAACTTATAAATTCCATTGGAAATAACCACAATGATATCATTACAATAAAGACAATAACCTCAGAGTTTCATAGTGGTGATAATGAGTACGCATGCTAAAAAATCACATCTGATTACAGAAGTATCTATATCATCCTACGTTTTAGAAGTAGGGGTTAGCTAAAAACTCAACCTATCTCGGTGATACGGGGTTGAGAAGAATCCTCAATCTTCACTTGCAACTCCATCAACCTGTTATCTGGTCATTTCAGTCAAATTGATTTGATTTTTTTTGTTTAATTCATTATATTAAATTTAAATCAAATTAAATATATTGCATATAAAAAACAATTTTACTACAATGATTTATCACTAATTAATTTTAATTTCAATATATACAAAAAATTCAATAAATATTATAAATTCACTATTCATTAATCACTTATGCAATGTTTGAGAATTTATTAAAATATATTTAAATCAATAAACTTAAAACATTTTAAGGTAAAATTTATTTAAATTTACTGATTTAAACATGTTTTAATATGTTTCTAACTATCGTCTTAGTACAAATCAAATTAATTTTATACAAAATGTAAAAAAATATATAAAATTTTGAAGTACTTGATAAATCAAATTTTTAAAAAATTTATATATAATGTATACAACACAACCTACAAATATCCATTAAATTCTAGTTACAAAAAATTTGATATCGCGACTTAACCCTAACTCTTAAGTTTTATATTTTTTTCAATTCAAGCCCAAATCAGCATAAAAAAACTCAGCACAAATTGACTTGTTGCACCGATTTGGGTCAACTTGATGGTCCGATCAGTTTCGTTACATGCATATATTTAGAAAGTTGTGTTTGGAAGGGTGTAAACTTAAAATTCTAAATGAACAAAATAATGAATATAAAATTTTTAAAAATTCAACGTTTTGACCATTTTTTTTAAGGATGAAGTCAAGAGCAGACTTAAGGAATAAGACCAGGGGGCTGTAGCATTAGAGGTCCGTTGTTCCAGGCTGCAATACTATAACTGGCCATGTCTTTGTCTTGTTGAATCGTTGTTTAAGGTCCAAAGAGCCCAGAGGATGCAAACAGAATGAATGAACTAAGCGTTGAAGTGAAAACAGCTTGACTGGATTGGAAAGTGTTTGGGATAGTCATTGGATGAGATCTGATGGTCCCGTGATATCTGCCTTCCGTGCTAGTAACGAATCTCTAGAGAGGTGGCAAGAAAGGAAGAGGTGGTTGATGGTTTTCAAGTCTTCATTGCACCAAGGGTAGCCAAAACTTCCCAACATGTTCCTTTTTTGCAGCTCCTACCAGCGTCCACACAGATTTTTCTAAGAAAAATGTTTATCTTTTGTGGAAGATGGAGTTTCCAGAGATGCTTGTGTTGTAAGATTTTTCTAAACGAGAACAAAATATTAGAATCAAGACTTGGAGACGTGTAGTAAACACTGTCTTTAAGACTTTATCCGTCCATACTTGAATAAACAAGTTTGCTATGGGTTACAGACGAGTAGTCCTCCAAGATATAACTAAGTCTCTAAGTTGAAGTCTGCAGACAGCAAAATTTGAAGAACTTCAAATTTTATTCTGCTTTGAAATACTTAAATATTATAAAGAGGTTTTGAGAGAAGAAAGAAAGAAGAAATAATGAAAATGAATTGTATTCTGAATGTGGAGGAAGATAGGAAATTTATAGGTGTAGAAGCAAATAATTCTGAATATACATGTTTTTTCAGGTTGGAAAGACATGATTTTCAGATTTAATATGAGTCTTTTGATCATTGTTATGCGTTTATCTACCTAAATAAATAAGCAAATAATCGAACTTGTTTTACTTGCAAGTACACAAGGTCAACTTAGTAGTATAGTGTGCAAAACGCGAGACCATCTCCACAAATATTGGTAAATTTTTCCTTAAAACTATTTTCGCAGTTTATAAAAATAAGAGAAAGAAATATTGAGTTTGGATTGATAAGGATAAAACAAAATAATGATAAAACAAGATAATGATAGAAGCGTAGAGCTTTGATATCCATCTTTAATCATGCTCAACACAATAAAACAATATGTCAATGCTTTAGTCATACTCTGAATATCTAATGCTTGTCAACCTAAGGGCATGGTATCTACTCCTTAAGCTATTGATTTCCCTAAGCAACGAGTTGGGTATGGTATATACTCTAACTCTTTTCTTTCTTAAGGGATCCAGCATGGTGTATATTGAGTTGTTCCTTAAGATAGCATAAGATCTGTGGAAATCGACAACCACATGAGACCTAGGGCATGGTATCTACTTCTGGTTTCCCATGTTGATTAACCTAAGAATCCGACATGGATATCTTTTGTTACTATTGTTGAACCCAGGACTCGGTCATCCAAATTGATTCAATTAACTAATCTATACCACATGTATAAACTAATCAGGCAAACACATATGAAGGATTTAAATAAACACAGACATTAATCAAGTTAAACATCATCATATAACTATTGCAAAGGCACCAATATTGAATTAATGAGCAAACATAATTAGGGCTTCAATCGAGCCCTACTAAGAGTTTAGTGACACATTATCATAAAATAAAATAAAAAGGAAAGAAGAAACCCGAAAACACTATGGAGAAGAGTCGTCAATTCATCTCCACAATCTCTCCTCCGGGCTCGTCCGGCCTTCGGCCTCCCCGAACAAAAACTAAAACTAAAAGGGAGATGTTGTTTCTGTGTTTTACAAGTCTATTTATAAGGTTCTAAGGACACTTGAAAACCCTAATTTCCAAGACAGGTCTCTAACCCTACTTTCCAAAATAGGAACTACCGTTTTGATGTTTTACTGATGCGTGTGCGCTCGATCGCACACTATTGTGCTCGAGCCTTTTTCTTGCAGGTTATGCTCGATCCTGGCGTGGGCGCTGGGTGCTTGTGCGCTCGATCGCACCTATTTGGTTCCAGATCTTCAATTTTCTTCCTTAGAGCTCCAAAATGTCTTCTTTTCTTCAAAGACCTATGAAAAAGATAGAAAACACAAAAATGAAGTAGAATATACTGAAATACATAAACAAATAGCCTAACAACTGTAAATTAAGGGGTTTAAATATGAATATTTAAGCACTTATCACACCCCCAAACTTACATATTGCTAGTCCCTTAGCAATACAAAATGAAAAATTAACTGAAAAACAAAATCAAAGATAAAGTCATCATTCATGTTATTTAAAATTTGGGTTGCACATAAAACCATGATATTTGTTCATGAGTAGGCTTAAAATATAAACACATCGTCACAAATGAATAAGGGTTTTAAATTCTAATTACTTATACAAGGCTAGTTTAAGGCATCATAAGTTTGACTTAGTGTGTGGTGGATTAGCACATAAAAGATGAAGCTTCCGAATAATTTCGATGTATAGTGTTTTGGCGTCTTAACATTCATCGAATTCCCTATCAGAATGAACAATAATGACATAGTTTTATTTCTTTTCTTTTTCTTTTATCATGAACTCTTTGCCATGTTGAGTTCCATTAATCTTTTTAATTGACCCATGTAGCGAGTGTTTAGCCAATGACTCCCAAACCATATGGTTTTAGGGCATTAGGTGTAAAGACACACCTAAGGACTTACTAACTCGAGTCAAAAAGGCTACGAAACTAACTGGTCTTAATGCTTCCAAGCAAAATCCCCACCGTTTGATGTGAACACTCACTGCTTACTGAGGCAAGAGGTTCAGTCACTCAGTGGAAACTTTATTTAATGATCATTATATGTATTATTCTCACCTTTTGACATAAACACTCAATGCTTATTGAGGCAAGAGGTCCAGTTACTCAGTGGAAAGTTTATTTAATGATTATTAGGTTTATTTTATTTTTTTGCATAATAAACATTTTCTCTATTTTTCTATGCCAAAGTGTTATTTTAACAAGTTATCCGATTACAGTTAGGTCATGGAAACATATACATAAAAATTATACGTCATACCTCACACCATTATATGCTAATGTGCTCGTGTCAGATTTATATCAAATTTGTGATTTCTTAAATGCCTTAAAGTAAGTAATTAAACTTTTAAAACTTTATTATTTAGACCATGTGTTCAATATTTTAAGCTTACTGATGAAATCTTATCATAATATTTGTTTAAATCAACCAAAATTTTCAAAACAACATGAACATGCATTTATCTTTTCGTTTAAACAATAATAAAAAAATTAAATAAAATAAAATAAAAACTGGGACAAGGTGTGTGTGAATGTGTCTCCTATACCTCCAAACTTAAATTACACATTGTTACCATTGTGTGACTAACATGGAAATATCTGACTTGGGAGATGGAGAACTAGCTGGGCCGACATGACACATAGCACACCCCCAAACTTGAACGGATGCATACATTGTCTCAAAAAAGGAAAAACTAACATAATACGGGAAAACAAGAAGTACTAAAATTAAATAAATAACAATAAATATGAAAAACAATAAAAATAAAAGGATAAGTTGTGGGGTGCCTCCCATGAGCGCTAAGTTTAACGTCTTCAGCCAGACACTCTTATTCTCTCCCAGAAAAGCATAAGTTGAATGCATCAGCAACTACTTTAATGCCAAATTTGCTGCTTAGATGCTTTGGAGAGGCCTTTAGGAGGTGCGCAGCCTCAAAGATGTCATCAGTAATATCTTCATATGCAGGCTCAACATCCGATCTTGTTAACCTATGGGTGAGGGTGGCTTCCAATGGAGCACTGAGATGGACCTAAAAAGCTTGCTCAACAACACCTTGCATCATATCCATATTATCTTGGGGTAATTTTAATGTATCAAATATTTTAAATTCAACCTTCTCACCATTTACCTTTATACTTACAATACCCTTTTTCACGCAATTTTTTGTATCAGCAGTTCTCATAAAGGGTCTTCCTAAGATGATGGGCAGGGGTAATAGCATAAGAGATTCTTCTATATCTAATACAATAAAATCAGCAGGTAAAATAAATGGACCTACCTTTACCAAGACATTCTCAATAATACCTCTTGGTCTTTTTATGCTTATGTCTGCCAGTTGCAAGATGATGGAAGTTGGTTGAAGCTTCCCCAAACTTAGTGTCTTGAATACCGTGTATGGCAACAAATTGACACTCGCCCCTAAATCCAATAATGCATGCTCAAAAATCTGGTTATCAATCCTGCAAGGAATGGTAAAACTACCCGGATCTTTCAGTTTTGGTGGTAGTTTTCTTAACAATACCGCACTCACCTCTGCGGTTAAAGCCACTGTTTCATGCTCCTGAAACTTCCTTTTATTAGTGCAACTATCTTTTAAAAATTTAGAATATGCAGGAATTTGTTTAATTGCATCTAATAAAGGAATATTAATTTCTACTTTTCTCAAAGTTTCAAAGATATCATGCATTTTAATTTCTTTTGTTGGCTTTACTAACTTTTGGGGGAAGGGTGGTGCATTCCACTTCTCCATTTCACTTACCTTTGATGTGGATGTTGTAATTAGAGATGCTTGTGCAGGCTCATCAGCTCCTATGATCTTACCATTTATGAGAGTTATCACGGCATTTAGTTGTTGATGTCCTCTTGGATTAGGTAGTGCTTGGGTGGGAAGTTCACCATGCTTTCTTTCACTTAGCTCCTTAGCCAATTACTCCATTTGGACTTGAATGGTTTTCTCATGCTTTGTAGTGGTTTCTCTTTGCTCAGTCTGAAATTGTCTTGTTTCTGCTATGAATTGTTCTTGTGAGGTCATCAACTGCCTTATAAGACTCTCTAGGTCACTTTGCTTTGATTCTGGAACTACTTGGGCTGCTGGTTGGGAATTCCCTTGCTGTCTTTGAAAGTTCATGACATTTTGATTATTGCTTCATGAGAGGTTGGGGTGGTTTCGCTCTTCTTGATTGTAGGTATTTGCATATGCACTGTTTGGTCCCACATAGTTTGCTTGCTCGGGATCTGTAGATGAATATAAATGGTAAGTCTCAGTAGTGTGATCAAATTGAGAACATAAAGCACATACCTGGAGTTGTGTAGCTTGTGGTCGAGGTGAGATGTTTTGAGCAGTCATGGCTTTTATAAGCATATCTAGCTTCCTCTCCATAGCAGCCATCTGATTTGAAGACCCACCATTTAGGTTCACTTCATACATACCCTTACTCTTTACTCTTGGTCTTCCTCTAGATGAGAATTGCTGGGTGTGCTCGCTTAAGGTCTCAAAAAGCTCTATTGCTTCTTCACTACTTTTCTCCATCAGCACACCTCCACAACCTGAATCCACAATACTTTGATTAATATCACTCAAACCTTCATAGAAAGCTTGTACCAGCTCATCTTGAGGTAGATTATGGTGTGGGCATTTGAGTAGTAGCTCATTGAAGTGTCCCTATGCCTCAAAGAAAAGGTCTCCACCCCTCTGTTGGAAAGATTGAATTTCCCTTCTCATTTGCCTTGTCTTTTGTGTTGGGGAAATTTTTCTTAGGAACCTACTGGATAGCTCCTCCCAAGTATGGATAGAATCTGCAGGCAATGAATTATACCACAACTTAGCTTTATCTTTTAATGAAAAAAGGGAAAAGAATTAACCTGATTCCCTCTTGATTTAGGCCTTGGATGTGCTGGAACTTGTTGAGATCAAAGAATTCCCGAAGGTGCAAGTGTGGATCCTCAACAGGTGTACCCTTAAAATGAGTCAAGGCACTGAGTATCTACAGAGATATGTAATAATTGCCTTCCGCCTCTAGTTGATAAGCAATGCATGATGGCTGGTTGAGGATCCATGGGATGAAGGATTGCTTCATAGGTCTTCGCTCAGGCGGTTGTTGGTTTTCTAGCTGTTCCATTGGTCCTTTGAATTCTTTTTCATTCTCCTCAAAGTTGTTTCTAGGACTTTGTCGAATGGTCCGCTCAATCTCTATGTCGAATTGAACGATGGTAGGGTTCTTAGATCGAAGCCCTTGCAAGAATTAGCTGGAAAACTTTGGTGTAGCAGCTTCAATACTGCTGCTCGGGTAGTCTCTGGACTATTTACGCTCGAGCGCACAAGGTATTGCGCTCGATCGCAAGACCAGAAATAGCACTACTACAGACTTGAAAAAGAAGAAAATAGAAAACGAAAAGAAGAAAAATTAGGTTTTTAATAAAGAAAATATAAACAGAATAGAGTAAAGAAATAAAATAAAATAAAACCAACAAAAATAATTCTAAAAAGAAATTTAGCAAAATCCCTGGCAACGGTGCCAAAAACTTGTTGTGCGTTTATCTACCTAAATAAATAAGCAAATAATTGAACTTGTTTTACTTGCAAGTGCACATTGTCAACTTAGAAGTATAGTGTGCAAAATGCGAGATCATCTCTACAGAGATTGGTAAATTTTTCCTTAAAACTATTTTCGCAGTTTATAAAAATAAGAGAAAGAAATATTGAGTTTGGATTGATAAGGATAAAACAAAATAATGATAAAACAAGATAACGATAGAAGCGTAGGGCTTTGATATCCACCACTAATCATGCTCAACACAATAAAACAATATGCCAATGCTTTAGTCATACTCTAAATATCTAATGCTTGCCGACCTAAGAGCATGGTATCTACTCCTTAAGCTATTGATTTCCCTAAGCAATGAGTTAGGCATGGTATCTACTCTAACTCTTTTCTTTCTTAAGGGATTCAGCATGGTGTATACTGAGTTGTTCCTTAAGATAGCATAAGATCTGTGGAAATCGACAACCACATAAGACATAGGGCATGGTATCTACTCCTGGTTTCCCATGTTGATTAACCCAAAAATTTGGTGTGGATATCTTTTGTTACTATTGTTGAACCCAGGATTCGGTCATCCAAATTGATTCAACTAACTAATCTATACCACATGCATAAGCTAACCAGACAAACACATATGAGGAATTTAAATAAACACATGCATTAATCAAGTTAAACATCATCATAGAACTATCGCAAAGGCGCCAATATTGAATTAATGAGTAAACATAATTAGGGCTTCAATCAAGCCCTACTATGAGTTTAGTTACACATTATCATAAAATAAAATAAAAAGGAAATAAGAAACCTAAAAACACTATAGAGAAGAGTCGTCAATTCGTCTTCACAATCTCTCATCCGGGCTTGTCCAGCCTTCGGCCTCCCCAAACAAAAACTAAAACTAAAAGGAAGATGTTGTTTATGTATTTTACAAGTCTATTTATAGGGTTCTAAGGACACTTGGAAACCCTAATTTCCAAAATGGGTCTCTAACCCTACTTTCCAAAATAAGAACTGCCGTTTTGATGTTTACTGATGAATGTGCACTCGATCGCACTTTTTTATGCGCTCGATTGCACCTCTCTGGTTCCAGATCTTCAGTTTTCTTCATTAAAGCTCCAAAATGTCTTCTTTTCTTCAAAAACCTTTGAAAAACACAGAAAATACAAAAATGAAGTAGAATATACTGAAATACATAAACAAAGAGCCTAACAACTGTAAATTAAGGGGCTTAAATATGAATATTTAAGCACTTATCAATCATGTCTATTAATTTACAATGAACCAGATCATGTCTATTAAAAAGATGATTGACTAATTTGACACCTATCTGATTAAATCATGATATTGGGATTTAAATCATACATTTTTGTTTAAATTATAACCATTAGATTTAAATATATGCCTTTTGATTTATTCTGACACCTTTCTGATTAAATCCTAGGCTTTTGTCCAAAATTTGGATACCCGAATTGGAACAATGGACTCGGGCTGGACTGGGGGTGAGTGGTCCTCTATAACGATGCGCACGTGCGCCTAAAGCACCAGGCTCGGGCTCAGGGCGAGACTGAGGCTGAGGCACGATCACGTGTGCGGTGCATTGCCTTTATCCTTTCTTTTAACAAAAGTAGATAAAAATCCCAAATAAATGCTTATAAAGCATTTTATTTTTCTTTTTCTTATCAATGTGAGACAAAACCAATTTGAGTTTTCAAATAACCATTTATTCTCATTTTTAAACTCATATATTAAGATTCAACTTTAGTTTAATTGAATGCACCTAATTAAAAGTTTTTTTAATGATCATTAATTAGCTCAAATTAAGATATTCTATTAGTGTAAACAACTCAAAGTCATACCGAAATGAATGATGTCTTTTAGATTGAACCAACATTCCTATGTTATACGACTAGAGCCACCACACACATACAATTTTCTTCTTTCAATAAGAATTTATTCTCACTTAGCAATATTATGGCCATGTGCTATATCTTGGTATTATGAACCTCAAAAAAGCAAACCATAACTCTCTATAAGAAGTGAAACCATTCATTCATTCATATAGGTAAAGTTCCTCTTGCGTTTCCATGACTAGAATGCATTTTATAACTTCATTAAGAATTTAACTCATCCTCTAAAACGTAATGGATGATATTGTCTTTCTCAATTATAGGCCAATTTTGTGACAATATCAATAGTCAATCACAGTAACTTGTTATTACCCATTAAAACCTAGTACTAGTGGTACTAGCATTAGGTTAGGTTGCCATCACTACTAACTTTTAAATGGTTTAAGCCCTATTTCTCTAGATGTATTACTTGCTAGGTCTCTTGCAGGTGCCTTAGTAAGTGGATCCGTTAAGTTCTTACTTGACTTTACATAGATAATCATAATGATACCATATTGTATTAATTGTCTCACATACTCATATCTAAGACTGATATGTCTAGACTTATCATTATAGGTACTACTATAAGCTCTTAATAAAGTAGCTTCACTACCAAAATAAAGTGAAATATGAGGCATTGGATTAGGCCACAAATTGATGTCTAACAACAAATTCCTAATCCATTCGGTTTCCTTCCCAATTTCCACTAGGGCAATAAATTCGGATTCCATAGTTGAGTGAGATATACAAGTTTGTTTCTTGTTTACCTAAGAAATTTCACCCCCACCAAGGGTGAATATACATTCACTTGTGGATTTATTATCTAAGACACTTATAATCTAACTCGCATAAGTGTATCCTTCTAATACACTTGGGTAACTGTTGTAGAACAGTCCCAAACCACTGGTCTTCTTGAGATATCCTATTATCCTATCAATGGCTTTCCAATGTTCTATACTTGGATTACTAGTATATCTGCTAAGTTTACACATAGAATAGAAAGTATTTGGTCTGGTGTAGTGCATTACATACATTAAACTAAAAATAGTACTAGCGTATTCAAGTTGTGTTATTGCTCTACCAGAATTATTACTTTGATACTTGGATCAAAAAAGAGTATCATACACTTTAAAACCAAGATATTTACACTTAGTTAGGACTTTCTCAATATAGTGAGTTTGACTTAAAGCATAACCCCAACTATGTTTCTTAATTTTAATTCCTAAGATTGTATCCTCTTCACCCAAATCTTTCGTCTTAAAGACATAAGACAAATATTTCTTAGTTTCATTTGCGCCTTCCATGTTAGTACCAATGATCAACATATAAACAAACTATCATACCATAGTTTTTGGTAAATTTGGACTAAATGCATCTATCAACATAGTCATGTTTAAAACCGAAGGATAAAATAACAAAGTCAAATTTCTCATGCCATTGTTTTGGAGCTTGTTTTAGAACATAAAGAGATTTGACTAATTTACACACTTTATTTTCATTGTTTGGAAGAATAAACCTTTTGGGTTGTTTCATATATACTTCCTCATTTAAATCCCTATTTAAGAAAGCAGCTTTTACATCCATTTAGTTAGATTATTTATAGATTTCTGGTAATAAAGTGCAGTAGGATCGTAGGTCTTTAGTTTATATAAACTATGACACAAGAAATCTGGTCGAATGAGTTTCTAGATATTGAAGGGGACTCAGACTTGTAAGAGGGATGAACCTGAATATCAAATGGTGGGAAGCCACTCTAGATTGACTCATAGGGCTAAAAGTTACTCTAGAATAACTCCCTAGAGTTGGGTGCCACTTTAGAGTGGCTCTCCCATTCTAGGCTTTCTTTTTTCGTGTCTTTGCAATAGTATTTGTCTTTAAATATTTCTTAGAAGATTATGTTAAAGGGGTACCTTTTTCTAATGTCAAATGTGCGGAGAGCCACTTGACAAGGAAGTACCAGCCTAGAATGGATCCCCATACTTAGACTCACTAGATTGTTATGATTTTCTAGTTCCAAGTCTTATTTTTGGCACACAAATTGTCTATGTTCTTACTTCTAAATTTTAAGGTTGTTTACAAAGTATTCTCATCATAATCACCAAAATCAACCACCATAATACATCGTTTGATCCTTGCTTATATGGTTCTTTGGTGTTTTTATAAGTAGCAATTGATCCCTTCCGATTAATGAGCACAAAATAAGGTGTCTACATTATTGAGCTCGTTAAATGAACAAAAAAGACCTTGTTATTTCTCTAAGGGTTACATGATAAGCTTAGCACATGACAAAGTTGGTGTGATGGTGGAGCAGCACAAGATACTTGTATGCCTCGAGGTGATCCATTAAACGAGTCTTCTAGTTGTAGTTTTCATGATCGACATCTTGCAATTAGATGAGATCAACTCTTTCAAGATGTCCTTAGTGAATGGGGGGTCTTAGAGGTGGATCACTTTTAGGATGTCCACACCTCTTCCTTACAGGGCTAGTCCCAAGCGCTCATTCATTTCTCATATTTGTTTGCTACCTTGGATTTGTCCTCACCACAATGCCTCCTTTTAGAGTGAGCATCTGATACTGACTCACTATCTCGGACATAATGCTGAGGGCTTCTTCTACTGCATTGTTCTTTCCTAATGTTTCGCTCATAACAATGACTTCGACGATTTCTGTCAGTCGCAGGTCCAAGTCACAGCCTCATCTCTCATTTACTCGTTCTATAATATTCTATTTTTTTCTTGGCTCTGAATGCGGTCCTCAACATCCACTCTATTTAGTTCAAGCATAAGGCTCTTAAGTAATGTGATAAGGTTAACTATTTTTTAGTCGAGGGTGTCTAATTGAGCCAAGTCATCATAAGCCCTTACCTCAGCTTCGACTTCTCTAAGCCAAAAAATTTTCACCGACTGAGATGCAACTAGCTGGTATTGTCTAATGCTTATTGTTTGTTGTAGAATTGTGTCAGTTCTATAAGACTTGTTGAGGTTATCTTCTTCGATGAGTGTCAGCAGCGGTTGATCAATCAGATTATGTGGATCTAGAGGATCTCGTCAAGTAAGTTGGTTGTTCACCTAAATATTGCTGTTAACTATAGGCGATGGTTTCTTTGGTGGCATCGTTTAGATGAATTTGTCATTCCCAAAGACGATGTCAATCTATTGATGTTAAAATTCATAGGGACAAGGTCCTAAACAACTAAGCACACTAGAATATGAAAAGGAAAAGTTGCTCGGAGTTTTATTATTCGGGGGACCCTTAGAAGATAAAGTCAACACTTTGTTGGAAGAAATGAATTCGACAACAAGGGAGAAGAATGAGACCCTTGGATCTATGAGAGCCTCCTTTATATAGTTAAAGATTCCTAACCCAATTAGGAAACTACCATTTTCTTAAACCAAGATTTTGAATGAAATTATCTTTCTACCCCTAGTGAAAAGTCAACCGTTTACTCTTTTTGAATACTATGTGTCTTTTATGTGTGAAATTACTTTTTGGTTATCAAGGATTTCCACGTGTCAATCTCTTATTGGGTGATGAATTTTTTTCCACATAAAATTTCATTTTGAGATTTAAGACTTTTAACTACTTCTATTTGAGGACAAAACTTTGTTGTAAATCTACTTGAACCATAAACTAGAAAAGTGAAATTTGCTATTAAAAGTATTATGGTTTTCGCCTTTTAATAATACAAGTACAAAATTTTTGTAGTTTTAAAAATAATATTGAACTATAATCAGAAAAATAGCTTTTTGATCAAAATTCAAACATAAAAGCTAAAAGTGCGTTTAGTTATGGAAATGTTTTTCATTTTCTATCTTCATTTTTAACATTTTCCTAAATAATTTGTACGTTCTTAACAGAATTTGGAAACCAACACTTTAATTTTCATCTTTTCAACGTAATTTTGGAAAACAAGTTTTTTCCAATATTTTTCAATATTATATTGAAATGATAAAACTAAGGAGGTGTTGCTTTTCAAATTATGCTAAGATTGTGCAAATTATTGAGGAAATTGTATGGTAAATTGAAAATAGAAAATTAAAAAATTCACAACTAAATACACCTATCTTTCCTACAATCTGGATATTTGTTTTTTTCCTGTCAAGTCGAATATATCTAATATATAATATAACATAAAATAGAGTCAATTATATTGTGGTTGTACAACATGTAAAGAAATTTAAATTATGAATATCTTTGTTTCATATCTTTCTTTCAAAACTTATAATAAGTACTCCTATTGTGCAAATGTTATCATGCTTTTCTTCTCCTAAGTGCATAAATTTATTTACCTTCAAATCCTATCTAATTATTTAAGGGATGTTATTTTCGATTTATGAAACAATTGTATTATATTTGTGATAAAAAATAATTACTATTCTTAACAAAATCATGCATTGCACTGGTATTTACTATTAGCAGTATGCCCTACAAGCCAATGACATTAGATGTTTTAGCATATTATTTGTAAAACAATCTTATTCATATTATTATGATTGTATTAATGGTAAGGTTTATTTATCATGAATGTTATATACATAATTATTATTAAGTTCATAGAATAAGAGCAATTGAGATAAGATTATGATGTGATCTTAATAATGAGACATATTTTTCTCAAAATCTTTATTCTTAAATGTTACTGGTTATAGGAAACTTATTGGATGTTAGTAATTGGATTGGACTGATACATACTATTTTTGCTCAATTGGGAGGGTGACTGATCTCAATGTCACTTGTGTGCGAGACACTAAAATAAGTATGTGGGTGCTCATTGGAGAATGAGCTCACTAAACATGACTCGACTTAAGAACATCAACATGGTGATTTGCTTGCCTATCAATAGGTAGTTATTATGTTACAGTTGTTCATGTGATCCTTAGACCTGAAGCAATATGGTTATCTTGTATGTGACTTATTATACTTTGACCCTATTTAATATGGTTTTATCCATGGATCATTAGTAAGTAGTAATTGCTTATAATAAGTTTCATAAAGAGATATGCGAGTGTACAGTATGGGAGCTATCACTTTTAAGTAAAGAGAGAATTTCATATGTGATCTACTAAGATATACCTCAGGAAGTTCTTTAGCTAAGTGTCATGGTCCTAGCACTTTCCCTTAAAGGCGTAGGTCTGTGCGGCACTTGTCTTGGTCCCCCCAAGTAAGTCAGCCTAACTCACTTGAGAAGCTTTAAGGCTTGCACACTTTGCAAGCAACAAGGAACATATTAGCCACAAAATGCTATCCCATAATAATTAAAGGATCACACAATAATGAATACGGGTGAGGTGTGATAAGCCCTTAGCAAGAAACAAGCGGCATGCCCAGGGGTGCACACTCACTTCAAGCAATATACACCACACACGGGCATGCCTCGGAACCCACGCCTAGATCACCAAGAACATACGAGCTGAAATAGGCAATAACACATAACCAACTCTAGGCACATGAATGCATAAAAGCTTCATAAATATAGGAATCTATAAGCACGTTGTTGGGGTAGGGGACGCCACTAAGTAACCAATAGGACAACATACTTAATCATGACCAGTGAGTAACTTAATCACCCCCTAAAGAGTCTTAAATCATTTGGAGCTCTAGTAGGAGGAAACATTGCTTATGCTTGAGCCATTATACTTCTGAAAATACAAAGTAAAAAAATAAAAAATTATAAAATTGCCATCAGGCACCAACACTACTAAGAGACACATGATGTGCGGCTATGGTTATAGTACAAGGCCCTGGACAAGCACAGACTGTGACATTCTCCCCTACTTAATCTGTCGGTGTCCTCATTGACCTGCTTGCTATAAACTCTTCAATCTTCTGCTTGAATGGTTGTAGATCGGTTGCTTTCTCCCAACTGGTTTCTTCTTTTCCTTGGTTATTCCATTTCACTAGATATTCTTGTCATTTTCCATTGTGTGTCTTCATAACTCTATCAGCTAGGATCCTCTCTACCTCTCGAACTAGTGGCTTGATGTTGATGACTAGTCTTGACGGTTGGCTTCATATTAGATCTTCTTAGTCCTCATGGTAAGGCTTCAAGCAACTAATGTGGAACACCAGGTGTATTGTCATCCAAGCTAGTGGCTGGATCCTATAAGAACACTCCCCCACTTTAGCTATGATGGGTCTGGTCCTTTATATTTGCTTACTAATCTTTTGTCTTGCTTATTGAGAAATTTGAGTTGTTTTGCAATAATTTTCACAAGCACTATATCTCAAAATTCGATCTGTCTCAGGTTTTTCCCCATGTCTACCCATTTCCTCATTCTCTTTGAGGCCTTCTCAAGGTATGCATGAGCTATCTCTATGTTCTTCTTCCACTCCTTAGTGAAATTGTTGGGGTATCAAAGGTTGGGAGCCTATGATCACTTCAAATGGGATTTTTTTGGAGCTAGAACTCTTAAGGGCATTAAAACAGAATTGAGTTGTGCCAAGTAGTTGCACCCAGTTTCTCTTATTGGTATTGACAAAATGGCGGAGATATTCTTCCAACATGCTGTTAAAGCGTTTCGTCTGTCTATCCGTCTGTGGGTGATAACTTGATAAAATGTTAAATATTGAGCCAATGAGTCTAAAGAGTTCAGACCAAAAGGTTCCCGTGAATCTCAAGTCTCGATCATTCACAATGCTTTGAGGAATTCCCTAATATTTAACCACATGTTTGAAAAATAGTCGAGTTGTTTCTTCCGCAGTACAATAGCTCGGGGTAGGGATGAAGGTACCATACTTTGAAAATTGATCAACCACAAACAGAATGGAGCATTTATCCCCAAATTTGGTAGAAAAGTGATGAAGTCTAGTGAGACGCCTTCCCAATGTCTTGAAGGTACTTTCAAAGGTTCCAATAACCCGGCTAATTTCTACCTTTCAACTTTATCTTGTTGGCAAGTAAGACAAGTTTTAGTGTAACATATCACATCATCATTCATTTGGGGCTAATAGTAGCCCTACTTCAACAACACATAAGTTTTTTGCCAACCAGGGTGGCCTGCTCAAAGAGAATCATGGTGTTCCTGCAATAGCAGTTTTCGCAAGTCTCTAGTCTTGTGGACGAACAACTATTGAGTCTTCCCTTCTGAATATAGATTTATGATGGCTTGGGCTTTGTCATATTTTCTAAGATTTTCTATGATGTGTTCTCTTGCAGTGTAACAACTTTACTTATTCATAAAGGGGTAAACACTTTCAAGGATGCAAGTTCTGCCTTCCGACTCAATGCATCGGCCACTTGGTTTGTACGACCTGATTTATACTCAAAGTGAAAATCAAACTCAGCCAAATATTCCTGCCAATGTGCTTATTTTGTTGTTAGCTTTGGTTGAGTGAGAAAATGACTAACAACCATGTTCTCCATTTTCACCATAAAAGTTGCCCCCAACAAATAGTGCCTCCATACTTGAAGACAATGGATAACCGTTAACAATTCTTTTTCTTAAGCTGTGTACCGTCTTTTAACTTCGATCAACTTATGACTCTCGTATGTAGTAGGGTGTCGCTCTTGAAGCAAAACTCCCTCAAGGCATAATCTAACGCATCTGTTTGGACTTCAAAGGGCTTTGTGATGTCGAGGAAGGTCAGGACTAGATTTTTCATCATAGCCTGCTTCAAATCTTCAAAACCTTCTTGGCATTAGATTGACCAAACCCATTTGTGGCCTTTCTTCAAGAGTTCTATTAAAGGGGTTGCTCTCCTAGAGTATCATTCAACAAAGCATTAATAGTAATTTGCTAGCCTAAGAAAAGACCGTAGGTCACTCATATTACTTGGGGTTTTCCACTCTTGAATTGCCTTTAACTTCCCAATGTCCATCCGAATGTGACCCTGATCAATTATATGGCCCAGAAACTTGATACAGGTCTATGCAAATGCATTTTTTTCTTCCTTCACAAAAATTTAGTTATCCCTAAATTTTTCAAATACTAATCATAGATGCTTCACATGCTCTTCAAGTGATGAACTGTGCACCATAATGTCGTCAAGATAGACCACCATAAACTTATCAATGTAATCGTAGAAGACTTGATTCATTATGGTAAAAAAAGGTGGCAGGAGCATTGATCAACCCAAAAGGCATGACAAGGAATTCAAAAGCTCCATATCGGGTGACATATGTTGTCTTTAGCTCATCCCTTTCAGCAATTAGAACTAGGTAATACCTTGATCTCAAATTCAGTTTGGAGAAGTATTTAACATGACTCAATTGGTCAAATAGATCAGCAATAAGGGGTATTGGATAGTGATTACAAACAGTGGTCTTGTTTAGATCTCGATAGTTTATACACATTCACAAACTGTCATCTTACTTTTTCTAAAACAATATCAGGGCTCCAAAGGGTGCCTTTAATGGTCTGATGAACCCAATTCCAATAAATCATTCAATTGCTTTCTCAATTTTACCAACTCAAGAGGGGCCATATGATAAGGGTTACGAGAAGGTTCCTTCGTGCTCGGTAGAAGCTCTATAGCATAATGTACACTACCAAGGGGTGGAAGAACCTTTGGTAACTCGCTGAGTATGACATCTTGGTAGGTCCTCAACATTACTTGAATTGACATCGAAACAACACTTGGACCCATCTTTTCTATTGTCAACAGCTTTGCTATAAAAGATGGCTCATGTCGCTTTACCCCCTTCTTGAATTGGAGAGCAAGAGAAGCTTATTATCATTAGTAGACTGAGTAATTATAGGGACAACACATTGATGTTCCCCCTTGATCAATAGGAATCTTGCAGTTGGAATTAGTACAACTTTGACGTCGGTGCAAAATTCTAATCCTTGTACAATATCAAAGTCATCCATATTCATAACCGTGAAGTTGCCTAGACCTTTCCAAGGACCCATTACAACGATCACCCCTTTGGCTAAGCCAACATCGCTTTGGCCTTGGAATTTACTATTTTCAACCGACCAGAGTTGTGTTTAAGCTTCAAGTGCAGTCTTTGTGCTTCCAAAGCAGAAACAAAGTTATGGGAGGCCCCCATATCTACCAAGGCTCTTGTAGCTTTCCCATTCATTCGCAAGTTTATATACATGAGTCCTCTTTTATGTTCCTTCTTATTCTCAAGGAGTTGACTATTTAGCACATTCAAGAATTGAAGCACTCCTATCCTTGTGGGTTGCTTTTCTTCTTCCCTCTCTGGTTCTTGACGTGACTCAGGTCTTGTCACTTGAAAGCCACTCAAGGCTCCTTTGTAGCGGATAGTTTGCTACTTGATGGGGCCCATCATATAAAAAGTAAGAAAAAAATCTTGGCTTAAAGAAGATCATTCTTTGGAACTAAAGGTGAGTCTTTTGTCCCCTCCCCCACTCACGAGCCTATTAATCCTAGTCCACTTTACTCCAGTTCAAGCTGGGGGAAAAGAGTCATTCCTCCTCTTGAGTGGGTTTTTTGAAAGGTTATTTAGCTGTTCAGCTGCAGCCATAGTTGTGGCCAAATCTTATACTTTTTGCCGAAGAAGCTCAGACCTGGACAACTTTTTAGCCCCTTTCGAAAATAGAACATCTTATCTTTCTCAGACATGTCTCGAACATCAAGCATTAATCCTGAGAATTCCTTCACATAATCTTGGACATTTCTTGATTGCCTCAACTCTTTAAGCTTACGGTGAGCCAAGTACTTCACATTTTCAGTAAAGAACTGGTTCTTTAACTCCTGCTTTAAGTCATCCTAAGTGTCGATGGTACAACTATTGCTTTGGATGTCATCATATTTGCCACGCCACCATAGTTTGGCATCACTTGACAAAAACATCACCGCCACAGACATGTTTTCCTCTGTAGAGGCTGTATGAGTAGCTCAAAAGTACTGCTCCATATCAAAAAGAAAATTTTCTAAGGCCTTCGCATCATAAGCACCTTCATACCGGTAAGGCTCATAGACCTTCACCTTCCTTCTATCTAAGGTTCCAGTTCCGTTCTTGCCCATCGCTCTCATAAAAAAGTTGACCTTGTTATTTAGCTTCTCAATCTCATTGCGGAGGGTGTCCACTGTCCCTTTCACATCATCAGTGAGGGCATTCATTGTAATACCCATATTCATAAAAAAAAAAAGGTAAACAAGTAATTTAATAAATATGACATGGAGTTAAAATAATATATATATATATATATGTGAAAGATTTAATTTTTATAAAACAGTTCTTAAAAAATTGGACGTGTGGCAGTGTAAAGAAAAAGAAAATGAAAAAAAAAATCGTCCAGATAAAGGAAAAGGAAAAGAAAACAAAGAAAATGAAAATAAAAATAAAAAATTTTAAGAGAAAAAAAAACCAATTTCATGCAGCACCTAGACTTCCAGGTGTTGCAACAATAGTGTAAAGGTTGCTACATGTTAAGCAGCTCTTGAAATTTAAACGGTGTGAAACGGTGCGGCGCCGCGTAAATTTCATTATTTATATTGAATTGTTTTATTAGTTTACCAAATCATGTTTGGTCTCTTCAATCTCAAATCTAAACTACTCTATTTCTTTAAACACTTAGGGACCAAAAGAAAGATTGAAAGAATAAAATTTTGAAGGGGTTTACAGGTAGAGAGTCACGGGAAGCTCAAAGAAAAATAGAAGGTAATAACGTGAAGTTTATTTTTGAAATTTAGCATACATGAAATTCCCATAATTTAATGTGGGAATTTTCAAAGGGTTTAAATTATGGAAGAATTGAAGAATAAATTAGAATTTAAAATGAATATTATGTTAGGTGTTGACGATCAGCAACCGGGGGAAATTGCTGAGAGGAGCAAGAAAAGTAAGGAGGTGATCCATAGGTAGCTTTAAGTGCTACGTGGTGAGTTAGATTTACTTTAAGTAATCAAGATAAATATGAAATATATAGTAATAATATTTGAATAAATTATTAACCTATGATTTGATAATAGATGAAAGTGTTTGATGGGTATGATATGTATAATTGATATGTGGAAAGTTATTATATGAGAAGTAATATTATTGGAATACTAAGTCAATTTAATAATGAAGGTGATAAATGAAATTCTTGACGAGTTATGGTTGATAAATTGATGTGATATATGAGGAGAAGAAATTAGTGAAATTGATCAAATAGTAGTTTGAGAAAAGGCAGGATAGCTAAATTTAATTTCTGAATACGTGCTTGTTTTTGTATTATTGTTCATATGCATATTTCATATCATTGTTCATATGCATGAAATAAAAGAACAGGGAGGGGGCTGATATAAATGAAAAACCATGACAGCCGAATATCCATAGTGTCCACAAAAGTTTAGGTCTTCACACAAAATTATTATGCACATTTATGAGCAAGCTTAACAAATATAAACACATCTTTGCAATGAATAAAAGTTTTGAATGCAAATCACTTTCATGAGGCAGTTTAAGACATTACAAGTTTGACTTTAGTGTGTGGTGAACTAGCACATAAAAGATTAGGTTTCCATATAATTCTAATGTGTAGTGTTTCAATGACTCAAGATTAACCAAATTTTCTATTAGAATCAACAAAAATGGCATAGTTTTTCTTCTTTTTTTTTTTCTTTTATTTGTGAGATTTTTTTGCCAAGTTAGTTCCCTTAAGCTTTCTATTTGACTCATGTAGCGAGTGTTTAGCCAATGACTCCCAAACCATACGGTCTTAGGGTATTAGGTGTAAAGACACCCTTAAGGACTTACTAACTCGAGTAAAAAAGGCTACGAAACTTAACAAGTCTTAATGCTTAGTTCCCTTAAGCTTTCTATTTGACTCATGTAACGAGTGTTTAGCTAATGACTCCCAAACCAGATGGTTTTAGGGCATTAGGTGTAAAGACACTGATGAGTCTTAAATATTGCATATTTAAGCCCTTTAATTTATATTTGTTAGGTTCTTAATTTGTATTATTTCACTTTATTTTATGTCTTTCTTGTGTTTTGTGTATTTTTATAGGTTTGTGGAGAAAATGAAGCATTTATGGAGATACCAAGCTTCAGGAGCAAAAAGAATGCATAGTGCGATCGATCACACGGCCTACGAACGAGCATAAGGTCAACATCCCACATCGAAATATTTGCAGTTCAGTGCATCTACAATCGATCATAACAGGCATGCGATCGTGCGCACAAAACATGCGATTGAGCACACATGCGATCGATCGCACCATTCTGCGATCGAGCGCACTCGGGCCAGTATCCCACATCGAATCTGAAACCTACAGTGCTCCGAGACTCCCCCTATATAAACACCATCTGGCCTCATCATTCAGTGTACAATTCCTGAGCCACTTTGGTGTTTACCGGTGGACTTCCGCTAGCATTCTGGTGGATCCCGAAGGCATTGCTACCACGAGGGGAAGTGCTGCCCGTCAGCGAGTGGAATTTCTCCCATGTAAAGTTATTTATTTATTTCTTTACATTTAGTTGTTTTAGTTTAAATGTTTAGCATTTTTATTATGAATTTTAGTTTAATAGTTATGAGTGGCTAGACTATTTAGCTAAGGTTGAAGATGAAGCCCCGCCGTTGTTTGGTGTAGTAGTTCAGATTTGCTTGTACAAATCTGATAATTTTTAGTATAAATGTTCTGTCAATTATTTGAGTTAATCTTATAATTAATTGAGTTTAAATTGTCTGTTGGATATTCCTTGTATTTCATCTGATAGATACATTTAATGCTTTTCGATTAAATTGAATTTCCTTTGTGATTTGTTGAGTGCGGATACATTGGATGCTTTTGGTTTAGTTGGGATATTCTTTGTTTTTTGTCTTATAGTCGGATTCACATAATGTTTTGATAGGCTATATTTTTAGAACATATATGCTTAACTTCGGTGGGGTGGATTCGGAAACCTTAGTGTTCTAATTATTAGTTTTTAAATCAACTTAGTTTAGTTTATATTTCTTTTGCAATATCATTCACAATTCAGAACTAGGTTAAGATAAAGTTAGTTTAGATTAAAAATATATTTTCACAACGCAATTCCCTGTGGATTCAACCTCGCACTTGCACAACACTATACTGCAAATGACTCGTGCGCTTGCGAGTAAATTAAAACTCACAACAAGTTTTTGGCGCCGTTGCCGGGGAATTGTTTTGTTTGTGAAATTTTTGTCTGAATTAATTTTATTTTTATACTAGTTAGTTAGCATTATTTGTTTGATTTTTCTGTTTGGCAATTTTATTTTATTTTATTTGTTACTAATTGTTTATTAAAAAAAATTGTTAATTTTTGTGAGTAGTGTGTTTGCTATTTCTTCTTTATTCTGTTGTTTCTGCTGGTAGGTTATTTTAGTGCTTTTTGTGCGGTTTATGCTTGGTCGAAGATCCTTGAATTTAGATTTGACACATTTAGATCCTGATTTAGAAAGAACTCTTAGGAGGCAGAAGAGAGCACCAGTTGAAATGAGAGAAAATTTTAGGAATGCAAATCATCCTGAACATGTAGAGTAACCTAGAGCTTGGAACGTGGATTCCACTACATCCCTTAGGGATTTGTTCGCATTTGTTGCCACAAATTCATCTTCTTGCATAGTGTTGCCACCTACCAATGCCACCCATTTTGACTTTAAACCCCATGTCATCTAACTCCTACCCTCATTCCATGGCCTAGATCTTGAAAATCCTTATAGCCATGTAAAGAAGTTCAAAGATATTTGTGCTACATTCAAATTCCAGAACTTCTCTGAGGAGTCAGTCCATCTTTGAATCTTCCCTTTTTCTCTTCACGATAGAGCTAGGGCATGGTTGGATTCCAACACGCCCGGGTCTATTACATCTTGGGAAAACCTGCTTAGCAAATTTTATCATAAGTTTTTCCCAATGTCTAGAGTGAATGAGTGCCGAAAGGAGATTAGCTCTTTCACTCAGGATGAGGATGAAAAATTTTCTGAGGGTTGGGAGTGCTTCAAAGAGCTACTGATCAGATGCCCTCCACATGGATATGAGAAGTGGAGACTAGTTCAGTTCTTCTACCAAGGGTTGACTCAACCCAACCGTAGCATGATCGAGTCTATGAATGAGGGGGCATTCTTGAGTCTGACAGGAGATGAAGCATATATGGCATTGGACAAGTTGTTCGACAAGTTGCAGCAGTGGGAATTTTCAAGCTGTCGAGATCAGTTTATTCGTGCTCCTAAGAGGGGAGGCATCTATGAGGTCAGGGAGGACGCTGAATTGAGGATAAAGTTAGATGCCCTCACTAAGAAGATTGACGCTCTCACTGTGAGCCAATCCATCAATGCTGCCAGCACATTCAATGTTGAAAGCTGTTCCATCTGTGCTAGTCCCATGCATCTAGCACAGAATTTCCCATCAATGCCGGCTTGTGCCGAATATCCTATGGAACAAGTAAATGCTTTCAATGACTATCGAAGGCAGTCAAATGGGTCGTACTCCGAGACGTACAATCCAGGGTGGCGGAACCACCCAAATTTTTCATGGAGGCAGAACCAACCAATGAATCAGGGAGGAGCCCCTCATAATGCTTAAAATCAATATCCTCCCAGATTTGCCCAACAAATTCCTGGCCATGGTCGTTTTGCCCATCCAGCACCATTACCTACTTACCAAGCTTCCACTCAAACACCAGCACTAGTTTCGCAGTCACTAGAGGACACCATTAAAGAATACATGAAAATAAATAGCCAATCCATGAGCGACATAAGGAGTGCAACAATGGTAAACACCCAAGAAATTGCCAAGCTGGAGAGTCAAATAGGGCAAATTGCAAGTCACTTGGGTGAGAGAGAGAAGGGGAAGTTCCAGAGTCAGCCCATGCCCAACCCGAAAGGACAATTTATGGTTGGGAGTTCATCAACTCCTACGCACGGGGACGAATAAGTACAGTCGATTTTCACACTGAGGTATGGGAGACAAGTGGACATTCGAGTGGAAGAGAGCCCTACTATGCAGCAAGGGCAAGGGAGTGGCAACAAGGAGAAGAGAGATGCTGAGCCATCTATAGCCACACCTACTGAAAAAGACCCTTCTAGGTCATTTGTACCTAGAGTGCCTTACCCCGACAGACTACAGGTGCCCAAGAAAGGAGGGAAGTATGAAGAAATTTTGGAGGTATTCAAGCAAGTCCAAATCAATATCCCATTTTTGGATGCCATCCATCAAGTGCCATCATATGCCAAGTTTTTAAAGGACTTGGTCACTATCAAGAGGAGGATGAATGTCCCAAAGAAGGCATTTTTGACCGAGCAGGTCAGCTCAATCCTTCAGTGCAAGCTACCCATCAAGTATAAAGACCCGGGGTGTCGTACTATCTCTTGCACGATAGAAGTCAGCCATATTGAGAGGGCTCTTTTGGATCTAGGGGCGAGTGTGAATCTTCTACCCTACTCAGTCTATTTGTAGTTGGGGTTAGGAGAATTGAAGCCCACATCCACGATGCTTCAATTGGCAGACAGGTCAGTGAAAAGACCACGGGGAATAGTTGAGAACGTCTTGATAAAAGTGGATAAATTCTATTTCTCAATGGATTTTATTGTGCTTGACACAGAACCGGTCTATAATGTAGGGATTCAAATACCGGTAATTCTAGGGTGACTATTCTTAGCCACGGCTAGCGCCCTAATCAATTGTAGGACATGGGTGATGAAGATCTCCTTCGGAAATATGACAGTGGAGTTAAACATCTTTGATATCACTAGGCAACCACTGGAGTATGATGAAGTGAGAAATGTATGCTTGATAAAGGAGATTCTTGAGGAGACTATGGATGAATCAAGCATTGAGGATCCCCTGGAGGCGTGTTTTGCTCACTTTGGAGAGGACTTGGGCTTAGATAAGCTACTCGAGGAAGTGAATGCCATTTTGGAGTCTGATCCTCAAGAAAACAATGAGACAGAGGAGACAGCCGAACCTGAAACCCCCAAGAAGGAACTTAAGCCTTTACCAGATAATCTTAAGTATAAGTTCCTAGGTTCAGCCGATAGTTTGCCTGTGATTATAGCTTCAGATTTGGGTAAAGCTCAAGAAGAGAAATTAATAGATGTCTTAACAGAGCACAAGGAAGCTATCGGGTGAACCATTGAGGATATCAGGGGAATCATCCCCTCGGTGGTGATGCACAAGATACATATGGAGGAGAATGCCAAGCCATCGAGGGAGCCATAAAGAAGGCTCAACCCTGCTATACAAGAGGTTGTGAGGGCAGAAATAATTAAACTGTTAGATGCAGGGATCATTTATCCCATCTCTGATAGCAAGTGGGTGAGCCCGATTCATGTCATGCCCAAGCGAGCGGGATTGACGGTAGTAAAGAATAAAGACGTCGAGTTGGTGCCAACTCGTGTTCAGTCAGGGTGGAGAGTGTGTATAGACTACCGTAAGCTGAACATTGCCACAAGGAAGGATCACTTTCCACTTCCATTTATTGATCAGATGGTGGAGTGTTTGGCTGGGCACGAGTATTATTGTTTTTTGGATGGTTATTCTGGATATAACCAGGTCCCTGTGGACCCCAAAGATCAGGAGAAGATGACGTTTACCTGTTCTTTTGGGACATTCGCCTACCGTCGCATGCCCTTTGGGTTATGCAATGCACCCACTACTTTTCAACGGTGCATGGTTAGTATATTTTCTAACATGGTAGAGCGATTTTTAGAGATTTTCATGGACGACTTCTCTGTCTTCGGTTCAACATTTGAGGAGTGCCTGCACCATCTCACTTTGGTTTTAGTACGGTGCAAGGAGAAGAACCTGGTGCTTAATTGGGAGAAGTGGCATTTTATGGTTAAGCAAGGCATTGTACTGGGGCATGTCGTATCTCATCAAGGGATTGAGGTCGACAAAGCGAAGGTGGACCTGATTTCCAACCTTCCACCCCCACGTACAGTGAATGAGGTTCGATCTTTTCTGGGCCATGCAGGCTTCTATAGGTGCTTCATCCAGAATTTTAGTAAGATCACTAGGCCCTTGTGCCAGTTATTACAAAAGAATGCCTCATTTATATTTGATGAGGACTGTAAGAAAGCATTTGGGGATCTGAAGAAGATTCTGACATCCACACCCATTATTCAGCCACCCAACTGGGGTGTGCCTTTTGAGATTATGTGTGACGCATCAGATTATGCTGTTGGAGCTGTTTTGGGGTAGTGTGTTGATAAACTTCCCCATGTTATCTACTATACAAGTCAAACTCTAAACGACGCACAACTCAATTACTCTACCACTGAGAAGGAGTTGCTTGCAGTCGTTTTTGCATTTGACAAGTTCAGATCCTACTTGTTAGGATCTAAAGTCATTATCTACTCAGACCATGCAGCATTGAAGTATCTTTTCTCTAAAAAAGATGCTAAATCTCGTCTTATCCGATGGATCTTGCTACTTCAAGAGTTCGACATTGAGATTCGGGATAAGAAAGGTTCAAAAAATATGGTGGCGGACCATTTATCTAGATTGATTGTGGATTTCACTGAGACCGTCACTCCCATTTCTGAGACCTTTCCTGATGAGTAGTTAATGCTCATTGCTCAAAATCCCACTCCATGGTTTGCTGATATAGTAAACTATCTTGTCACCGGACACATGCCTTTGCATGGGGGGCGACAAGATAAATCAAAGTTTTTAGCCATGGTAAAATATTTTTTCTGGGATGATCCTTATCTATTTAAGTATTGTCTCGATCAGATCATCAGACGGTGTATTCCTGAGCATAACCAATCTAACATCATCGCCTTTTGTCATGATCATGCTTGTGGAGGCCATTTTAGTGCTAAAAAAACTGCTGCAAAGATTTTGTAGTGTGGATTTTATTGGCCTACCATGTTCCGAGACTCTCACACCTACTGTGTATCTTGTGAGCATTGCCAAAAGCTAGGGAGTCTTTCTAAGAGGAATATGATGCCCCTCAATCCTATTTTGATTGTTAAGATTTTTGATGTGTGGGGAATTGATTTTATGGGACCGTTCCCAAACTCCTTTGGCAACTTGTACATTCTAGTTGCTGTGGATTATCTGTCCAAGTGGGTGGAGGCCGTTGCGTGCAAGACCAATGACCACAGAGTTGTGGTCCAATTTTTAAAGGACACTATTTTTGCTCGATTTGGTACGCCTCGAGCAATCATAAGTGATGGAGGTAAGCACTTTTACAATCGGATTTTTGAGCAGTTGATGAAGAAGTATTTCATCACACACAAGGTTGTCGCCCCATATCACCCACAGACGAGTGGACAAGTGGAAATTTCTAATCGTGAGATCAAACACATTTTAGAGAAAACTGTGAACCCTAGTAGAAAGGATTGGTCTCTGCGATTGACTGATGCACTGTGGGCATATCGGACAGCCTTCAAGACGCCAATTGGCATGTCTCCTTATCGTATTGTGTACGAAAAGGCATGTCACCTTCCGGTCGAATTAGAGCATCATGTGTATTGGGCTATCAAGCAACTAAATTTCAATCTTTCCAAGGCTGGCTTAAAACGGAAGCTCCAACTCAATGAATTGGAGGAGCTACAGAATGATGCATATGAGTGTGCCTGATCATACAAAGCACAAATGAAGAAGACTCATGACCAAAACATTTTGAGACAAGCTTTTGAGCCGGGTCAAAAAGTTCTTCTTTACAATTCACGCTTGCATCTTTTTCCAAGCAAGCTCAAATCTCGTTGGACAGGCCCATTTATTATTCGGTCAGTTTTTCCTCATGGGGCCATTAAGATTGAGAATCCCAAGAATGGTAACACTTTTAAGGTAAATGGACAAAGGCTAAAACCGTTCTTGGAGTTGAGGAGTCCGGATATAGAGACGATATTATTGGAGGATCCTAGTTACTTTGATTTAGTGTCGTCTACTAAGGGGAGTCTAGCTGAAGACTTTAAACTTAGCGCTTATAGGAGGTACCCCACAGCTTATCTTTTTATTTGTTTATTATTTTACATATTTAGGCTTATTTTTTGTTTTCCAGTATTTATTTTTCAGAGACAATGCATACTTCAGTTCAAGTTTGGGGGTATGCTACGAGCCATACTAGTCCAGATAGTTCTCCATATCCCAGGTCAGCTCTTTCCATATTATTCACACATTGGGGTCAATGTGTAATTTAAGTTTGGGGGTATGGGAAACACATCACACACTTTGTCCTAATTTGTTGTCTTTTCGTCGTAAAGATAAATGCATGCTCATGTTATTTTGAAATTTTGGTTGATCTTAACATTTTGTATGATGTGATGTCATAAGTGAGCTTAAAATTTTGAACACATGATCTGGTGATAAAGTTTTAAAATTTAGTTACTTACTTTAGGCATTTGAGAATTCACTTGTTTGATCTAATCTAACACGAGCACATTAGCACAAATTGTGTGAGGCATGACATGTGATTTTAATGTGTATGTTTCCTTGTCTTAACTGAAACTGGATGACTTGTTGGATAAACACTTGGGCATAGAAAAGCATAAAAAATATATATATATATATATATATATAATAATAATAATAATAATAATAATAATAATAATAATAATAATAATAATAATAATACTAATGATCATCATCAATAAACTTTCCACTGAGTAACTGGACCTCTTGCCTCAGTAAGCAGTGAGTGTTCACGTCAAAAAGTGAAAATTTTGTTTGGTAGCATTAAGGTTAGTTTAGTTTCGTAGCCTTTTTTACTCGAGTTAGTAAGTCCTTAGGGGTGTCTTTACACCTAATGCCCTAAAACCATCTGATTTGGGAGTCATTGACTCAACACTCGCTACATGGGTCAATTAGAAAGCTTAAGGGAATTAAACATAGCAGAGCCTTATTTATATATATATATAAAAGAAGAAAATAAAAACTATGCCATTTTTGTTCATTCTGATGGGAAATTTTGTGAATCTTGAGACATGGAGACCTTACACATTGGAGTTATTTGGAAGCTTCATTTTTATATGCTAATTCACTTTACACAGTGTCAGACTTATGATGCCTTAACCTGCATTTTGTAAGTAATTAGATTTTAACATTTTTATTCATTGCAAAGATGGGTTTATTTTTTTTTAAGCTTGCTCATGAATGAATATCATGGTGGTGTGTGCACCTTAAATTTCTTGGATAACATGAGTAATGAACTTATCTTTATGTTCTTTGTTTTTCATCTAGTTTTTATTTTGTTTTGCTAAGAGACTAGCAAAATATAAGTTTGGGTGTATTTGATGAGTCTTAAATATTGCATATTTAAGCCCTTTAATTTATATTTGTTAGGTTCTTAATTTATATTATTTCACTTTATTTTATGTCTTTCTTGTGTTTTGTGTATTTTTATAGGTTTATAGAGAAAATGAAGCATTTCTGGAGATATCAAGCTTCAAGAGCAAAGAGGATGCATAGTGCAATCGATCACACGGCCTACGAACGAGTGCAAGGTCAACATCCCATATCGACATATTTGCAGTTCAGTACATCTGTGATCGATCGTAACAGACATGCGATCGAACACACATGCGATCGTGCGCACAAGACATGCGATCGAGCACACAAGCGATCGATCGCACCATTCTGCGATCGAGCGCACTCGGGCCAGTATCCCACATCGAACCTGAAACCTAAAGTGCTCCGAGACTCCCCCTATATAAACACCATATGGACTCATCATTCAGTGTACAATTCCTGAGCCACTTTGGTGTTTACCGGTGGACTTCCGCTAGCATTCTGGTGGATCCCGAAGCCATTGCTACCACGAGGGGAAGCACCGCCCGTCAGCGAGTGAAATTTCTCCCATGTAAAGTTATTTATTTATTTCTTTACATTTAGTTGTTTTAGTTTAAATGTTTAGCATTTTTATTATGAATTTTAGTTTGATAGTTATGAGTGCTTTACAACAAGTTTTTGATGCCGTTGCCGGGGAGTTGTTTGGTTTGTGAAAATTTTTGGTCTGAATTAATTTTATTTTTCTACTAGTTAGTTAGCAATTTTAAAAAAATAAAAAAATGAAATATAAAATATAAAAAAAAAATTAATTAAATTTTTTTTTTGAGTTTTGCTTTATCATGTTGCTTCTGCTGGTTTGTATCTCATTATTTTTCTGTTGGTGTATGCTTGGTCGGAGATCGTTGAACTTAGATTTGACACATTTAGATCCGGACTTAGAAAGAACTCTTAGGAGGCAGAAAAGAGCACTAGTTGAGAGAGAGACTGTTGAGATGGGAGAAAATTTTAATCATCCTGAACATGTAGAGCAACCTAGAGCTTGGAACGTGGACTCCATTACATCCCTTAGGGATTTGTTCGCACCCGTTGCGACTAACTCATCTTCCTGCATAGTGTTGCCACCAACCAATGCCACACACTTTGATTTGAAGCCACATGTTATCCAACTCCTACCCTCATTCCATGGCTTAGATCTTGAAAATCCTTATAGTCATGTGAAGAAGTTCAAAGACATTTGTGTTACATTCAAATTCCAGAACTTCTCTAAGGAGTCAGTCCATCTTCGACTCTTCCCTTTCTCCCTTCACGATAGAGCTAGGGCGTGGTTGGACTCCAACACGTCCGGGTCTATTACATCTTGGGAAAACCTGCTTAGCAAATTTTACCATAAGTTTTTCCCAATGTCTAGAGTGAATGAGTGCCGAAAGGAGATTAGCTCTTTCACTCAGGACGAGGATGAGAAGTTCTCTGAAAGCTGGGAGCGCTTTAAAGAGTTACTGATCAGATGCCCTCCACATGGATATGAGAAGTGGAGACTCGTTCAATTCTTCTACCAAGGGTTGACTCAACCCAACCGTAGCATGATCGAGTCTATGAATGGGGGGGCATTCTTAAGTCTGATAGGAGACGAAGTATACATGGCATTGGACAAGTTGTCTGACAACTCACAGCAGTGGGATTTTTCAAGCTGTCAAGATAAGTCAATTCGTGCTCCTAAGAGGGGAGGCATCTATGAGGTCAGGGAGGACGCTGATTTAAGGATAAAGTTAGATGCCCTCACCAAGAAGATTGACGCTCTCATTGTGAGCCAATCCATCAATGCTGCCAACACATTCAATGTTGAAAGCTGTTCCATCTGTGCTAGTCCTATGCATCTAGCACAAAATTGCCCATCAATGCCGGCTTGTGCCGAGTATCCTCTGGAACAAGTAAATGCTTTCAATGACTTTCGAAGGCAGTCAAATGGATCGTACTCCAAGACTTACAATCCAGGGTGGTGGAACCACCCAAATTTTTCATGGAGGCAGAACCAACCAATGAATCAGGGAGGAGCCCTTTATCATGCTCAAAATCAATATCCTCCCGGATTTGCCCCACAAATTCCTAATCATGGTCGTTCAGCCCATCCAGCACCTTCACCTACTTACCACGAACCCACTCAAACACCAGCACCAGTTTCACAGTCACTAGAGGACACCCTTAAGGAGTTCATGAAGGCAACTACCCAAAATATGAGTGATGTGAGGAGTGCAACAGTGGTAAACACTCAAGTAATTGCCAAGCTGGAGAGTCAAATAGGGCAAATTGCAAGTCACTTGGGTGAGAGAGAGAAGGGAAAGTTCCCCAGTCAACCCGTGCCCAACCCAAAAGGACAATTTATGGTTGAGAGTTCATCAACTCCTACGCACGGGGAGGAACAAGTACAGTCAATTGTCACACTGAGGTCTGGGAGACAAGTGGACAATCGAGTGGAAAAGAGCCCTGCTATGCAGCAAGGGCAAGGGAGTGGCAACACAGAGAAGAGAGATGCTGAGCCATCTACAGCCACACCTACTGAGAAAGACCCTCTTAGGTCGTTTGTACCTAGAGCGCCCTACCCCGAGAGATTACAGGCGCCCAAGAAAGGAGGGAAGTATGAGGAAATTCTGGAGGTATTCAAGCAAGTCCAAATCAATATCCCATTTTTGGATGCCATCCATCAAGTGCCATCATATGCCAAGTTTTTAAAGGACTTGGTCACTATCAAGAGGAGGATGAATGTCCCAAAGAAGGCATTTTTGACCGAGCAAGTCAGTTCAATCCTTCAGTGCAAGCTACCCATCAAGTATAAGGACCCGGGGTGTCCTACCATCTCTTGCATGATAGGAGTCAGCCATATTGAGAGGGCCCTTTTGGATCTAGGGGCGAGTGTAAATCTTCTACCCTACTCAGTCTATGTGCAGTTGGGGTTAGGAGAATTGAACCCCACATCAACGACGCTTCAATTGGCTGACAGGTCAGTGAAAAGACCACGGGGGATAGTTGAGGACATTTTGATAAAAGTGGATAAGTTCTATTTCCCATGGATTTTATTGTGCTTGACACAGAGCCGGTTCAGAATGTAGGGATTCAAATACCGGTGATTCTAGGGTGATCATTCTTCGCCATGGCTAACGCCCTAATCAATTGTAGGACAAGGGTGATGAAGATCTCCTTCGGAAATATGACAGTGGAGTTGAACATTTTTGATATCACTAGGCAACCACTGGAATATGAAGAAGTGAGAGATGTATGCTTGATAGAGGAGATTCTTGAGGATACTGTAGATGAATCAAGCATTGAGGATCCCATGGAGGCATGCTTTGCTCACTTTGGAGAGGACTTAGGTTTAGATAAGTTACTCGAGGAAGTAAATGCCATTTTGGAGTCTGATCCTCAAGAAAGCAAGGAGGAGGAGGAGAAGGTGTCACCAGAACCTCAAAAGAAGGAACTTAAGCCTTTATCAGATAATCTTAAGTATAAGTTCCTGGGTCCAACATACTGTTTTCCTGTGATAATAGCTTCAGATTTGGGAGAGGCTCAAGAGGAGAAATTATTAGATGTTTTAAGAGAGCATAAGGAAGCTATCGGCTGGACCATTGAGGATATTAAGGGAATCAGCCACTCGGTGGTGATGCACAGGATTCATTTGGAGGAAGATGCTAAGCCATCGAAGGAGCTGCAAAGAAGGCTCAATCCTGCTATGCAAGAGGTTGTGAGGGCAAAGGTTATTAAGCTGTTAGATGCATGGATCATTTATCCAATCTCTGATAGCAAGTGGGTAAGCCCCATTCATGTCGTGCCCAAGCGAACTGGATTAACGGTAGTAAAGAATAAGGACGACGAGTTGGTGCCAACTCGTGTGCAGTCTGGGTGGAGAGTGTGTATAGACTACCGTAAGCTGAACATTGCCACAAGGAAGGATCACTTTCCATTTCCATTTATTGATCAGATGGTGGAGCGTTTGGCTGGGCACGAGTATTATTGCTTTTTGGATGGTTATTCTGGATATAACCAGGTCCCTGTGGACCCCGAAGATCAGGAGAAGACGACATTTACCTGTCCCTTTGGGACCTTTGCCTACCGTCGCATGTTTTTTGGGTTATGCAATGCACCCGCCACTTTTCAGTGGTGCATGGTCAGTATATTCTCTGACATGGTAGAGCGGTTCTTGGAGATTTTCATGGACGACTTCTCCATCTTCGGTTCAACATTTGAGGAGTGCCTGCACCGTCTCTCTTTGGTTTTGGTACGGTGCAAGGAGAAGAACCTGGTGCTTAATTGGGGGAAGTGCCATTTTATGGTCAAGCAAGGAATTGTACTAGGGCATATCGTATCTCATCGAGGGATTGAGGTCGACAAAGAGAAGGTGGATTTGATTTCCAGTCTTCCACCCCCACGTACAGTGAAAGAGATTCGATCTTTCTAGGCTATGCAGGTTTCTATAGGTGATTTATCCAGAATTTCAGCAAGATCGCCAGGCCCTTGTGCAAGTTGTTGCTAAAAGATGCCCCATTTCTATTTGATGAGGATTGTAAGAAAGCATTTGGGGATCTGAAGAAGATTCTGACGTCCACACCCATTATTCAGCCACCCAACTGGGATGTACCTTTTGAGATTATGTGTGACGCATCAGACTATGCTGTTGGAGTTGTTTTGGGGCAACGTGTTGATAAACTTCCCCATGCTATCTATTATGCAAGTCAAACTCTAAACGACACACAACTCAATTACTCTACCACTGAGAAGGAGTTGCTTGCAGTCGTTTTTGCATTAGACAAGTTCAGATCCTACTTGTTAGGATCTAAAGTCATTATCTACTCGGACCATGCTACATTGAAGTATCTTTTCTGTAAAAAAGATGCTAAATCTCGTCTTATCCGATGGATCTTGCTACTTCAAGAGTTCGACATTGAGATTCAAGATAAGAAAGGTTCGGAAAATGTGGTGGCGGACCATTTGTCTAGATTGATTGTGGAATTCAGTGAGGCTGCCACTCCCATTTCTGAGACCTTTCCTGATGAGCAATTGATGCACATTGTTCACAGTCCCGCACCATGGTTTGCTGATATAGTGAATTATCTTGTCACCGGACACATGCCCTTGCATTGGGGGAGGCAAGATAAATCAAAATTTTTGGCCATGGTAAAACACTTTTTCTGGGACGATCCTTACATGTTCAAGTATTGTCCTGATCAGATCATTAGATGGTGTATTCCTAAGCATGACCAATCTAATGTCATCACCTTTTGTCATGATCATGTATGTGGAGGCCATTTTAGTGCTAAAAAGACCGCTGCAAAGATTTTGCAGTGTGGATTTTATTGGCCTACCCTGTTTCGGGACTCTCACACCTACTGTATATCTTGTGAGCATTGCCAAAAGCTAGGGAGTCTTTCTAGGAGAAATATGATGCCCCTCAACCCTATTCTGATTGTTTAGATTTTTGATGTGTGGGGCATTGATTTCATGGGACCATTCCCAAACTCCTTTGGCTACTTATACATTCTAGTTGCTGTGGACTATCTGTCCAAATGGGTGGAGGCCGTTGCGTGCAAGACCAATGACCACAGAGTTGTGGTCCAGTTCTTGAAAGACACTATTTTTGCTCATTTTAGTACGCCTCGAGCAATCATAAGTGATGAAGGTAAGCACTTTTGCAACAAGATCTTTGAGCAGTTGATGAAGAAGTATTGTATCACGCACAAAGTTGCCACCCCATATCACCCACAGACGAGTGGTCAAGTGGAAATTTCAAATCGCGAGATCAAATAAATTTTGGAAAAGACTGTGAACCCTAATAGAAAGGATTGGTCTCTGCGATTGAATTAGAGCATCGTGCGTATTGGGCTGTCAAGCAACTAAATTTCAATCTTTCCAAGGCTAGAAAGCACAAATGAAGCTCCAACTCAATGAATTGGAGGAGCTGCGAAATGATGCATATGAGTGTGCCCGATCATACAAAGCACAAATGAAGAAGACTCATGACCAAAACATTTTGAGACGAGCTTTTGAGCCGGGTCAGAAAGTTCTTCTTTATAATTCGCGCCTGCATCTTCTTCCAGGCAAGCTCAAATCCCGATGGTCAGGCCCATTCATTATTCGATCGATTTTTCCTCATGGGGCCATCGAGATTGAGGATCCTAAGAATGGTAATACTTTCAAGGTAAATGGATATAGGCTAAAACCATTCTTAGAGTTGAGGAGTCCGAACATTGAGACGATACTGTTGGAGGATCTTAGTTACTCAGATTGAGTGTAGTATTCTAGGGAGAGTCTGGTTGAAGACGTTAAACTTAGCGCTCATGGGAGGCACCCCACAGCTTATCTTTTCTTTTGTTTATTTATTATTTCACATTTTTATGATTAATGTTTGTTTCCAGTATTTTTTGTTTTCCAGTTTTTATTTTTCAGGGACAAAGCGTACTTAAGTTCAAGTTTAGGGGTATGCTATGAGCCATACCAGTCCAGATAGTTCTCCATATCTCAGGTCAGCTCTTTCCATATTAGTCACACATTGGGGTCAATGTGTAATTTAAGTTTGAGGGTATGGGAGACACATCACACACTTTGTCCTAATTTGTTATCTTTTCGTCATAGAGATAAATGCATACTCATGTTATCGTGAAATTTTAGTTGATCTAAACATTTTCTGTGATGTGATGTCATTGGTGAGCTTAACATTTTGAACACATGATCTGGTGATAAATTTTTAAAATTTAGTTACTTACTTTAGGCATTTTGAGAATTCACATGTTTGATCTAATCTAACACGAGCACATTAGCACAAATTATGTGAGGTATGACACATGATTTTAATGTGTATTTTTCCTTATCTTAACTGAAACTGGATGACTTGTTGGATGAACACTTGGGCATAAAGAAAAAAAAAATTAATTACTACAACTTTCCGCTGAGTAACTGGACCTCTTGCCTCAGTAAGCAGTGAGTGTTCACGTCAAAAGGTGGAATTTTGCTTGGTAGTATTAAGGCCGGTTTATTTTCGTAGCCTTTTTGACTCGAGTTAGTAAGTCCTTAAGGGTGTTTGTACACCTAATGCCCTAAAACCATCTGGTTTGGGAGTCATTGACTCAACACTCGCTACATGGGTCAATTAGAAAGCTTAAGGGAACTAAACATAGTCGTGCCTTATTATTGTTAAAAAAATAAAAAGAATAAAGAATAAAATAAAAACTATGCCCTTTCGTTCATTTTTGATGGGAAATTCGGTGAATCTTGAGACATGGAGACCTTACACATTAGAGTTACTTAGAAGCTTCATTTTTATATGCTAATTCACCTTACACTGATTCAAGCTTGTGATGCCTTATCCTGCCTTTTGTAAGTAATTAGATTTTAACATTTCTATTCATTGCGAAGATGGGTTTACCTTTTTAAGCTTGCTTATGAATGAATATCATGGTGATGTGTGCTCCTTAAATTTTTGGATACCATGAGTGATGACTTTATCTTTATGTTCTTTGTTTTTCATTGAGTCTTTTATTTTGTTTTGCTAAGGGACTAGCAAAATATAAGTTTGGGGGTATTTGATGAGTCTTAAATATTGCATATTTTAGACCCTTAACTTATATTTGTTATGCTCTTAGTTAGTAGCATTTCACTTTATTTTACATCTTTCTTGTGTTTTGTGTATTTTTACAGGTTTGTGGAGAAAATAAAGCATTTCATGAGATGTGAAGCTTCTGGAGACATTGCGATCGAGCGCACCTGCCTACGAACGAGCGCATGGTCAAGATCCCACATCGAAATATTTGAAGTTCAGTGCATCTGCGATCGATCGTAGCAGACATGCGATCAAGTGCACATGAGATCGTGCGCACAAGACATTTGATCGATCGTACCTGCGATCGATCGCACCACACTGCGATCGAGCGCACACGGGCAGTATCCCACATCGAATCTGCAACCCATATTGCTTCGGGTCTTCCCCTATATAAACACCATCTGGCTTCATCATTCAGTGTACAATTCCTGAGCCACTTTGGTGTTTATCGGTGGACGTCCGCTAGCATTTTGGTGGATCCTGAAGGCATTGCTACCACGAGGGGAAGCGCCGCCCGTCAGCGAGTGGAATTTCTCCCATGTAAAGTTGTTTATTTATTTCTTTATATTTAGTTGTTTTAGTTTAAATGTTTAGCACTTTTTATTATAGTTTTATAGTTATGAGTGGCTAGACTCTTCAGCTAAGGTTGAAGATGAAGCCTCGCCGTTGTTTGGCGTAGTAGTTCAGATTTGCTTGTACAAATCTGACAATTTTTAGTATAAAATGTTATGTCAATTATTTGAGTTAATCTTATAATTGATTGAGTTTAAATTGTCTATTGGATATTCTTTGTGTTTCATCTGATGGATACATTGAATGCTTTTCGATTAAATTGGATTTCCTTTGTGATTTGTTAAGAGCGGGTACATTGGATGCTTCTGGTTTAGTTGGGATATTCTTTGTTTTTTGTCTTATATTTGGATTCATGGAATGTTTTGGTAGGCTATATTTTTAGAACATATATGCTTAACTTTGGTGGGGCGGATTCGGAAACCTTAGTGTTTTTATTATTAGATTTTAAATCAATTTAATTTAGTTTTAATTTGTTTTGCAAATTATCATTCAAAATTTGGAACTAGGTTAAGATAGAGTTAATTTAGATTAAAAATTATATTTTCACAACGCAATTCCCTGTGGATTCGACCTCGCACTTGCACAACATTATATTGTAAACGACTCGTGTGCTTGTGAGTAAATTAAAACTCACAACATTTAGCATTATCTTTTAAGGAAAAATGGAAAAGAATTAACCTTATTCCTTCTTGGTCTAAGCCTTGGATGTGTTGGAACTTGCAAAGATCGAAAAATTCTCGAAGGTGCAAGTGTGGATCCTCATTAGGAGTACCCCTAAAGTGAGTCAAAGAATTCAATATTTGCGGAGATATGTAATAGTTTCCTGCCGCCTCTGGTTGATATGCAATACATGATGGCTGATCAATGTTCTGTGGGATAAAGGAATGTTTCATCGGTACTCGTGCAGGTGGTTGCTGGTTTTTGAGCTGTTCTACCATTGGTGCTTTGTTCTCGAATTCTTCTTCGTTCTCCGTGAAGTTGTTCCTAAGCCTTTGTCGGATGGTCCGCTCAAGCTCGAGATTGAAGAGAAAGAATGTTAGATGTCGGGATCGAAGTCCGTACATAAATCAGGTAAACCAGCTTCAGTGCAGTAGCTCAACTCTGCTGCTTGGGAAACTCTCTGCCCTAATTGCGCTCGATGGCACAGAAGGGTGCGATCGATCGCAAGTATCACAGAAAGTGCGATTAGGGTTTGATGTGCCTGAAACAGAAAGGAATTTGATGAAAATAAAAATAAAGGTGAAAAACATAAACTAAAAATTAAAGTAAAAATAGAATAATGATGATTAAACTAAACGAAAGTAATTCTAAAAGGAAATTTAGTGCAATCCCCGGCAACGGCGTCAAAAATTTGTTGCGCGTTTATCTGCCTAAATTAATAAGTAAATAACTGTACAGTTTTACTTTCAAGTGCACAAGGTCAATGGTAGCATAGTGTGCAAGTGCGAGATCATTTCCACAAGGATTGGTGAATTTCGTTTTAGGATCAATTTCTTAATAAAAGAAGATCAAAATAACTGTTGAATGTGAATTAATAATAATGAGACATAGGGCTTTGATATCCACCACTAGTCATACTTTCCCAATGAGTAATAGGTCAATGCACTAGCATTCCTATGAATACCTAATGGTTGCTAACCTAAGGGCATGGTATTTACTCCTTAAGCTATTGATTTCCCTAAGCACCAAGTTAGGCATGGTGTTTACTCTAACTCTTTTCTTTCTTAAGGGATTCAGCATGGTATCTACTAAGTTGTTCCTTAAGAAAGCATAAGATTTATGGAAATCAACAACGACATGAGACCTAGAGCATGGTATCTACTCCCTGTTTCTCATGTTAATTAATACAAGAATCCGGTGTGGATATCTTTTGTTACTATCGTTAGGCCCAGGACTTGGTCATCCAAATTGGTCTAATTAACTAATCCATACCACATGCACATATTGATCAGACATACACATATGAGGAATGTAAATAAACATAAGCAGTAATCAAGTTAAGCATCATAATCAAGGCTAGTGCAAAGATAATCAATCAATATATATGGGAAAGCATAACTAAGGCTTCAATCGAGCCCTATAAAGAGTTAGTTACACATGCTGTCTAAGATAAACATTATAGCATAAACTAAACATAAACTATAAAATCCAAAGAATACTGTGGAGACGGGTTGTCAATCCTCTCCAAAGTTTACAACTCCGAGCTAAGCAAAAAATAAAAGAAGTGCCCTTTTTGTGTGTGTTTTATAGGTGTATTTATAGGGGTTGAATAACCCTAGAAGACTCAGGAAACCCTAAACTTCCTAGAACGTAAAACCTCATATATTTCCAAAACTGGTTCTGCTGTTTTACTGTTCATGCCCGTACTTGTGCGCTCGATCGCATGCGTTGTGCGCTTGATCGCAAGGCTGCACTCTATCCTTCTTGTGTGCGCACGAGCGCTTATGCACTCGATCGCACCCAATAGTGCGCTCGATCGCACTTTTACCAGTAATTGCTCCAGAATTTCGAGATTTCTTCCTTTAGGTGCCAAAAATGCTTCTTTTTATCCAAGACCCTATAAAAACATATGAAACACAGAAATGAAGTAAAATGAACTAAATTAACAGAACTAAGGACTTAACAAATGCAAATAAGGGGGCTTAAATATGAATATTTAAGCATCTATCAGTGATCTGATGTATGATCGAGAGCTAAGAGTTTGCTTCAGATGTAATAAGACAGGGCATCTATCTCAAAATTGCCCTTTGCAGATATTCTTTGTATGTGATGAAGTGGACATATTGCTGCAGATTGTCTAGTGGGGAAATCTATTGTCATAGGCATTGAAGTGTTGGGAGAAGACTGGTGGAGAGAGGTGGTGGATCAGGGAGAGTGCCGGACAGAGGTCGAGGATCAGTAGCTGAGAGAGGATGTGGTAGCCAATTATAGTCCAGAGATAGCAGAGTCTATGCATTGACCTAGCAGGATGCATAAGCCACTCCTGATGCTTTTATAGGTATGGTATTTATCCTTGATAGACTTACTAGATTATTGATTGATCCTGATGCAACCCATTCTTTCGCATCCAGTGTTTATATGAAATCTATTGATGCTAGTGCTAGGCCTTTGATGTATGCCATCATTTTTGAGGTTCCTATTAGGGATAAGGTTATTATCACAACAATTTATCAAAGTTGTGTGATTTATATGGCTGATAAAGAATTTGAAGTTGATTTATTACCTTTAAATATGGCAGATTTTGATTTAATTATGGGGATGAATTGGTTATTTGCATATCATGCTTGGGTAGATTGTTTTAGGAAGAATGTAGTGTTCAAGATACCTAGACAAGAAGAGTTTAATTTTTAAGAAAAATGTACGATACTGGCTAACTATCTTATTTCTGCCTTAACTGCTAGTAAATGGTTAAAGAAGGGTTGTGAGGGCTATTTGACATATGTGGTGGATTCTAGCAAGGAAAGTAGGAAGTTAGAATAAATCTTAGTAGTAAAAGATTTTTTTGATGTATTCCCTGAAGAGTTGTCTGGTTTGCCTCCCAATAGGGAGATTGAGTTTTCTATTAAGGTGATTCCAGGATCAGCACCCATATCTATAGCACCTTATAGAATGGCACTAGCTGAATTGAGAGTGTTGAAGGTTCAGCATCAGGAGTTTCTAAATAAACAGTTTATTCGACCTAGTATGTCACCTTGGGGAGCCCTTATATTTTTTGTCAAGAAGAAAGATGGGACAATGAGTTTGTGTATGGATTATAGACAGTTTAATAAGATCACCATCAAGATAGATATCCTTTGCCAAGGATTGATGATTTAGGGAATAGTTACAGGGAGTTAGGGTGTTTTCTAAGATAGACTTGAGATCAGGTTATCATCAATTGAGGATAAATGAGGGGGACGTGCCTAAGACTACTTTTAGGACATGTTATGGCCATCATGAGTTTCTGGTCATGCCATTTGGGTTGACTAATGCTCCTATAGCATTTATGGATCTAATGAATCGAGTTTTTAAACCATTCTTGGATAGATTTGTGATTGTGTTTATTGATGATATTCTAGTATATTCTAAGAATGAAGAGGAGCATACACAACATTTAGAGATAGTGTTGGAAATTCTAAGGAGAGAGAAATTATATGCAAAGTTCTCTAAGTGTGAGTTTTGGTTGAGTGAAATATTTTTCTTGGGGCATGTTGTGTTGGGATAGGGAATAGCAGTTGACCCACAGAAGGTAGAAAAAATGTTGAGCTGGGAAAGACTCACTAGTGTAATTAAAGTTAGAAGCTTTTTGGGGTTGGCTGGTTATAATAGGAGATTCATCCAAAATTTTTCTATGATTGTTGGACCATTGACTAGATTGACCAAGAAGGACGTGAAGTTTAGGTGGTCAGAGGAATGTGAGAGATGTTTCCAGCTATTGAAAGAAAAATTGACTACTGCCCCAGTATTAGTGCTTTCATATGGTGATGAAGGATTTGTAGTATACAGTGATGCGTCACATCAGGGGTTAGGATGTGTGTTGATGAAATATGGGAGAGTTATAGCTTATGCATCTAAGTAATTAAATAACATGAGAGGAATTACCTGACCCATGATTTAGAATTGGCTGCCAAAATTTTTGTTTTGAAGATTTGGAGACATCATCTATATGGAGCCAATCGTGAAATTTTTAGTGATAAAAAAAGCTTGATGCATTTACCGACCGAGAAGGAGTTGAATTTGAGGCAGAGGAGGTGGATGGAATTGATTAGTGATTATGACTGTACCATTCTTTATCATCCAAGAAAGGTTAATATAGTAGCTGATGCATTAAGTAGAAAGGCTACAAGGAGATTAGCTGCTATTGGGAGTCATAATACTAGCTTGATGATAGAATTAAGAAGAATGAGGATGATGTTGAGCGTTAATGATAGATAGGTATTGATGGCAAATATGGTGGTACAATATTCTATTATTGATCGTTTATTACAAATGCAAGGTAGAGATGAAGGGATAGAGAAGATCCGACGGGAAGTGTTGAGTGGGAAGCCAACTGAGTTTTGAATTAGAGAAAATGGTATGGTGGTATTGGGTCATCGAGTTTGTGTTACCAATGATGTGGAGATGAGAAAGGAGATACTAAGAGAAGCTCATGATTTTGTATATTCCATGCATCAAGGAAATAATAAGATATACAGGGGATTGAGACAAAATTATTGGTGGTCAGGGATGGAGAAGGATGTAGCAGAATATATTTCTAGATGTCTAACTTGTCAACAAGTGAAGTCTGAGAATAGACATCCAGCAGGTTTATTACATCCTCTTCCAGTACTTGAGTGGCCATGGGAAAATGTGAGTATGGATTTTATCTCTGGTTTTCCCCGTACCCAGAGGGGTCATAACACTATATGGGTTATAGTAGATAGACTTTCTAAGTCTTCACATTTCCTTACTATTAAAACTACCTCGAGTCCTGAAAAGTTGGCTGAATTGTATGTAGCGGAGATTGTAAGATTACATGGAGTACCCTTAAGTATTGTATTAGATAGAGATTCTAGATTTACCTCTAGATTTTGGAGAAGTTTTCAAGAAGCTATGGGTATGCAATTATAGTTTAGTACAGCTTTTCATCCACAAACTGATGGGCAGACAGAGAGAATCATCAGAATACTATAAGGAATGCTGAGGGCAAGTGTATTGAGTTTCTTAGTGAGCTGAGACGCTTATTTGCCTTTGATCGAGTTTGCATATAATAATTAGTACCAAACTAGTATTGGGATGACACCATTTGAAGCTTTATATGGTAAGAGGTGTAGAACTCCAGTATGTTGTGAAGAAGTTAGAGAGAGAAAGATACTGGGTCTAGAAATGACTACTAAGAGGATCAAACTGGTTAGAGAGAACCTTAGAGCAGCACATAACGGACAGAAGGGATATGCTGATAATAAAAGATGACTCTTAAGTTTCATGTTGGTGATTGGGTATTTTTTAAGATATCTCCGTGGAAGGGCGTGTTAAGGTTTAAAAAGAAATGAAAGTTGAGCTTGAGATATGTGGGGCCATATGAGGTGATAGAGATAGTTGGACCAGTAGCATATAGATTGGATTTGCCTCTAGAGTTAAAGCAATTACATAATGTGTTTCATGTCACTTTTGAGAAAGTATTTAATCAGGCGATAGAACTTCAGGAAGATTTGCTTTTATTCAAGTACCGGTTAGAATTCTAGACAGGACGGAACAAGTCTTGTGCAATAAAGTCATTTTTTTGATTCAAATATAATGGCGGAACAAAGATGTCGAAGAAGTCACTTGGGAGCATGAAGCAAGAATGAAGAAAGAATACCCCAAACTCTTTCACGAATTAGGAAAGGAAATTTCAAAGGTGAAATTTTTGTAAGGTGTGTAGAATTGTAATGCCTGTATTCGTAAAGAATGGGTAAATAAGTAATTTAATAAATATGACATTGAGTTAAAATAAAATATATATATATATATATATATATATATATATATAAAGATTTAATTTTTATAAAACAATTCTTTAAAAAAAAACGGATGTATGGTGGTGTAAAGAAAAAGAAAATGAAAAAAAATGAAAGAAAATGAAAAAAAAATCTTACAAATAAAGGAAAAGTAAAAGAAAAAAAAACAAATTCATGCAACACCTCCACCTAGACTAATGGTACTAATTGGACCAAATAAGTCCATATGCAAAAGTTTCAAAGGTCTACTAGTTAAAACTACATTTTTTGCTTTAAAAGGAATCCTAGTTTGTTTTCCCATTTGACAAGCATTGCAAATTTTATCTTTTTCAAAATTGATTTTAGGAAGTCTAATAACTAAATCTTTTCTCGAAACAATTTTTAGCAAGTTCATGTTTATATGACAAAGCCTTCTATGCCATAGCCATGGATTTTCACTAAAAGCAGGAAAATATTTTTCATTATCAGAATGCAAGGATTTCAAATCAACTATGTAGACATTTTCATGTCTATGGCCAATGAATTTGATCTTGTTGCTCTTTATGTCTATAACTAGACAATGAGATGTCTCAAATGTGACTTTGTATCCTTTGTCACATAACTAACTAATGCTAAGTAAATTAGGCTTAAGGCCTTGTTCTAGCAATACATTATCTAAAGTTGAGAAATCATTACCGACTTTTCCATGCCCGATAATCTTTATTTTAGTATTGTCTCCAATGGTCACAAGTCCACCATCTCTTAAAGTTAGCTCATTGAATACACTTTTATCACCGGTCATGTGCTTCGAGCATCCGCTATCAAGGTACCAACAGTTACCTTTCTCCTTAGTGTGGAGGAAAATCTACATCACACAAAGATATACGATAGCACTTTTAGGTACCCAAAATTTCTTGGGTCCTTTGGGGTTAGTCCTCGAAAATACGGTTCCTTTTGGGACCCATACTTTCTTAACATGTGGTGCTCTATGAACAAGTTGATGATGCACAATCCTAGCATTATAGTCATAGAAATTTCTAGGATATCTTACATGTGCATTCCTATAATCCTTAGGATAATAGTTCCTAGGATACATGTTTCTATGGTAAGGAGTATGAAAATGCATGTCATTTCCAGAAAATGAATGATGATGCATTCTAGGATACATGCTAGCATATGTATGCAAATTATTTCTAGGATAACCATGATGGTAATTCCTAGGATGAGCATGAGCAGAATGCATTCTTTGATTATACACATTGTTCCTAGAATGAGCATGATAATTATTTCTAGGATGTGTATGAGCATTTCTAGAATGAGCATACATATAATCATGAGTATTTCTAGGTTGCTTCAATTTAGTATGAATATTTAAATTTCTAGACTTCCTAGCATTCATCGAGGGAGTGCTCTTAACCATGCTAGGAGCTTTTGAAGTAGAGGCTCCATCTACACAAGAGGCTTTCATGAATAAGCTCTCTTTTGTTTTTTGCTTTCCTAATGGAGAATATCCTACACCAGTTTTTCCTCCACTTATTCTTTGGGAAGAAATCACTTCATCAAGTTTTTATTTACCAAGCATAAGTCTTGATATAGTGCTATTTAATTCAGAAATTTTATTTTTCAAATTCTCATTTTCATCTTTGAGAAAATCTTGAGAAGAATCATACAGTAAAGATGATAATTTTTCTTTTTCTTCTCTAAGAAAGAGATGATACTTTTTTCTTAAGAACAGAATTTCTAGAATCAAATTTCTTCAATTCTTCATGCATTTCATTTATTACTTCTAGCAGTTCTTCACTACTGGTAACAATATTATTTTTTGAAGAGGGAGAAGATGTTACCTCACTTTCATCGTCGATTGCCATCAAACAAAGGTTGGAGATTTCCTCATATCCGATTTCTTTTTTTGATGACTCATCTTCTTCGTCATCGCTCCAGGTAGTTACTACCATAGCTTTCTTCTTAAAGCCCTTGTATGGTTTATTTGAAGCTGGACAGTCAGCTTTTATGTGTCCTGGCTTCTTGCAGCCATAGCACATAAGTGGTTCCCTTTTTGAGGTGGGATCCTTTGTGTAAGGTTTCTTTCTTTTCTTCAAGAACCTATGGAATCGTTTGGTGATTAAGGCCATTTCACCATCCGCTTCACTGCTCTCTGCTTCTTGTTCTAATTCCTTTTCTTTGTTGCTCGTAGAAGCTTTGAAAGCAATTTGCTTTTTCTTCTTCTCATCATCATTGACGATGGGAGTCATTTCTTCCATCTCGTATGTCAATAATGACCCAAGCAGCGTCTCAACATCAAGCTTGTCATGATTTTTGGCCTCCTGTATGGCTGTCCTCTTTGGTTTCCATTCTGGTGTTAGAGATCTCAAGATTTTTCTGGTTAGTTCAACTTCCTCAATATTCTTACCAAGCAGTTTTAAACCATTTATGATAGTGGTGAACCGTGAGTGCATTTCAGGAATGGTTTCGTTAGGAGACATCTTAAATGATTCATACTCAGAAATTAGCATGTAAATTTTAGACTTTTTTACTTCACTAGTTCCTTCATATGTGACTTGTAATTTGTCCCATATTTCTTTAGCAGAAACACATGCAGATATTTTATTATATTCAAAAATATCTAATGCACAATGAAGCATGCTTGTTGCTCTGCTATTGAGAGACATCGTTTTACAATCCTCGTCAGTGAACTCAGTTTTGAGTTTAGGCATTGTATGAAGAGTCTCTCCAATAACTATTTCTTTTGAAGGAATTCTAGGTCATTCTTTTATGATTCTCCATAGATTGTAATCTTGTCCTTCGACAAAGATTTTCATTCTATTTTTCCAATGGTTATAAATGGAGCCATTGAACAATGGTGGTCTAGTATAAGAGTGTCCCTCAGAGTAGCTATTTGCTGCCATTAGATCAACTCAAGAATTTTAAGCCTAATTAAGAGAACGAAGCTTTGATACCAATTATAGCTCGAGGTTTCAACCCAAGAGGGGAGGTGAATTAGGTTTTTAAAAACTTTTTGTGGAATTAATACAAGTTTATAAAAACTGATAAGCAGCAGACAATTAATACAAGTAATGTGCTGTAAATAAAGAGTTTAGGGAAAGAGGATGCAAACACAGTTTATAGTGGTTCGGCAATATCGGATTCGTTTCGACCCTACATCCACTCTCTTCAAGGAACTCCTTGAAGTAATCCACTAAGAAACTTAGTCGAACAACTTAGTCGGGTGTTGCACAAACCGTACACAAGCAAATTACAGGTGTTGCTTAAACCGAACAATCCTCTTCCTTTCGGAAGTTTCCCCTTCCTTTCAGAAGTAATCCCTTTACAAAGATGGTGTAAAGTAAAAGGTAGAGAGATAGCAAATGAAAGCTTATTACAACAGAAATGTCTCTCTTTCAAAGTAAAGCTTGAAGAAATGGCTCAACAAGATTATTTCAAAGCTTTTTGTGTTTCAAGAGTATAAAAACTTGATTATGTGAGATCGACTTTTTTTGAATATATGCAGCTTGTTATTGAATGCTTAACTGAATGGGTTTATATAGCAATCAATTAATATGGCCGTTAGGACTTTAATTTGAAAAAGATTTACTTTAAAACGTTCAGATTTGGAGTCCTACGGTCATATTTTTGAACTACTAGTTGACTGGGTCGAGATACTAGTCGACTGGGTTCACCTGAAAAAATCATGTTTTCAGACCTTCTGGGTATCCAATCAACTGGTATATATCATCCAGTCGACTGGGGACTTTCTGTCCATTTTACCAGTCGACTGGGTTAATTCATCCAGTCGACTGGGGACTTACTGTCCATGTACCAGTCGATTGGGTTGATTCATCCAGTTGACTGGGTACCTTCTGTCCCATATACTAGTCGACTGGTATATGTACCCAGTCGACTGGGTTGTCTTCCAACCCAGTTTTTCTTCTATTTTTCATTAAAAACAGTGGTTTTTAGAATATATTTTGTGTTCAAGCCATTGAACAAGCTAATACAATGTATAAGTGAGACTTACATTGGTTCTAAACCTTAAGACCTATACTAGATCTTTAGTTTTCACTTGATACTTGATTTGGTTCGAGTTCTTGCACTTTATTCCTTGGTTGAATGCGTTTGATCCTTAATACAACTGAGCTTAAACTTGTTAGTTAAATAACAATTGTGTTTTGCCATCATTAAAATATGGGAGAGGGTCAACAGAAGGTTATTAGGCAACCACCCAAACAAAAACAATTTTTAATATTTAGACATGAAACTACATCAAATATTTTGAGACATGAAAAAGTGCCAAGTGGCAGAGGAGCTGATTTTATTGCTGTCTTGTGTTGTAAACAATGCATCTAACTTATGCAAACAAATAGGGTGTAACGTCTCAAGGCTTTGAAGAGGGGCATAGTAGGAAGTGGAGGATGACGAGAAAAAGGAAAGTAGAAACTCTTGTCCTTCACAATTCTCAATGGCACAATACCTAAAGTCAATGCAATTCTTAAATGACCAAATTTCATTTAAATTTCTTATATCATTGCAGTGCTCTCGAATCCATATCGCACGAACACTGGTAGACAACATAAGAAGATTTCCAAAAAAATGTTTTGATCACTGATTTCTAATGCTCTATTGATAAAAGAATGTATAAGAAATATATAATCAATTCCAACATTAAGTAGTTACCGAGTCTTTTTCCACCTTGAACAGATTCGACAAACATGTTAAAACTACACAGGCCATGAAATGTTTCTAATGTCAAATGCTTCTAACTTCCTCAGTCTCAATACTTCCTCTGTTTTTACATTTAATCTCTTTGTTTTTCGATCCAATATCAAATGCTATAAATGAGAGTTTTAGTAACTGTTTAGAGTCCTAATAGGATTCTTAATAAGTGTTTTAGTAGATTTGGGTCTTATTTATCTTATCTAATTATTGTGTCCTTGATGCAGAACAGGTAGACAAAGTAGAACAAATGGCCCTAGACTACCTAGAACGGTTGGATCGCTCCAAATCTAAGGGTATGGTTTACATCATTTTATGTGCCAGCCTGAATCGGGCCAGATCGGGCCCCGAAGACCCTAGTCTGATTGGAAATGGGTCACTGACTAATTAATTAGTGTGGTGGGATTTTAGCCAAAAAACGACGTTTAGGCCTCCAATTTAGCAGTTTTTAGTTTTTGAGAAATTTCCTATTTTGTACTTGCCTAATTTCTTTTTTACTTTAACCTTATAAATAAGGAGGCCATGTAATAGTAGGGATTATTAATTTCTGAATAAAATTAGAGTTTCTTTTCTCTTCGTGAGAACTATTGTATTTAGGGTTGAAGGCACAGTTCTTCTTCCGCTAGCGTTTTACGTCAATTGGTATCAGAGCCTTGTTCTACCCTGGTCTGATCGCAGGTGATGGAAATGAAAGCAACCACCTTGACGACGTTGATCGTGGGGTGCAAGTCCAATGGGCAGCCATAGATAATCACAATCAACAGTTTGATGTTCACAATCACCGATTTGATCGTATCGAACACATTTTGTGGGAGATACAACAAACCATAGCTGGTCTGAGAATAAATGGTAACAGGGGTGAAGGACGCAACCCGGATCGTGTTGGAGGCCTTGCTCGCGACCAACCGGTTACTGGACACATTCCTGCTCCGCAATGTAGGCCCCAGGCCTGTGCTGCTTTATCCAGTGATGATGAGTTCGAGGTGCTAGGCATCGAGAAAAATTATGATGGTCAGCATGGTCGTAATCAGAATCGTGTTGGTCAGAACCGATACAACCAGAACAGGTACGAACAGAACAATCATGATTTTTGGGTTAAGTTAGATCTGCCGTGTTTCAATGGCCACCTCCACGTCGAAAACTCCATTGACTGGCCTTTCGAAGTGGAGGCTTTCTTTGAGTATATGCAGATCCCAGGAGATAGGCAGGTGAAGCTTGTAGCCTATAAACTGAAGGGGGGAGCCTCTGCGTGGTGGGAGCAGACGCAGAATAGTTGCAGGCGATAGGGAAAGCAGCTTGTTTGCTCCTGGTCCAAGATGAAACAGCTACTGTGAGCAAGGTTCCTTCCTCCTGACTATGAACAAATGTTGTACCAGAATTGCAGGCAAGGGGTGCGTACCATCAGCGATTATACGGAGGAGTTTTATAGGTTGAACTCGCGTAATGACCTGCAAGAAACAGAGGGACAACAAGTGGCTAGGTATATCGGAGGGTTCCGAATGTCCATTCAAGAACAGATATCCCTCCATACTGTGTGGTCCCTGTCCGAGGTGGTCAACCTAGCCATGAAGGTGGAGTCACAACAGTCCAGGTACTCATCACGTCCCCAATCATATCGATCACAGCCATCACAAGTTTTAGTGCCGCAGACTTCACCACAGCCGTTAACCAGCAGAGTTTTCGGTACTGGTACTACCAACCCTACCAAGCCAACAGCCCCCACAACTGGTGCCCCAGCACAAAACAGAGGAGTGCCCAGCAATCCCTATGCCAGTCCCATTCCAGGAAAGTGTTACAGATGTGGTCAACCTGGACATCGTTCCAATGAATGTCCCAACCGTCGGCAGGTTAACATGGTTGAAATAGCAGAGGAGGAGGAGGATCCTTTTGGCGTAGATGAGGGTTATTATGGGTAGGTCGATGATTACGCTGGTGGTGAAGTAGTAGATATAGATGAGGGTGTATATGTTAACTGTGTGGTTCAGCGTCTGTTATTTACGCCAAGGCAAAAATATGACAACCAACGACACTGTATTTTCAGGACGCGGTGCACTATCAACCAGAAAGTGTGCAAGGTGATTATTGGCAGTGGCATCAGTAAGAATTTCGTATCGAAGGCCCTTGTCACAACATTGAACCTAATAACAGAAAAGCATCTCTCTCCATACAAGATTTGTTGGATCAAAAAGGGTGCTGAAACTCGGGTAACTGATATCTGTCGTGTTCCTTTTTCTATTGGAAAATTTTATAAGGAGAGATTGTGTGTGATGTTGTTGATATGGATGCATGTCATTTATTATTGGGGAGGTCATGGCAGTTTGATGTAGATGTTATGCATAAGGGTCGGGATAATACTTATGTTTTCTAGTGGTTTAACAAAAAGATTGTACTAATTCCTGCAAGTGAACGTGAACCAGCTGTCGAAACCCCTAAAGCAGAGGGAAAAACCTTTCTTACAGTCCCTGAGATGGAGTTCATTGAGGATGTGAAAGTAGCAGGGGAGTTCTATGCGTTAGTAGTAAAATGAGAACCACCAGCCGAGTATCAACAGATTCCTGAGAAGTTAAAGCCGTTAATGGCTAAATTTGAAGATGTCATACCAGTGGAATTACCTGAAGGTCTGCCTCCCATGTGAGATATTCAGCACCATATTGACTTGGTTCCTGGGGCTAGCTTGCCGAATCTACCACATTACCGAATAAGTCATCAAGAACATGAAATTCTACAAAATCAGGTTGAGGAATTGATTAAAAAGGGGCTGATCAGAGAGAGTCTGAGTCCCTGTGCTGTACCTGCTTTGTTGACACCAAAGAAGGATGGAAGCTGGCGCATGTGCATTGATAGTCGGGCCATAAACAAGATAATAGTCAAGTACCACTGTCCCATTCCATGACTAAGTGATATGCTGGACATGTTAGAGGGTGCCAAGATCTTCTCTAAGTTAGATTTGCGTAGTGGTTACCATCAGATTCGGGTCAGGCCAGGGGATGAATGGAAAACAGCCTTTAAGACCAAAGATAGGCTTTATGAGTGGATGGTGATGCCCTTCAGTTTATCAAATGCTCCCAGCACCTTCATGCGTATAATGAACCAGGTTTTAAAACCCTTCATTAGTAAATTTGTGGTTATTTATTTTGACGATATCTTAATCTATCGCCAGGATGAGGTGGAGCACTTGGACCACTTGTGGGAAGTGTTGCTGGTTTTGCGCGCGAGTAAACTCTATGTGAACCTGAAGAAGTGCAATTTTCTCATTACCAAGCTACTGTTTTTGGAATATATCATGGGGGCAGATGGTATTCAGGTTGATGAAGAGAAGGTACGTGCAATTCAGGAGTGGCCAACCCCAACAACAGTGCACCATGTTCATAGTTTTCATAGACTGGCCACTTTCTACCGCAGGTTTATTCGAAACTTCAGCAGTATAGTAGCACCAATCATAGAGTGCATGAAAAAAGGTAGATTCCAGTGGGGAGATGCACAAGATATAGCCTTCGCAGTGATCAAAGAAAAGCTTTCTATAGCCCCGGTACTTGTCCTGCCAAGTTTTGACAAGCTGTTTGAAGTTGAGTGTGATGCCTCGGGCGTGGGTATTGGTGCTGTTCTGTCACAAGAGGGATGGCCAGTAGAATTTTTCAGCGAGAAACTCAATGATGCTCACAAAAAGTGGACCACATATGAGCTGAAATTTTATGCAGTCATCCGAGCTTTGACGCATTGGGAGTATTACCTGATCCAGTGTGAGTTTATTCTCTACAGTGATCACCAAGCCCTGAAATTTATCAACACACAAACCACCCTGAATCGAATGCATGCTCGGTGGACTACCTTCCTCCAGAAATTCAGTTTTGTACTCAAACACAAGTCTGGGCAGTTGAATAAGGTGGCAGATGCGTTAAGCCGGCGTGTATCCTTATTTTTGACTCTCCGATCAGAAATTATGGGGTTTGACTATTTGAAAGAGATATATGAGGAAGATGCTAATTTTTAGGTAATTTGGGTAAAGTGTTAACAGAAAGAGGCAATCTCGGATTTTCATCTCTAGGATTGGTTTTTGTTTCGCGGTAACCAATTGTGTATCCCTCGCACGTCTTTGCGCGAGCAAATTCTCCGTGAGAGACACAGCAACGGTTTAGGGGGTTATGCGGGGCGTGACAAAACAATAGCCCAGGTAGCTGAACGTTATTAAAGGCCATAGCTGAAATGTAATGTGGGCAAATTCGTACAGAGGTGCCCTATCTGCCAAACTGAAAAGGACCAAGCACAAAATACTGGGTTGTACACTTCTTTGCCCATGCCGAAAAACGTTTGGGAGGATTTGACAATGGACTTTATTTTGGGGCTCCTGCGGACTCAGTGTGGGGTAGATTCTGTTTTTGTGGTTGTTGACCGGTTCTCTAAGATGGCACACTTCATTCTATACAACAAAACTTCAGATACGTCTCATGTAGCAAGCATTTTCTTTCATGAGATTGTTCACCTTCATGGGGTTCCCAAGTCCATCACCTCCGATTGCGATATCAAGTTCATTCGCCACTTCTGGAGGTCACTTTAGGGAAGATTTGACACATCCCTTAAATACAGCAGCACTTGTCATCCGTAGACAGATAGCCAAACCGAGGTGGTCAACCAGACCCTTGATAATTTGATCCGTTGTGTGACTGGTTCTCGGCCTAAGCAGTGGGATATCGCCCTTCCACAAGCTGAATTTGCTTTTAATAGCATGTACAACCGATCTACTGGGAAGACACCATTCAAAATTGTCTACAGCAAAGCACCTCAGCATGTTTTGGACCTTGTTCCTTTGCCTAAGCCTCCTGGTCACAATCAAGCTGCTCAGAACCTAACTAAGCAAGTACAGCGTATCCATGCAGAAGTTTGCTAGAGTCTAGAGTTTGCCAACAACAAATATAAAGCTGCCGCCGATAAGCATCGACGTGAATGTATATTTCAGGAGGGTGACTTAGTGATGGCCCATCTGCATAAGAACTGTTTCCCTGCAAGAACTTACAACAAGCTAAAAAGAGGAAGTATAGCCCTTTCCGGGTGCTGAAGTGCATGAATGATAATGCTTATATGATTGAACTTCCAGATAACATGGCCATTTCCAACACTTTCAATGTGGCAGATTTGTTTAAATATCATCCACCAGACGAACCACTTTATCCTGACAGTAACTCGGGGTCGAGTTCTTTTGAAGTAAGGGGGAATGATGCAGAACAGGTAGACAAAGTAGAACAGATGGCCCTAGACTACCTAGAACGGTTGGATCGCTCCAAATCTAAGGGTACGGTTTACATTATTTTACGTGCCAGCCCGGATCGGGCTAGATCGGGTCCCGATGACCCTAGTCTGATTAGAAATGGGCCACTGAGCAAAACAAATTAATCAACATGGCAAGATTTTAGCCAAAAAATGACCTTTAGGCCTCCAATTTAGCAGTTTTCAGTTTTTGAGAAATTTCCTACTTTGTACTTGCCTAATTTCAATTTTCCTTTTCTTTTTACTTTAGCCTTATAAATAAGGAGGCCATGTAATAGTAAGGATTATTAATTTCTGAATAAAATTAGGGTTTCTTTTCTTTTCGTGAGAACTATTGTATTTAGGGTTGAAGGCACAGTTCTTCTTCCTAGTTCTTCTTCTGCTAGCGTTTTACGTCAGTCTTATTTTTGTTAGATTTAGTATTTATAAGTGGTCAATTGTATTCTTTTCATTCAACCAATAAGAAACATAATTTCTTTTCAATTTTTATTTTTAACATGGTATCAGAGCAAGATCTGTCTTGGGATCTTAAATAAAAAAATTTCCTTATTTTTTTCCAAAAAAAAAAATTAAGCACTATTCATCAGGAACTATTCATCAACATTGTTCATCCGGTATCGTTCATCGACACCATTCATCTGGTACTATTCATCTGGTATTGTTTATCAGTACTATTCATCTGGCACTGCTCATCGACGTAGAAAATTTGACAGGTTCGTAGAAAAAAAGTATGTTCCCCTCTCTTTCCTCGTAACTCTATCTTCCATGTGGAAGATTTTCTTTTTTGTTTTTTTAGAAATTCACAATGGAATCAAAGACTATCTCTGGTGTGTCTCCCCATCCAAGTCTTCATATTAGCACTTCATTTGGTTGTGACGGTAATTTTGCTCGTCAATATATGTACTGCCATTGTTCTAGGCATACTCAGGAGACGTGTTGGAAGTTAGTTGGTCATAGTCGAGGTTAACATCATCAATGTATGTATTACCATCGTTCTGGGCATACTCAGGAGACGTGTTGGAAGTAAATTAATTGTCTCATGGTTGCTAATTATATGACTTCTGATTCTATTAAGTATGGACTTACCTCGAATTTCGTGCCTTCAACTTCTCTAATGGTTTCCAAAGATGAGCATGATGAGTTCTTACAGTATAAGGCAGCTAGCCAGACATCTTTCTTGACCGCCCTTTCCACCCATAAAGGTACTTATCTATTATCTAGTAACTCTTCATCTAGACCTTAGGTCCCTGACTCTACAGCTTCTAATCATTTTTCAGGTACCACTGATGTTTTCTCTAGTTTTTATCACTCTTCGTCTTTGTCTGATATTACTTTTGCAGATGGATCTAAAACCATTGCTTGTGGCATTAGCACTGTTGGGATTTGTCAAAGAATTAAACAAGTGAAAATGGTCAACATCAGGTATGGCTGTGTGCTATGGCCTCCAGCAAGTCCAGAAGCTCCTCCCCTCCAGGCTGCGCCGTGGCCCAGCCCATCCACGTCGCGAACTCCAGCAAGGCAGCAAGTTTCCCCACTTCTGAGCTGTGGCACGCCCTGTTCCAAGCCTCAGCACGAAGCATACCTGACACCAATTAATCAACACTTTGAGATGGTGTGTGAGACTTGGTAAAACGCACAGTTTCCCTTAGACTCTTAGAGAGCCATGAGTCTTTCGTTCTTGAGATCTAAGGGTTGAGATTGATCTCAAAGATTGGATGAGGTGGTCATTACCCTATATAAAAGGTTATCTAGGAGCAATCAAAGTAGATCAAGACATAACAACAAGTGTGAGAGTGCAAAGACACAAAAACACAAGAGAAACTCATTCAAGAGAGGTTGGTTGTTTAGAGAGAAAGGCTCTCAAATCTGGAGAGGTCTTTCTAATGGGAGAGAGTAGTCAAGATTGGGGATTCAAAGGCTTTGTAATTGGAATTTTCTTGGGGAAAATTCCAGGGAAACACTTAGTTCTTATTTTTTTTCTTTTCTCTTCTTTCATTCTTCAAGAACAAGAGGTTTCTTGAAGGGATGTTGCTATAATTGTAAGAACTCAATTGGTTTAGTGCAGAGAGCTCGGAGGAGCTCACAGGGACATAAGCACATTGTCGAACCTCGATAACAATTTCTTGTGTTCTCTTTTATGCTTTGATTCTTGTTTCAGTTTTGTACAAATCATTCTAGGATTTTTTCCGCAAGATGGGTTCAAATTTCATTGTTGAGAATTTTGATGGAAATGGAGACTTTGCCCTTTGGAAGCGAAAAATCAAGGCTATTCTTATGCAACAAAGGTGGACTTGGCTATTGGAGAAGATGATGATTTTCCAACAAGTATCACAGAGGTCCAGCGGAATGAGATGAAGAAGATGGCATACAACACCATCTTCCTACACATATCGGATAATGTGACAAGGGAATGTGGAGACACGGAAGATCCAGCTGTCATTTGGAAGAAACTAAATGAGTTATTTCTTACCAAGACTCTCCCTAATACGATATATCTTCTTAAACAAATCTTTTCTTTTAAAATGGATCCTAATAAAGAGTTTCAAGATAATCTTGATGTGTTTAATAAACTAGTTCAAGATTTGGCTAGTTGTAGTATAACATTCCCAGATGAACAATTAGCTGTTATGTTATTGAATTCTCTTCTTGATTATTTTGAAAGTTTGATTAATGCTATTGAATATGGAAGAGATACACTAACCAAAGAAATTATGATCAATGCTATAAGGGCTCATGATTTCAAAGCCAAGATGAGGGAAACATCAAGTGGGGAAGGTCTGTTCTTTAGAGGAAGGCCTACAACTTAGAATGGCAGCAGCATCAATGGTAACTACCGGAACAAATCAAAGGGTGGAGGGCAGAGCCATGGAAGATCGCATTCTAAACCAAAGTTTGGAGGAAAGTGATGCTACTAATACAATAAAGAGGGCCATTTTAAGAGAGATTGCAAGAAGATGATGAGGGATGAGAAAGAAAGAGGCCATACCAAGAATGGAGAGGCTTCGGTTTCCAAGGGAGAACAACAAGATGATGTTCTTGTTGTATGCTCAAATGTGAGCAAAAGGCAGGGTAGTGAGAGATAGATCTTGGATTCCAGATGCACTTATCATATGTGTCATCACCGGGATTGGTTCAAGAATTTCAAGGAAACCGATTGGGGAATGGTTTTCTTGGGGAACAATACTTCATGCCAAGTGAGGGGCATGAGAGACATCTAATTGAGGATGTTTGATGGAGTTACAAGACTACTGCCGAATGTGAGATATCTTCCAGATTTAAGAAGAAATTTGATCTCATTGGGGCAGTTAGATTCCATGGGGTACACATATAAAGCAGAGGGAGGTAAGATCAAGGTAACAAAGGGATCTTTGATAGTGATCAAAGCAGCAATCAAGAACGGTCTTAATAAGATGATTGGAGAGACGGACATCAAGGATCAAGCAGTAAGCTTGATGGCTGAGATGGATAAAGCAGTACTTCGGCACAATCGCTTGGGACATATGAGCGAAAAAGGGCTGCAAGTTCTCAGCAAGGATGGGTTACTTGATGGTGACAAGGTAGAAAAACTCAATTTCTACAAGAGTTGTATTCTTGGGAAGCAACATCTGGTTAGCTTCAACACCGGAGTGCACAAGTCAAAAGGGATTCTTAACTACATTCATACCGATCTTTAGGGACCAACAAGAACACCAACACAGGGAGATAATTTTTACTTTCTGTCTTTAATTGATGATTATTCTAGAAAGGTTTGAGTTTATTTGCTTAAAAATAAATCAGATGCTTTGAATAAATTTTTAGTGTGGAAAAAGCTGGAAGAAACTCAAATGAGTAAGGTAGTTAAGGTGTTAAGAACCGATAATGGCTTAGAATTTTTTAATAAGGAATTTGACAAATTCTGTGAGTTAAATGGCATTCTAAGACATAGAACGGTTGTGAAAACACCTCAGCAAAATGGAGTTGCTGAGAGGATGAATAGGACCCTCCTAGACAAGGTTAGGACTTTTGGATGTGTTGTGTTTGCACATCAAAAGGATGATAAACTTAGCCCAAGACCTAGGAAATGTGTGTTTCTAGGATGGTGAAGGGGTTAAGGGGTATAGGCTGTGGTCCTTAGAACCAAAAGGAATTAAACTCATAATAAGTAGGGATGTCATTTTTAATGAGCATTTATTTCCCTATTTGGAGAAAACTAACCCTATAGGGGAAAGTGGGCAAACTAGCCCGGTTTATGTGGAGCATAGCATCAAGGAAAATTCTGTTCAAGTAGAGTAAGGAAGCCAAGAGGGTTCAGACCAGGTAGAGCCCATTGATGAAGGCCAAGATCAAGACACTCAAGAGGAGGCTGAACTAGAAGGGGATGATGTTGGGAATTGAAATGATTATCAGCTCACAAGAGACCAGGAAAGGAGGTTAGTCAGACCATCTTTGAGATATGGTTTTGTGGATGCTAATGTAGCAGCTCCTTATTCAGAAGGAAGGTGTGAACCAGAAACTTACATTGATGCCATGGGATGTAACGATTGGTCAAGATGGAAGCTAGCTATGGAGGAGGAAATGCATTCTTTAAAGAAGAACAACTCTTGGGAATTGGTACCCAAACCAGAAAAATAGAGAGTTATAGATTGTAAGTAGATTTACAAGATCAAAGAAGGGAACACTCTAGGCGATGAAGTCCAGTATAAAGCCAAGTTGGTGGCGAAGGGGTTCACACAAAGAGAAGGCATAGATTTCACCGAAATATTCTTACCGGTTGTAAAATATAAGACGATAAGTATAGTGTTAGCTATGGTGGTCCAATTTTATTGGGAGATCGAGCAAATGGATGTGAAGACAACGTTCTTACATAGAGAGCTTGATGAGACCATCTACATGAGGCAGCCCAAAGGCTATGAGGAAGGAAGGCATGGGGATTTGGTGTGCAAATTAAAGAAATCTCTCTATGGCCTGAAGCAATCACCTCGACAATAGAATAAGAGGTTCGATTCTTTTGTAACTAACTTGGGTTTCATGAGGAGCTATTATGATTCGTGCTTGTACTACAATGGTCACAAGGTGGAGGAAATGGTGATCATCCTCATCTATGTTGATGATTTGTTGTTGGTTGGGAGTAGTATGGAGAGGATAGGAAAATTGAAGTCTCAACTTAGTTTGGAGTTTGAGATGAAGGATCTTGGTCATGCACAGAAGATCCTTGGGATGAGTATAATTCAGGAAAGGGAGAGAAATAGATTAAAAATTTCTCAGACTTCCTACATAGAAAAGATGATACCTAAGTTTTCTATGGAAGATAGCAAACCAGTGAAGGTTCCCCTTGCTGGTCATTTTAAGTTTTCCAACGATCAATGTCCGAGATTGGATAAGGAGAAGAAGGAAATGGAAAAAGTCCCTTATTCTAGTGCGGTTGGATCAGTCATGTTCATGATAGTAAGCACTAGACCCGACATTTCTCATGTAATGAGTGTTCTCAGCAGGTTTATGAGTAATCCTGGAAAGGAGCATTGGCTTGGGATGAAGTGGTTGCTGAGGTACTTGAAAGGAAGCTCAGATGTGGGGCTTATTTACGAGAAAAGGGATAAGTCCATCTATCTTGAAGGTTATGCGGATTCAGACTATGGAGCAGACCAGGATAAAAGAAGATCGATTACCTCCTACTTCTTCAACTTAAACGGATGTTGTATAAGTTGGAAGGCTCAGTTGTAGTCGGTCAGCACTCTCAATAACTGAGGCAGAATACATAGCACCAACGGAAGCCATTAAGGAGGTTATGTGGTACAAAGGGTTGTTGGAAGAGTTGAAGGTCCTAAAAGAGTAGGTGGTGGTGTATTCATATAGCCAAAGTGCATTGCATTTATGTAAGAATCCGGTGTTCCATGAGAGGACAAAGCATATGAATGTTCGGTATCATTTCATTTGGGAAAATGTTACGGAATAATGCATTCATGTGGACAAGGTAGCCACGGGAGAAAATCCTACAGATTTAGGTACTAAAGTTCTACCTCTAAGAAAGTTCAATCATTGGCTTGGACTTCTAAGTATTGGAGTCGGTTGATATGGTGACTCAAATTGAGTTTAGATCCTGAGTTCTTTGCATAATGGGTTCAGGTTTAATTGCTTAGACAAAGGTAGGGTTTGTTAGGATTTCTGAAAGAATTAAACAAGTGAAAATGGTCAGCATCAGGTATGGCTATGCGCCGCAGCCCAGCCTTGGGCGCCGCGGCCTCCAGCAAGTCCGGAAACTCTTCCCTTCTATGCTGCACCGTGGCCCAACCCATCCACGCCTCGACCTCCAACAAGACAGCAAGTTTCCCTACTTCTAAGCTGTGACACGCCCTGTTCCAAGTCTCAGCACGAAGCATACCTGACACCAATTAATCAGCACTTTGAGATGATGCGTGGGACTTGGTTAAAACGCACAGGTTCACTTAGACTCTTAGAGAGCCATGAGTCTTTGGTTCTTGAGATCTAAGGGTTGAGATTGATCTCAAAGATTGGATGAGATGGTCATTGCCCTATATAAAGGGTTATTTAGGAGCAATCAAAGTAGATCAAGACATAACAACAAGTGTGAGAGTGCAAAGACACAAAAACACAAGAGAGATTCATTCAAGAGAGGCTGATTGTTTAAAGAGAAAGGCTCTCAAATCTGGAGAGGTCTTTCTAGTGAGAAAGAGTAGTCAAGATTAGGGATTCAAGGGCTTTGTAATTGGCATTTCCTTGGGGAAAATTCCAAGAAAATTTCAGGGAAACACTTAGTTCTTATCTCTTTCTTTTCTCTTCTTTCATTCTTCTAGAACAAAAGGTTTCTTGAAGGGATGTTGCTGTAATTGTAAGAACTCAATTGATTTAGTGCAGAGAACTCGGAGGAGCTCACGGGGACGTAGGCACATTGCTAAACCTCGATAACAATTGCTTGTGTTCTCTTTTATACTTTGATTCTTGTTTCGGTTTTGTACAAATCATTCTGGATTTGGGTGTTTAGGAAAGATCACAACTTGGGATTTCTTGTGGTGATTTTTTCAACAAGCACTGTGCACCCTAGTTCTTTTATGTCTTTATCATCCGTACTTTATGATCCATTTTCTTAGTATGATTTAATATCTACTAGTTAGCTTACAAAACGTCTTAATTGTTCTATTACCTTTCTCCCTGATTCAGTTCTTATCTAGGATTTGAAGACAAAAAAGACAATTGGTGGAGGGCATGAATCAGACGGCATGTATTACTTTGATCCTATCCCATCACCCATTGCTTGCTCAATTAATGTGTCCCCACTTCAGGTAGGTTTTCGTTTTGGTCATCCGTCTTTAGAGAAGTTGAAAAGTTAGTTCCTACTTTGAGTCATGTTTCATCTTTAGAATGTGAGTCGTGTTAATTGGGTAAGTATCATCGTGTGTCATTTCCTTCCTGAATTAATAATCCTGTGTCTAGTCCTTTATGTTAGTACATTCTAATATTTGGGGTCTATGTCGTGTGACTTCCAAACTTGGATTTCAGTATTTCGTTAACTTTGTGGATGATTATTCCAAGCTTACCCGGCTTTATTTAATGAAAGACCGTTATGAGTTGTTTTCTATTTTTTGTGCCTTTTGTGCTGAGATAAAAAAAAAACCTAATTTAACATATCTGTTAAGATTCTCCGTAGTGAAAATGCTCGTGAGTATTTTTCTAAGTCTTTTGCAACGTTTTTGACTAAGTCTGGCATTATTCATCAACCATCTTGCTCTTATACATCCCAACAAAATGAGGTTGCAAAGCGAAAAAATTATCATCTTATGGATACTGCTCACACTCTTTTATTTCATATGCATGTCCACAAATTGTTTTGAAGTAAGACAATTATGACTGCATATTACTTAATCAATTGTATACCATCCTCTATTCTTGATGGCCAAAGCCCCCATTTCGTGCTCTTTCCTATAGATGTTACCTTTCACTTACCTCTTCGTGTCTTTGGATTTGTTTGTTTTGTTCATCGGCTCTGTCCAAGAGTTGACAAACTCAATTCCCGCTCTATAAAGTGTATTTTCTTAGGCTATTCTCATACATAAAAAGGTTATCATTGTCATAGTCCCTCACTACAAAGGCACTTTATTTGTGCCGATGTTACATTCTTTGAGTCTACTCTATATTACTCTGAGTTTCATTCTATCTCAGATCTGGCTGATTCATTTCCTTTTCCATTACCTGTTCCCATGCCCCTTACACAGTCAGATCCTCCTCCATTAGTCTCTTCGTCATCTGCTCCTCCATTGCAAGTTTACTCTTGTCGTCTACAACCTTTCACCTCTACTGTTCCACCAATTGCTCCATTGTTGATAGATCCCGATCCTTCTTCATCATTTGAGGATGATCATCTTATTACTCTCCATAAAGGTAAACATTTATGTTCTCCTCGTCCAATTGTTAATTTTGTGCCTTATGGTAATTTATCTCCTTCATATGCTTCGTTTGTTGCTTCGATCTCTTCTATTTCTATTACTAAGTCTATTATAGGAGCTTTATCTCATTCTAGGTGGAAGGCAGCTATGAATGAAGAGATACATGCTTTGAGTACTAATGATACATGAGACTTGGTTCCTCTTCCATTTGGGAAATCTATTATTAGTTATCATTGGGTATATACTGTAAAGGTTCATCCTGATGATACTATTGACAGATTAAAAGCTCACCTAGTAGCAAAAGGGTATACATAGATATATGGTATTGACTATATTGAGACATTCTCTCAAGTGACAAAATTTATGTTTGTTCATGTGTTTATCTCTCTAGCAATTACTTTTAATTGGCCTCTACATCAATTAGATGTGAAAAAATGAGTTTCTAAATAGTGATTTGTAAGAAGAAGTATACATGTAGCAACCACCCGGATTTATTGCTCAGAGGGAGTCTGGGTTAGTATGTCGATTGAAGAAATCTCTATATGGATTGAAGTAATCTCCTCGAGCGTGCTTCGACAGGTTTAGTGAAGTAGTGATTGATTTTGGCCTCAGTAGATGTGGTGTAGATCATTATGTATTTTATAAACATAGTACGACATGTAGGATATTGTTGATTGTATGTATGGATGATATTGTGATCACAGAAGATGACAAAGAAAGAATTCTAGCACAGAAACAATTATTGAGTACTAAATTCCAGACAAAGGATTCAAGGGAATTGAGATACTTCTTGAGGTTGCTAGGTCTCGTCATGATGTTTCTTTATCTCAGCATAAATATGTTCTTGATTTGTTGATTGATATTGAAATTTTAGGGTTTAAGCCTATAAATAGTCCTATGGATCCCAACACAAAACTTGTAGTTGATCAAGGTGATTTATTATCTGATCCATGACAATATAGGTGTTTGGTTGGAAAATTGAATTATTTGATTGTTATTAGGCCTGATATTTCATTTGCAACCAGTGTGGTTAGTCAAATTCTCGATACTCCACGAACTAGTCATTGAGATGATGTTATTTGAATTTTGAGATATCTTAAGAGTGCTCTTGGTCGCAGTTTACTTTATCAAAATCATGGTCATGCTCAAGTTGAGGGTTATACTGATGCAGATTGGGTCGATTCTCCATCTGATGGAAGGTCCACTACTGAGTATTGTGTATTTGTTGGGGGTAATTTAATATCATGGAAAAGTAAGAAGTAAATTGTGGTTGCTAGGTCAAGTATTAAATCTGAATATAAAGCAATAACGCATACTACTTATGAGATGGTTTGGTTAAAGCAGTTGTTAGTGGAGCTTGGGGTTAACCAATCAAGTCCTATGAGCTTGATGTGTGACAATCAAGCTGCTATTCATATCGCAAATAAACCAGTATTTCATGAGAGAACTAAACATATTGAAGTTGATTGTCATGTTGTTCGAGAAAAACTTCTACAAAATGTGATTAGTACCAGACATGTGCAGTTGACAGATCAATTAGTAGATTTATTTACTAAACCATTTGATGGTTCTCGAGTTCAATTTGTTTGTAACAAGTTGGGTGCATATGATATTTATGCTCTAACTTGAAGGGGGAGTGTTGAGAGTCCTAATAGGATTCTTAATGAGTGTCCTAATAGGCTTAGATCATATTTATCTTATCTAATTGTTGTGTCGTATTCCTGTTAGACATAGTATTCATAAGTCTATATATTGAGTCAGTTGTATTCTTTTCATTTAGTCAATAAAAAAAAGAATTTCTTTTCATTCAGTCAATTGTAACATTCTAGCATGCAATTCTCATAGAGTCTCTATATTGATATCAAGATACTTGAGATTTACCAGTTTTTCCACACCTTGAGGAACCTTTTCAAGGCAGGTCAAACCAAGGTCCAACTTCTTCAACTATTGAAGCTCCTACCTTCACAGTATTGAAGCGAGATTGGTTAGATTCCTTAAGTCAGACATGGATTTGGGTAGATCCTTGGTATTAGAAAGATAAGAATTTTGGAGACCATGCATGTGCGCAAAAAAATATTATGGGATCCTCCTTAATTTAACATTGCCTTGTAGCAACAAGGTTGAGAGAATTTGACATTCTAGTGACATATCTTCCGGAATTCTTAGATATGAAATTCCACATTAAGGAAACCTTCTCAAGATGGGGTCTCCATTCTTCCTCATTCGGTAACTCTTGCAACTGCATACTAGCTTTTATCATAAATCTACAGCTCACATGGGTGATATCTAATGCCATTTCTCACAAGATCATGCATTTTCTTCAAGTTTATTTAAAATGGCATGGCCTTTTATATTTCATTGCTTACCTAGTCCCCATTTCATCTAAGAGTGTTTTGACAATCCAAAACAATGTTGTAGTTTTGGATCCTTTAAATGGTCATAGCTGGACTTCAAGAACTCAAAAATCTTATTTCCTATACCTGCACTACTTATGCGCTCCCTCAATTCATTAAAGACATTCACCCATAAACGAGGGTCAAATACTCCCATCAGAGCACCAGCAATCGTGAGAAGGAGACCAACACATTCCTTCACAATGAGATCCAAAGTTGGAACATGCAAAATATCATGTCCAACTTTTGAAAAAAAATAATAATAATTTTAATGCCTCGATCTTTGTTTGGAAGAGGCTCAACTTTGATGATCTCACAACCCACTAGTCGACCAACTTCTATCGAACGGGTTGTCAAAACCAACTTGCATCCCTTACTTACTAAAGTTGGCTCATGGATTCCAATATCCTTGAGAGAAAAATTCTGCTTCCACACATTATCTAAGATTAGCACATACCTTCCGGCTTGTTTTCTTTTCAGATTTCTGATAACACTGCTGCCCGTGTAAGTTTATCCCCATATCTTGAAATACCATCATTTAATGCACCTTCAATATCTTTTTTCAACTTAATAATTTCAAATTCCTTTGAAACAGTTACTTATTTTACTTTATCAAATTTAGATTCTTTTTAAGAGCTCATTATGGATGTGCATCATGATGGTTGTTTTCCCCTATTCCCCAATTCCACAAACTGCCATCTGTTGAACCTTGTCTCCCATAAAATACTCCCAAAGTTTGCCATTCACCTCAACTTCATCCACTAATTCTGATGTTGGAAATATAAACCCAGCAATTGAAGGTGCATCGACAACCAAACTATCAAAGAAACTTCCTTTATCATAGAGCTTTTGCATTTCTTATGTCTTCTCATCAACAAGTTTCCCCAGCGACCATGAAAGTTCACTTTACTGACTTGGATCTTCAATACTTTGTGCATCATGAATGGTCTCTTCCACATCGATCTTTTAACCATTTGTCAACTTTCTTTTTTTGCAATCTTTCTCAAATTAAGTTCTGTACCCAACCTTAGTTCTACATCTTCATTTCAGCTATTTAAATCTTCCTTAGTTCTTCTTATTGCATTTTCTATGACATCGCAAATATTTACAGCCCGGATTTCCTTGGAACTTTACACTATCAATAATTGGCGCTAAGTATTCCATTAGTGATCAGTCCCTACATGTGTAATATATTGTGTTTTTGTATAAGTAATGAGATGAAGAATATATCAGTTTCTTCGAAGTGATGACGGACAGTTTTAAAACAAAATAATTTTATGAAAAATTGCTGTCAAAAACTTCGAGAGGGTCATTGATCCGGTTTTTACATTTCAATATTAACTAGCTAGCTAATAGACAATGGCTATCTTTGGGTTTGGATTAAAGATATTGATAACTTCAATTTATACTGAGATTTGTTAAAGGGTACTTATATAGTCAATATGCTCTTCCCATTATTGGTGTTAGCTAAAAAAACTATTGGGATTTTTAAATATGAAATTTTGATCTATCAGTTCAATATATGCTTCTTTAATTTGAAGAATTTTTAAGGGGCTTTATAACTCAATTTGATATATATATATATATATATATATATATATATATATATATATACTTTTTTTGTTTCACCTTCAAAACTGCAACCATTGTTAAAACAAATCTTTTACTATTATAAACATTGTACATATGGGGATAGTTTCGTAGTAATATATATAAAGAAAGAGCATTATGGTATTGGTGTGTTTTAACCTCAAGGTAACATGGATTAAATGCATAATGTGATGAAGCAAATACAAAAAACTTGGTTAAAGTATCAACTTAACATCAATACTTCAACACCATCCAGTTTCTTTGAAAGCATTGTGGTATTCTAAATCTACAACAAAATCTGACACGATATAATTGCAATTTCAACAGAGCCAATTTTCTTTTCCCTTTTTTTAGGAAACTGAGATAACTGATCCAAGCACCATAACCACAGCTTCGATAATGCAGGTGTCACTCACTAAGAAACCATTTTTCAGGTCCTCCATCTTAGCCAATGATATGAACTTTCTTAAACCCCAACTCAGATTCCCAAAGCGTGAGGGTCCAAATAGGTTTTCACCATCAAATTTGACGTGGTTACCACTGATTTGATTCTTGATGGTCAGTGCGTATTTCACAAACAATTTATTGTCTGGAGGAAGAGTTGTCTCATCGAGATCTAAAAACAGTGAAAGATTGGTTCCCTTGCCCTCATGAAGTCCCTTTGGGTAGAGACTAATTGTCCATTTGTAGTCTCCAACAACAAATGACTCAGACTCATAGAAATGATCTTTCAAATTTGAGAAATGATCAACTTTCCAAATATGTTCACTGGTAGTAGGCTTAGATATCATCTTTAAGCACTTCCCTTTAAATGTACTTTTGACCACGAAAATCTCCGCACCAAACACACAAGTGTCATCAATAAGGTACCCATTTAAAGGGTTAGAAAATGTTTCCAGGTCGATGAATTTGGTGATACCCGATTTGGTATCCATTTCATGGAAATGTGTAACTCTCCCATCTTTGGTACTAACATACTTGTGCTGGAGCTGATTGAATGTGAATAAATTGAAGATGACATTAACTGCCCATCCAGCAGGGAAAGAACTTATCTCCATCAATTCCAAGTACATGGATATGAAACCTTGACTATTTTTGCTCTTGTCCCCAGTTGGGTAGAAAGACAATTTTCATTTGTAGCCCCCTGCTTCAAACACGTCCGAGCTGTATATCTGAATCGATGCTTTAGAAAGCAGTGAGAAGGACTGGATTTTGAACAAGTAATGACTAGGCTGTTCATCTCTTCCTTTTAAGATGGTGCCTTCAGTTGGAACTTGGATGCCCATAGTGATCTGAGGAAAAGACTGAGATTACCATATATGAGGGAACCCTCAATTTGAAGGTTTTTATGAAACCCTTCAAGGGTGCTAATACCTCTTGCCTTCCATAAGTTCGGTAAAAGGAAAAGAAATAAGAAAAACCCAATTGATAATAAATTTAAAGTTTATGAGAGATGATTTATAATTGTGATATTTGGTGTTAGATTTAATCCAGCTTTTAAATCTTTTAAAAACAATTTGTTTTGAAGAAATTTAAAAAATTGGATTAAATCCAACGTAAACATTAACTTTTGAATGGTTAGTTGTGCTGCAAATTAGGAACTTTGATTCACCATCAATATTTTAAATTATGTGGAACAGGAAAACTATAATAAATTATAGAACGAGACTCTATCATAAAATATAAATATGAAATAATGTTACCTTTAAAATAATATGGGTTTATGAAGTAGTAGACCATTTGAGAGGAAGAGGGATACAAGAAGCCGTGTGGCCTCCTTGTCCTTCTCTTCCCTAATCTATGGATTATGGATAGAAATATTTGATTTTGTGAAGGTAGAAACAAAACTTAATTGCATTTCAATTTTGACCTAATAACTAACTATTATTAAAAAAAGAAAAGGAAATATAACCAGTTGTTCATGCAACAAAGGAGAATCATGTATCATTAGAACTATAAAACCCATAAATTATAAAGACATAGAAAAGGAGAAAACATACCTTGGCCTCGATGGCTGGTGCTTCTAATGAAATTGATTTTGAGAAGAATATGTAGCCAAGAATTAGTAACAGTGTTGTGTGCTTTAATGCAATATCTATATATGTAGATCAGGTTAGATGCTAACCTTCTGCAATGTGAAAAGAATATGTTTTGGAGAAGAAATTAGTGAATGAAGCAAAGTATCTGAAGGTGAGGAGAAAAGAAGCTTGTTTGAAAAAGCAGCTGCCTAGAATATATATATATATATATATAGAGAGAGAGAGAGAGGGAATAAAAAGGTTTAGTGTGAGGGACAAAACTGGATCTGAAGTAGAATAGATAAACATTACGAGATTTCAGTAAAACGGAGGAGAGTAGATTGCCATATATATAATTATAGATCCACCATTTCATGTTTTTTCTCTTCAAAGTTTTGAAGACGTATTCTCTCTGAAATTAACAATATGGAATAATGATTAAGAGAAGAGGTTCACGGTGGGATCGATTTTGCCTAATTCTTGCATATCCGGTTTTGGTTTTCTGCCATCCATGGGCATTAGACTTTCGAAAGCTATTCTTGAATTTTAAGCAAACTAGTTATGTATCCAAACAGCTAAACTGTCCACGATGAAATCAAAAAAAAAAATAGGGGAAATCACATAAGGAACAAAAGAAAAACTTACAGCAATTTTTTTAAATGTAAAATTGAAGGCAATTGATGTTAACCTAAGATAATGATAAGGCATTTTTTTTTATTGATGTGGGCTAATCTTGTTCGTCCAATGCATTTGAGATGAATTCAAATTGATCCTTTGAAAAGAGACAAAATCCAATGAAAAACTTGCCTTTTAAAATCAAATCCCTTCAATTTTAAACATGTTTACAACTTGCACTCTCACCTTACATAAAATAAACAAATAAAAACCATGACATAATTAATGAGTGTGATAAAATTAGAGCTGACAAAATCTTATCCGACCCGATCCATCCAAACCCGAAAATACAATAAAATATTATGACCTGAGACCTGAACAACCTGAAATCGAAACAATTCGTGACCCGATTGACTCGAGATTCAATAGCCCAAAACTCGGCTTGCTCGAGACCTGAACGACCGCTGACCCAAAAGACCCAAAACTCGAACAACTCAAAATTGAACGACCCAAAAGCTAAATGACTTGAACTGACCCAATTTTTCTAAAGAGAAAAACTAATTGTTTGTTATTTGTCAACAGAGTCACAAACTAATGGTATCAAGTATAAATCCATAACTTGTAAAAAATAAATAAATAAATAAAGCCATAAAATAATTATCTTAGACTAATTATAAGTAAATAAATTTTTAGATTTAATTATAATAAATATCATATACAAGTATTTTCTACACTGAGTGTCATAAGAACATGATATATGACTTGATATATTATTAATTATCTAATATTTATATTTTAATAAAAATCATGATTAATTTTGAATATTTTATAACAACTTTATAAACTTTTTTAAGATAAACTTTTATTTATCAAATTAAATTTATGCTTTTAAAAAAAATACTCTATTTCATTGAAGAAAACACAAATCAGTCACAAGAATCGAAATACAAAATTAAGTGGCTGACGGTTGATGCTTCCAAGCACAAGAACCAGCCACCTGGGATGAAAATAAACTGAGCAAATACTAAACTCCAAGTCTCTAGCAATCACTATTCATGTGGTCCGATAATAATTCAAGTATTCAACCTAATTTTTGAATGGCACGCTTTTATATTGTCACCATTAATAAAAATTGATTAAAAAAATTCTTGAGAATAAATACATTTAAAAAGAGTTTCTAATACTTTGCCAACAATAATCTCAACATAAATTCATTAAAATTTTAAAACTAACTTTGGATTTTAAGTTGCATACAATGGGATAATAATTAGATCGTCTCTTACGTTAATTTTAAAGAAAATAATAATCAAATAAATAACCATGGCCAGGTAAGACCAAACCAACTGAAACTCAAAAACTGAAAATTTTGAAATCAAACTTAAGTAAAAAAAGTGATGAATGACTAAAATTATGGGATAGATGGAGTATAAGATTTGCCCTTACAAATTATCTCCTTTTACGTCTTCCTCTTATTCTCATTATGATCATTCATAGATTTTTCACTATATATATATTATAAATTTCATAATGAAAAGAGGTCAATTAGTGTGTATTTAGTTGTGGAAAATTTTTATCTTTACTTTTTTTAAAAAAAAATTAACAATTTAAAATTTCTTAACATAATTTAACAACAACATTTCTCTTTTCAACATAATATTGTAAAAGTTGAAAAACTGTTTTTTCTCAACTTTTGTAGTATTATGTTAGAAAGTGAAATATTTTTTATTTAAATTATATTAAAAATATTCAAATTATTGAAAAATAGAGATAAAAAATTTTCAACCAAACGCAACCTTACCATATCACTTTGCAAGATGTAGTATTCGGAATTCCAATGTTAATGACATAGAGCTGAGTTTAGAAGGTTGAAAGATTAGGGAAAAAAAAAAAAAAGAAGGTTGAAGAAATTATATGTTTTAATTTTGCACATTGAACGACAAATTTGATGAATTATATTTAGAATTGATTTTAGATGTGACATTTTTTATTAGACAAGTAAATGAACAACCTTCTTTAAGGGAAGATGAAGAACTTTTTTACTCTTCGTTAAATCATTTAGGAGAAATGTCTTTAAGCAATGGTAATAATTTTGGTATGTAAGTATTTATTTATTTATTGATTTGACAAAGATCTAAGAAATATACTCACAATATATAAGGCTCTCTTCAATCAAACCTTTTCTTTTTTAAGGTTCAAAGCAAAACAAAAAAAAAATCGTTACCCTCTCTGCGTTCTTGATCTAGATCTATAGATGGTGTTGAAATTAAGAATTGAAAAAGAAATTGTGTATTATTTCTTAATTGATTAGAATACAATTCAGCATTCCAATATATAGACTTATGAATACTAAATCTAAGAAGACTATGATACAATGATTAGATAAGATAAATATAAACTAGGCCTACTAGGATACATAATAAGAATCTTATTAGGATTCTCTGCACTCCCACTCAAGTTTTAGCATAGATATTCTATGTTCTTGACTTGTTACAAATAAATCTAACTCTAGAACCATCCAATGGTTTAATAAATAAATCTGCTAACTGATTTGTCGACTTCACTTGTCTGGTACTGATCACATTTTGAATAAGCTTTTCATGAACAACATGACAATCAACTTCAACATGTTTAGTTCTTTCATGAAACACTGGATTATTTACAATATAGATAGCTGCTTGATTGTCACACACCAAGCTCATAGGACCTGATTGGTTAATCCCAAGTTCCGCTAACAATTGTTTTAGCCAAACCATATCACAGGTAGTATGCGTCATTGCTCTATATTCGAACAAAAAAACTCGATCTAACCACCGAAGTTTGCTTCTTACTTTTCCATTATACTAAATTACCTAAAAAAAAACGTAATATCCAGTAGTGGATCTCCTATCAGATGGAGAACTGACCCAATCTGCATCAGCATAACCCTTAATTTGATCATGACCATGATTTTGATAAAGTAAGCCACGACCAGGACCATTCTTAAGATATCTTAAAATTCGAATAACAACATCCTAATGACTAATTCGTGGAGCATCGAGAAATTGACTAACCACACTTGTTGCAAATGAAATACCAGGTCTAGTAGCACTCAAATAATTCAATTTTCCAACCTAAAGCCTATTTTGTCCTGGATTTGATAATAATTCACCTTGATCAACTGTAATTTTTATGTTGGGATTATAGTACTATCTATAGGCTTACTCCCTAACATTCAAGTATCATTCAACAAATCAAGAACACCATGATGAGATCTAGTAACCGCAATACCCAAGAAGTATCTTAATTGTCCTAAATCCTTTGTTTGAATTTAGTACTAAAGATTTTTTAATGCTAGAATTCCTTCTTTGTCATCTTTTGTGATCATAATAGCATCCATATATACAATCAACAATATCCTACATGTTGTACTATGTTTATAAAATACATAATGATCTACACCACATCTACTGAGGCCAAAATCAATCACTACTTCACTGAACCTGTCGAAGCACGCTCGAGGAGATTACTTCAATCCATATAGAGACTTCTTCAATCTATATACTAACCCAGACACCCCTAGAGCAACAAACCCGGAAGGTTGCTCTATGTACATCTGTCGCTACAAATCACCATTTAGAAAAACATTTTTCACATCCAATTGATGTAAGGGCTAATGAAACATGGTTGATAGAAAGATAAACTCACAAAACGAAGTAATCTTAGCCACGGGAGAGAATGTTTCAGCATAATCAATACCATATGTATTTGTATATCCTTTTGCAACCATACGAGCTTTCAATCTGTCAATAGTACCGTTAAGATGGACTTTTATAGTATAAACCCAACGACATCCAATAGTAGATTTTTTTCAGACGGGAGAGGAACCAAGTCTCATGTATCATTAGTACTCAAGGCATGCATCTCTTCTTCCATGGCTACTTTCCACCTAGAATAAGACAAAGCTTCTGTAATAGACTTAGGAATAAAGATAGTAAAGACTGAAGCCATAAATGAAGCATATGAAGGAGATAAATGATCATAAGACAGAAAATTAGCAATAGGATGAGCAATGCATAAACGCTTACCCTTTCAAAAAGCAATGGGAAGATCATCCTCAGATGAGGTAGTTAAACACGGATCTGGATCTGTTAACGAAGAAGTAATTGGTTGACCAACCAAGACTGGAGGTTTTGAACAACGAGTATAAACTTATAGTGGAGATACTGACCTAAGAGGAACTGAAAAAGGGGAAACCATAGTAGGAAGATCTGATCGTGTAAGGGGCATTGGAATGGGTAATGAAAACTAAAAAGAATCAGCCAGATCAGATACAGAGTGAGACTCAAAATAAAATGGGGTAGTCTCGAAGAATGTAAGATCAACACAAACAAAATGCCTTTTTAACGAAGGACTATAACATTGATAACCCTTTGTGTGCGAGAATAACCCAAGAAAATGCATTTAATGGAGCGAGGATTAAGTTTGTCAATGCTTGGACTAAGCTGATGAACAAAACAAATAGACCAAAAAATATGAAGAGGTAAATGAAAAGGTGTATCATTAGAAAATAACACAGAGTGCAAGGATTTGTCATTAAGAACACAGGACGGTGTACGATTAATTAAGCAACAGGCAATAAGAATAGCATCACTCCAAAACAATTTAGGAACATACATATGAAATAAAAGAGTACGAGCAATATCTAAAAGATGGCGATTTTTCTGCTCTTCAACCCTATTTTTTTTTTAGATGTATGAGAGCAGGATGATTGATGGATGATGCTAGAATTGGTCATGAAAGTAGTAAAAAGATCTGAAAAATACTCACAAGCATTATCATTACGAAGGATTTTGACAAACGAACTAAATTGGGGTTTCACCTCAGCACAAAATGCACAAAAATAGAAAATAACTCAGAATGGTCTTTCATTATATAAAGTCAGGTAAGCCTAGAATAATCATCCAAAAAAGTAACAAAATACCGAAAGCCATGTTTAGAAGACATGCGATTCGGACTCCAAACATCAGAATGTACTAACATGAAAGGAGTACACACACATTTATTAATACGTGAAGGAAAGGACACATAAAGGTGCTTACCCAACTGATATGACTCATACTCCAAAGATAAAATATGATTCAAAGTCGAGACTAGCTTCTTCAGTGTCTCCAAAGATGGACGACCAAGATGATAGTGAAGCTGGAAAGGAGACGCGTCTACTAACTAGACAACAAGGGATGGGAAAAGATCAAAATAATAAGGACCATCGGATTCATGCCCTTCACTAATTATCTTTCGCATCTTCAAATCTTGAATAAGAACATAATTAGGGAGAAAGGTAACCGAACAGTTTAGATCTTTTGTAAGCTAACTAACATTAAGCAAATTATACTGAGAAAAAAGAGCATGAAGTACGGATGATAAAGACACAGAAGAACTAGGATGCATAATGTCAATACCACATGCAATGGTTTTAGATCCACCAGCAAGAGTAACATAAAGTAAGGATGATGACTGAGGAAAAATAGAAAAAAAATCAGTGGTACCTGACAAATAATCAATGACTCAGAATCAAGAACCAAAGGTTTAGATGAATAACTACTAGAGGGTAAACAAGCAACTAGTATACCTTTCTAAGTCAAAAAGGTATTCATGGAAGATGCTTGGTGAGCTGTCTTATATTATAAGAACTCACCATACCCAACTTTGAAAACCGTCACACCATTAGCAACCAAGGGATGACCAACCAAGTGCCAACATGTCTCCCGAGTATGCCCATAACGGTGACATTGAGTACATTAAAGAATTGAACCCCGACCATCACCACCACGACCAACAAATATACCACTACCACCAATTTCATGACCATTTCTGCCATTAAGACGACTTATATCACTAAAACTATGTCCTCTACTACTAACATCACTCGACCATCTTGCCAAGCTTGAGTCACCAAAGTAGATTTATCTGAAGCCATACAAATGACTTTTTTTTAACTAAATTTTTTTTTTACCGCGAACAGTACCCAATATTTTTTTGGGAAAATAAAGAAGAAAATCTTTTTTTAGGATCCCAATAGAGATCTTGCTTTGATATCATGTTGAAATTAAGAATTGAAATATAAATTTTGTATTATTGATTACAATATAATTCAGCAGCCCAATATATAGACTTATGAATACTAAATCTAATAGGGTTAGGATACAATGATTAGATAAGATAAATATAAACTAGGTCAACTAGGACATATAATAAGAATCCTATTAGGATTCTCAACAAATGGAAACAACACAATTTTAAAACTAGAAGTGAAAATGACACAATGTTTTTTAATATTTTTTGTTAGTGGGAGAATAAATAATTCATGGTAAAGATAATTTCTAGAGCAATATGAAAAAGAAAGAATAAAGAAATACCCAAAGTTAAAACGTGGTAGAAAAGTAAGAAATAAGAAAATAAAATAAAAAAGGGCACATGTGATGCAGTTAAAGAGAGAGAGAGAGAGAGAGAGAGAGAGAGGTTCTCATATCTAAAGAGGGAAACAACGCCGTTTTAAACAAAAAAAGCGAAAAAGACATAATTTTAAACCTAAAAGCGAAATTGACATAATTTTTCATAAAAGAGAAAAATGGCACAGATTTTGGCAGAAGCTCAAATAAAATTATAAAAAAGGACAAAGCATAATAAAATCCATAACACAGACAAAGCATGATAAAATCCACGACATAGACAAAGCATATATGCATAATAAAATATCCCTAATGTTATTTATGATTTCAAGACTAACATATAATTCAAGCATGTAACTCATCAAGTTAGTCCAATAGGAGCAAGGCTTAGGCATATATCATGGGTGTAATCAACTCTATAAATTAGCTCTCACATGGATCATGGATCATGGTCCATAGAAATTAGCTCTCACGTCGAATCCTATAAAATCACGATTTTTTTTTTTGCCAATTTATTGGACACTTAGCATATAACTTTAAAATTAATATTGTTTTCTTTTCTATTTGATACATGATTGTATAAATTTTTATATTGTACTTTGATAACAATATACATTGAATAATATCCTTTAATTAAATTGACTTCTTTTAAATTGTTACTTAGAATTAAGTTAAATACTTAAGTATTAATATGAAAAGAATATCAAACAAAGCTTATTTTTATTAATTATTTATTATCATTGACTTTCATGAGTTTTATTTAATTAAATTGAAATTGGCTCCCCACCACTAGGAAGTGGTGGTCTCTCATTATTACAAAAAAATATTTATATTGAAATTCACAAGAAAAAACCATAAAATTAGGTTAAATGACTTAAACTGAACAAAATTTGTACCTAAATCAAAATTAAAATAGTAAACTAAATTTTAAAATGATAGACATGAACATAATGGGTCAACTTGAATCTGACTGAAACCTGAGTTGACATGAACCGAACTAGCCCCAGGCCCGAATGACCTAAGACCCACATGATCTGAAACCTGAGCGATCTGTGACCCGATTGACTTGTAACCCACATGACCCGAAACTCGTGTGATCTGAAACCCGAGCAACCTGTGATCCGAATGATCTGAAACCCGTACGAGCCATGACTTAACTAATCTGTGACCTGAACGACCTGTGACCAAAATGACCCGAAACCCGAAATGACCTATGTAACGACCCATCTCCGGGTGGGCCCTACCAAATGAGGTATCCTTACCTCTCAGTTCTGAGCACCCTAACCTATATGCAATATACAAATCTACCAATCACACAAACATTTCCATTCAAAACATCATCCAATTATATAAACACATATTTTTACATTCATATAATTTTACAATACAACATTTATCTTTCTTAAAAGTTTACGAGAGACACAAAATGAAAAGAAAGCTTTCCTTTAACATCTAACTTGTTCAGTTCTAATAAAAGTTATGCTATAAAAAAAATATTTAGATTATGAAACCCAAGGACCAAAGAGGTTGGGATGCCGTGAACGAGGACTCCTTTTAACCTTGGTCCCAAGCTTTCTAGAGTTTTTCTGAAAAGTTAGTAAAAAGGAAGTGGGTAAGCTAAAATGCTTAGTAAGTAAACATCTTACTAAAAGTAATCGTTTGAGGTTTAAGTCATTTATTTTCAATTCTTATTATAATAGTCTCTTTTAATTTGTATAAGTTTCTTAAGACTTTTATTTGCAAATTTTGATCCATTTTCTTCATTCTTATCCAAAAGAAATAATCACTTCAACAACACTAATTAATCTTAATTTATCACATAGTTCATAACCTATATTTCAATCCATACACACAACATAAGATTAACCATTCATAATCCACATTTATCCCAATAGTTTTCAATTCACAACAATTTATATTTACGCTCATCACTAGGCCTATTACATTACATGCCCTTCATGAGCCAACCACAACACATGCCCCTCATAGGCCAAAGCACAATACATACCCCTCATGGGCCAAAGCACAATACATAACCCTCATGGGCCAATCACCATAATGTATCAATGAAATGTAAATGCAATGCATAATTATGTTTTCAATTTTTTCTCATTTCTTTAATAATTTTATCTCATTGCCCCTCATTGGGCTAGTTCTATTATAATGCCCCTCATTGGGCAAATTATATAACAGCAAAGACATCTCCCTACATACCAGTACATCTCAGCAACAACTTCACAACATCTGCATCAATTTCATTCTCGGCTTCACCCAACACTCCCCCTCGTTAGACGGATGTTTTCGGCCTTATACAATATTCCTCATCGTTAGAACGGGTCATGTAATGCTTTATGAAAATGTAAAATGCAATCACAATACAAGAACCCTTCAATTACACAATTGTCAACAATCACACCACTAAATTCATAACTATTCATCATTCGTTCTCACCACAACAAGAAGTATCACAATTTTCTCAATCACAAATACATAAAGTCTTCTCTATCTGAAATCTTATGTTATATTATTTATGATTTCATAATCAATCATATTCTTATACTTTTAATTCTATTACATTCATCACAAGGAATTATATCAACATATTGTACAACTAAATATATATGAATATTTAAAATTTTATACTTACCTCATACTTTACATACTTTCCCATAATATAACCTAATAATTATAATTACTTTCTTCTTATAAGTATTTACCTTTTTATCTTTGTTATTTGCTCCCACCTTTACTAGAAGTAAGGTGGAACTCACCTCATTACTCGATTTCACAAACTAGCCCAACTACTACTTTCGCCTCGAGGGTTCCCCCATTTGCACTTAGGAGTGAACAACACTAAATCCATTACTCTAAATCATTTAAAAGAATACATAGCAACCCCAATATGTTTTTAAAACTTTTAAATATCATGTGTGAATGATAAGGATTCATAATATCTATATGTTTGTTATATTTTCTCATGTTTTAATGGTTATAAATGCTTATATCTTGGATTCTGATTATGTTTCATATTTTATGAAGTAGATTGAAGAGTTAAACCAAACTGAATCCAAAATCAAGAAATTTGTGAAGAAAAGTCGAAGCTCAAAGCTGCAGCGCTGGTTCAAGGGCGCTACAACGCTGGAATAGCATTGGAATGGCAAGATTTATGAAGATTGGACAGCAACTTGGAGCTGCAGCGCTGGAATTTGTAAAAGATGCGAAGATTGGACAGAAACCTGGAGTTGCAGCCCCAGGAAGTTGGCCCTGTAGCACCAGCTGGCGGATTCAGAATATTATAAATAGAACCCTAGCCGAACGAAAAAAGAGATCGGGGATAGAAGGCACGGCTGTTGAACAGAAAATTGCTCTTTTCTTTTCTTTAGGTTTTCTTTTAATTATAAGTAGCTAAATAATTTTCTTCCGGCTGAAGGATAATTGAAGTTTTGGTTCTTCAAGAATTGTGAGATCTAAATAATTTTCATTGCTCTTTTATTTCTTCTCTATTTATATATCTTATGTGTTTATTAAAAATTATTGTCTTGGTTGATTGATGCAAAGGGCCCGTTGTTCAATTATCAGGTCAATAAATTACCATTTAGAACTTAAAATCTGTAATTGTTTAATTGTTCTAATATTAGTGGTAAAATAACAAAGTTGATTATAGAGAGATTTTCGATTTATGTTATGGAGATATATAACCTAGTCTAAATGAATCGAGCTTGTGTATTTGTTGGCTAGAATTGGTAGTCTCTCTAATTATTAATGTTGTCGATAGATTAAATCCTAAGAGCTTGTTTTGGTTATCGAGAAAGTAAGGAGAGATAGGCTGTTAGAGCTTGTTAACAACCATAACCAATTTAGTGAAGAATAGAAGATTTTATCTTTGTATCTGTGATCAATTATCTGAACTAATTCTAAAATTATACCTTTAGTTGGATATTTGCCTGATATTGATTTCTCCTTAGTTTTTAGTTGATTATAATTGCTTTCTCTTTTATTTTACTCCGAAATTTCAAACCCCCTTTTTCTTTGTTTTAATTTTCATTAAAATAAATCTACCCAATCCTTGTGGATACGACCTTTCTCGTCACTATTATAATTTGTATTTTTCGAGAGTGAGAATTTTATTATTTGTTGGATTCGACACCCACCAAATTTTTGGCGCCGTTGCCGAGGATTGGTGATTAATTAGATTTATTTTAATGCTTCGTTCTTCTCGTGCAGGTGAACTCCAATACGATCTTAAGATTGAGAAGACGACTCGAGAGTTGAGGAAGGAAGCTAAATTGCGTGGCAAACAAACATCTTCATCCTCACCCTCCAGATTTAATTTAGTACCTGACTTAGTTGATTCATCTAGTGATTCTGAAATAGAAAAAGCAATGGCCAATCAAGAGAGAACTTTAAGGGAATTGGCTGCACCAAATGTAAATCAACAGCCACTTTGCATTACATATCCAGCTTTGGAAGTGGGTTTTGAGTTAAAATCTGGATTAATCCATTTGCTCCCAACTTTTCATGGTCTTGAGAATGAAGATCCTCACAAGCATCTGAAGGAATTCCATGTGGTGTGTTCGAGCATGAAACCGCAAGGAGTGACCGAAGAACAAATCAAATTACGTGCTTTTCCATTCTCACTGACTAAAAAAGCAAAGGATTGGTTATTTTATTTGCCCCTGGCTCTATCACCATATAGATGGAGATGGTGAGATTGTTTCTTGATAAATTTTTCCCTGCATCACGAGCTGTTGGCATTATAAGGGAGATATGTGAAATAAAACAGAAAGATACAGAGACCATTCCTGAGTATTGGGAAAGATTTAAGCAACTCTATGCAAGCTGCCCACAACATGGAATTTCTGAACAGCTCCTCATTCAATATTTCTACGAAGAGCTCCTACCCATGGAAAGGAAGATGATGGATGCAGTGAGTGGAGGCTACTGCTAAGACTCTTGTATCCGATAAACTCAGAAGATGACCATTATGGAATTGAAATAGAGGAGAGTAGCACGTTGGGATGGTTTTGAAAGGAAATGTAAATTCATCAAATTGCACATCATGGGAGATATAAACATGGCGAGTGGGAACATGGAGACACTTATATCCTTTGTGTAAAGGGCTACATCCGAGAAAGACACACGGAAGATAATGAGGTTGAAATTTGTTGGTATTGTATGGCTGGAGATTAGGCCAACAAGTGCAACCAAATATTTTTAGAAAAGTGTAATCAGGTGGAGATTTGAAAAGAACTTCTTATGGATTACGATTTTGAAGTATATGAGTAGGCATACGATTTATTAAGTACAGGCTGTGAGGAAAGCATCATCCCAAAATTGTTGAGGAACATTTGCTTGGGATAATAAGGCAAGGCCTGTCTCTACTATGTGGCGATGTTTGCACTCAATAGCACCATTTTGTTGGTGCGTATGAGAGCAAGAAATACGATGAACGATACCTTGATCTTGAAAAATTTTATGAAGCGAGTTATATTCACTGCCCCAATCAGATTGCATGGCTTTGATTTTGGTATTAAAGTACCGTTCAACGTATGATTGAAATTTAAGAAAAGTACGACTAACATCACTTTTTAGAGAAATGGGATAAAGCCAGGAATATTTGCTAAATGCATCCAAAAAGGAAGCATAATATCTATGGCCAGTGTTTGAACAAATAGGAGTAAGACCCCATACATCAGTATAGATTAATGCTAAAGGTTCTGTAGCTTAAGCTAAAGAAGTGGAAAATGGTAATTGCCGACTCTTTGAACTTAAGCAAGCAGAGAATTTTTGAAAGATGGAGGGACAATGTACTGGGACTTGTATTTGACAAAGGACTCGATGAACAATTTGAAACGACGGATGACCTATGCGAGCATGCCATAAGGATAGAGTTGAGTGTTCACTTGAGAAAGTGGACAAAACACATTTATTTGGAGTGGATGAAATTTGATAGAGTCCATTGTTACTCGGGTCTTGGAGCAGCAACTTCCCCGTAGCTCGATCCTTCAAAAGAAAATAAGATGGGTGGAATTCAAAAAATGTGTTAGTATCTTTTGTGAAGCGCTGGACAGAAAGCAAAATTTTGTAAATATGCGGAACATGTAAAACATTGTTGAGGTGAAGGTTAAATGAAAGAGTAGTAATTTGGGTGGTTCCAATATGGTGAATAGGAAGACCATTACCATCACCGACACGAATTGTGTCGGATCTAGAGTATTCTTCAGCTTTAACATTCAAATTGGCAAGTTTCGAAGTGAAGTGGTGTGTAGCACTTGCGTCCGAGTACTAGTTTGCATCACTCGAATTTTGGGAAGCTAATAAATATCCTTGGCCTTGAGACGAGTCTCGGTGGTAAGATTCATCGTACCTGTAATAAACAATCCAATGCCACATGGCCTGTTTTGTTGCAAACTTGGCAAACAGGACAAGAGTTATTGGATGAGGATGGAGAACTTCGACCATGCCCCTTGCCTTGGTAGTTCCGAGATGGTGAGTTCTGATAATTTCCTCATCCATTTTGGCTTAGAGAGCCGCGTCGATTGCCACGGCCACCACGATTGATGGTGTTGCGGGATGTGAAATTAGCATTGGTTACAGTTAGATCAACTGCGGCCTGATGCTGCTCCAATCTCTGTTCATGAGCAAAGAGATGACCGTAAAGGTCTTCAATTGATAGAGGTTCAACTCTAGTGGTAATAGATGTGACAAAGGAGTCATAATATGGTCCAAGGCCTGCAAGAAGAAAGAAGACAAGTTCATAATTGTTCAAGGTTTGATCAACGGCAGCAAGGGTATCCGTGAGATTGGTAAATTGCTGTAAATAATCAGTAATTGAGAGGTTGCCTTTTTTGAGTGTGGCGAGCTGGAAATGGATATGGGTGATCTGAGCATGAGAGGTGGAGGGAAACATTCGTTCTAGTGCAAACCACATATCACGCGAGGTAGTGCACTTAACGACATGAGATAAAAATGTTTATGTGAGGGAGGAGGTAAGAGCACTCAAGATGAGTTGATCTTGAATATGCCAGAAGTGGAAGGCAGGATTTGGGATGGTATATGTTTGGTCATTTTCGGTGGAAGAGATATGAGTAGTGGGTGCCGAGAGGGAACCATCAACATAGCCGAATAAATGGGTGCCTTTGAGATATGGAACAAGTTGGGCACGCCAGAGCAAGTAATTGTCATGACTCAGTTTAATGCAGATGACAGGATGAGGAGTAAGAGAAGTGGGTGGGGTTGGGACAAGAACAAAGGACGAAGTGGGCCAAGAGGATTCAGACGTTTGTCACCTAGGCTCTGATACCATGTAAAATTTTAAATATTTGGAGAATTGCTGCCTTACCTTAATCGCAGGTATAGGCGTGTATTTAGAATGATGTAAAATATATTCTGTTACAACCAAATCATGAAAGATAAAACAGAGGAATACATTTGAATTTAAACTGATTATATATCTAAACAATCGTATCAAGGATCCTATGAAATATTTGAAGTGGTCTTCGTGTAACTGGTTTGGAGGAGTCGCTGGTTGTTGCTGTGGATCAGTCTCTAACTGGTTGTTGTTGTGGATGAGTCTCTAACATAATCAATCAACACCATATTTCATATCTAAAACAATCGATCTACACAATTATGGCATCAATTTGATGAAATAACAAGAAAATTTCAAGAATTTTAGGAATTTAAATGGGTTTCATTGTATATAGCGTCCAAAACAAAAATTTGTATTTTGGTGGCAAAAAAACTAGTATTTGTGTAATCTTTGCTTCGTGTTTGGTCTAATAACTTCTCATTCAAGAACATCCTAATCAAATTTCCCGACCAACAGAATAACGAAAGAGAACCATATGCAGTAGTTTATCTTCTATATTCACGTTACATGGCTTCAAAATTGCAAGAAGTACTTAAAAAATAGCATCAGTTATTCGCAATCAAGAAATATTAATTGTCCATCATAGTCATGCTGCTTAGGGGAAAGATTTGATGATTTGATCATTATTATGAGTATATAACTAAATATCAGGGTGAATTGTCGTGACTGACAAAAGCAGAGTAGAGAAAATCGAATTTTAGTGACTCAGTAATAATCAATCTATTGAACAATTATATGGTAGTTGATCAATGAAAGTACTAAAAGGACAAAGAACCACGAGAAACACTTTCAAAAGGAAACATTGATTTCGCAAGCACAAAAACCAGAAAATTTAAAAGCTTATCTTGTTCTATAATTATAACTAAGGTTCAATGAACAAAGCTTTCATTGACATCCTTGTCTGTAAATAACAAACAAATTCCTAAGCTAGATAAATACAACACTGTATGTATTAATTAATAAGGAAAATAAAATATGCTAGCTACGAGGACAGATGCATATGGCCAATGCGTTTTGGCTAGTGAGAGTAACAATGCTCAACTCTATAATATTAATACACATGAATTTCTAAGTTTCGGTCATAGAACCCTGTCAAACTGCATATGATTTATTAAAGACATTGATCAATTTGCATGGCATTTTAGAACCGTTAAGTAATCTATGGACTAGAATTTACGAATTTATGCCAGGTCAATCAACATAAGGAAATTCAAAATCACCATAGCCCAAAATTCAATTAAATTTGAATGTCAAAAGATTTATTGACATTTTTTTTTTAAATTTCCATGTATGTACTTGGTGTTTAAATATCATGTCTTTGGAGGGTTTCCTTGAGATTTCATGCATAATGATTGTGACAATAATGCTATCTAGAGCTGGTGTTGTAAAGTTGTATGCCTATTCTTCCATTAACTTGTACATTGTTATGTCTCTTAATTTGGGCTTGCGATCACAAATTAAAAGCGTCACTACATCAATTGATGCTTCAACTTTTAATTACCAGGACTTCTGGACTTCTGGCACATATTTAATAAAGGCTTTGACATATGACCTGGCCATTAATATGAGTTACTCTATTGTTACATGGGCTTCACTGTGATCAATCTACTACATGCGGTATTTGTACATGTTTTTAATTCATTTGAATCAATTAGTAAACTATCAATATGCAATTTAACTTGAAATTAAACGCAATATTCCTAAACTAGGTTCTAAATTAATGTATGCAGACTCTGATACCATATGTTTGCTTTATAAACATAAACAATAATACCATACATGACAAATAATTGCATAAATAAATCACATCCCTGATTGACCCATCGTCACAACGAAAATTTGAATTACCTCACAACATAAGTATGATCAGAGTTAGGTCTTCCTCTTTGTATGGTATAGAAAAAAAAATAGAAAAAAAAGAGAGAAAAATGCTCATGATGATCATTGATAAACTTTCCACTGAGTAATTGGACCTCTTGCCTCAGTAAGCAGTGAGTGTTCATGTCAAAATGTGAGAATTTTGATTGGTTGCATTAAGGCCAGTTTAGTTTTGTAGCCTTTTTTACTCGAGTTAGTAAGTCCTTAGGGGTGTATTTACAACTAATGCCCTAAAACCATCTGGTTTTGGAGTCATTGACTCAACACTCGCTACATGGGTCAATTAGAAAGCTTAAGGGAACTAAACATTGGAGAGCCTTATAATAAAAGAAAGAAGAAAATAAAATTATGCCATTGTTGTTAATTTTGATGGAAAATTCAGTGAATCTTGAGATATGGAGACATTGCACATTGGAATTATTTGGAAGCTTCATATTTATGTACTTGTTCACTTTACACTGATTCGAACTTGTGATGCCTTAGCCAGCCTCTTGTAAGTAATTAGATTTTAAAATTCCTATTCATTACGAAGATGAGTTTATATTTTTAAGCTTGCTCATGAATGAATATCGTGGTTTTGTGTGATATTTAAATTTTTGGATACCATGAAATATGGATTTATCTTTGTGTTCTTTATTTTTTCATTTAGTTTTTAGTTTCGTATTGCTAAGGGACTAGCAATATTTAAGTTTGGGGGTGTGATAAGTGCTTAAATATTCATATTTAAGCCCTTTAATTTATATTTGTTAAGCTCTTAGTTTGTGTTATTTCATTCTATTTTATTTCCTTTTTGTGTTTTCTATGTTTTTCTAGGTTTTTGGAGAAAATGAAGCATTTTGGAATTGTCGGGCTTAAGGGGCAAAATCTGGAAAAGCTAGAGTCTGTTGAGCAATTGAGCGCAACAATGCTCAAGTGCCCAAACCAAGGATCGAGCGCACCTACGCTCGCGCACGCAAGAAGAAGGATCGATCGCAGGATGATCAAGCGCACCATGCTGCGATCGAGCGCATTCGCGCAGTATGGTGGTTGGTCCTATTTTGGAAATAAGCTTAGGGTTTTGTTTTACGAGTTATATGGTTTTTAGATGTTTCTAGGGTTACTTAAACTCTATAAATAGGCCTGTAAACACAAAAAGAAAGGGGGAGGGATTTTGCAGAAGAATTGACAACTCTTCAAGGAAGCTCTTTCGGGTTTGTTCTTTTCTTTCTATTTTACTTTATGAAGATGTTTAACATCAAACTCACGTGTAACTAAACTTTTAGTAGGCCTTGATTGAAGCCTTGATTATGTTTCTCAACAATTTAATATTGTTGCCTTTGTGATAGTTATATTATGATGCTTAACTTGATTAATTCCTGTTTTCTTGAATTCCTCATATGTGTTTGCCTAATCAACATATGCATGTGGTATGGACTACTTAATTAAATCAATTTGGATGGCCGAGTCCTGAGTTTAATAAGAGTAACAAAAGAAATCCACGCCGAGTTCTTGGGTTAATCAACATGGGAAACCGGGGGTATATACCATGCCCTAGGCCTCGTGTGTTTGTTGATTTCCACAGATAGTATACACCATGCTAAATCCTTTAAGAAAGAAAAGAGTTAGAGTATACACTATGCCTAACTCGTTGCTTAGGGAAATCAATAGTTTAAGGAGTATATACCATGCCCTTAAGTTGACAACATTAGGTATTCATAACGTGATTAAAGAATTGGCATATTGTTTTATTGTGAAGGCATGATTAGTGGTGGATATCAAGTCCCAACACTATTATCATTATTGAATCAAACTCATTTATTATTTCTCTCGTTTTATATTGCGAAATTAATTTTAAATTAAAATTTACCAATCCCTGAGGGAATGATCTCGCACTTGCACACTATATTACTATATGGACCTTGTGCACTTGCAAGTAAAACATTCAATTATCTGCTTATTAATTTAGGTAGATTTTTGCACAACAAGGTTTTGGCATCGTTGCCGAGGATTGCGTTAAATTCTACTTAGAATTATTTTCGTTCAGTTTTATTATTATGTTTTGTTTTAATTTTATCAAAAAAGAAAATCTAAATTTTTTATTTTATTTTATTTTTCTGTTTTTGCTTCTAGTCTGCAGCAGAAAAGTTCCTGGCATTGCGATTGAGCGCCCAACTTGGAGCGATTAAGTGCAGTTCCAAAAACTACTCGAACAACAGTACTAAAACTACTGCACTGAAGAGTTTTAGCTGATTCATGCAAGGGCTTCGATCCAGGAATCTAACTATCTTTCCATTCAAAACAGAGATTGAGCGAACCATTTGACAAAGGCTTAAAGATAACGTTGAGGAGGAAGAAGAAGAATTCAAGGGAGAGGCGCCGATGGTGGAACAACTTGTCAACCAACCGCCACCAGAGCGAAGAGCCATGAAGCAATCCTTCATCCCACAGAACCTCAACCAGCCCTCATGCATTGCCTATCAACCGGAGGCAGAAGTCAATTACTACATATCCCAGCAAATATTCAATGCTTTAACTCAATTTAGGGGTACACCTACTGAGGATCCACACTTACATCTTTGGGAATTCTTTGATCTCTACAAGTTCCAGCATATCCGAGGCCTAGATCAAGAGGGAATCAGGTTAATTCTTTTTCTTTTTTCCTTAAAAGATAATGCATAGTTGTGGTACAATTCATTGCCTACAGTTTCTATCCATACTTGGGAAGAGCTATCTAGTAAGTTTCTAAAGAAGTTTTTCCCAGCACAAAAGACAAGATGGATGAGGAAGGAGATTCAATCTTTCCAATAGAGAGATGGATACCTTTTCTTTGAAGCATAGGTATACTCCAAAGAGCTGCTTCTCAAGTGTCCACATCATAACCTACCTCAAGATGAGCTGGTATAAGCTTTTTATGAAGGTCTGAGTGACATGAATAAAGGTATTGTTGATTCAAGTTGTAGAGGTGTGCTGATAGAAAAGAGCTGTGAAGAAGCCATGGAGCTTTTTGAGATATTAAGCACATCCAACAATTCTCATCCAGAGGGAGACAAGAAGTAAAGAGAAAGGGTATGTATGAAGTGACCTTAAATGGTGGATCTCCAAATCAGATGGCTGCTGTGGAAAGAAAGTTAGATATGATTGTAAAGGCCATGACTGCTTATAACATCCCACCTAGTCCACAAGCCACATAACTCCAGGTATGTACTATATGTTCTCCTTTTGATCACACTACTGAAACTTTCCCTTTCATCTGCAGATCAAGAGCAAGTAAACTATGTGGAACAGAACAATTATCCTCCCAAGAACAATCCGTACGCCAACACCTACAATCCAGGGTGGTGAAACCACCCCAACTTCTCATGGAATAATAATCAAAATTCCATGAACCTTCAAGGGCAGCAAAGGAACTTCCAACAAGCAGTCCAACCAGTTTCGAAGTCAAAGAAGAGTGACCGAGAGAGTCTTGTAAGGCAATTGGCAACTCAACAACAACAATCAATGACTTCACAAGATCAATTTATGGCAGATGAAAGACAATTTCAAACTGAGCAAAGACAAATATCTGCAAAGCATGAGCAAGCTATTTAGAGACCGGAAACACAAGTGGGAAAATTGGCTAAGGAGCTAAATTGAAGAAAGCAGGGTGAACTTACAGCCCAAGCACTACCTAATCCAAGAAGACACCAGCAATTGAAGGCCGTTACAACTCTAAAAAATGGTAAGATCATAGGAGCTAATGAGCCTGCATAAGTATCTCTAGATAAAGCATCCACATCCAAGGTAAGTGAAATGGAGAAGGTGAATGCACCACCCTTTCCTCAAAGGTTGGTAAAGCTAAAGAAAGAAAATAAATTGCTTGATATTTTTGAAACTTTGAGAAAAGTAGAGATTAATATCCCTTTATTAGATGCAATTCAACAAATTCCTGCATATGCTAAATTTTTTTAAGATTGTTGCACTCATAAATGAAAGTTTCAGAAGCATGAAATAGTAGCTTTAATTGAAGAGGTAAGTGCAATGTTTTTAAGGAATCTACCACCAAAGCTAAAAGATCTAGGTAGTTTTACCATTCTTTGCAGGATAGGTGACTAGTTTTTTGAGCATGTATTATTGGATCTAGGGGCGGGTGTTAATTTGCTACCATACACTGTATTCGAGACATTGGGTTTGGGGGAGCTTCAACCAACTTCCATCACCTTGCAATTGGCAGACATAAACATCAAAAGACCAAGAGGTATTTGTTGGTATTTGTCTATGGTTTAAACATGGTTCAAAGATGGTTAAAGTCTAAACCAAGGTTGGAAGATTAAATTTTAACATATTAAAGGAGTGCACACATGTGTGTGCATCACTTTGGGTGTGTGTGCACACCTCTATTCATCAAGGCAAAAGAGCACGCACAACTGTGAGAGGGACAGCATCAGTGTGTGCTGCACCGCTCCTTCACCAACGCTGCACCACTCAGCAAGAAGGTAGTTTGATGGAGGGCAGCGTCGCACCACTCTTTCACCAGCGCCGCACCACCCAACAAGTGGTGAAAAGGGTGCTTTGCCTAGCGCCGCACCGCCCCCTGTTCAGTGCCGCAGCGCTAGGCACACTGATGCACACATGGACAGCTTGTTTAAGCCTCTTCTTAGGTGCGTGGATGCAAGGTTAAAAATGCACAACACCACTTAGAATTGATGGAGGGCCATGGTTAAGTGGTCATCAAGATCTAAGGGTGGAGATTGACTCTCAAGATTGGACAAGAAGTTGGTGCACTATATAAAGGGTCACCTAGCTTTATTCTCAACATAAGTTTGTGACATACTTTGAGATCAATTGTAAAGAGTGACAAGACACAATACAAGAGAGAATTGTGTGAGAGTGCAAAGATACAAAACACAAGAGGGACTCATTTTAGAGAGGCTAGTTGTAAAGAAGAGAGAGTAGTATAGATAGAGAGTATTGTAATAGTTCTTATCATCTTCTTTCTTCTCTTCTTAGTTTCTTCAAGAACTTGAGGTTTCTTGAAGAGGGTTGCTGTAATTGTAAAGAACCATTGATCTAGTGTAGAGAGTTTAAAGGAACTCACGGGGACGTAGGCTATTACTGAACCTCGATAACAAATCGCTTGTCTTCTTTTCTTTCTTGCTTTCGATTGTTGTATTTCTTTCTATAAGTCATTCTAGACTTGGGTGTTTGGAAGATCACCACTTGGGAATCTTGTCAAGGTGATTTTCAATAGTGGTATTAGAGTTTGTACAGCTAGGTATCGGAGCAAGAACAAGAAGATTACAGAGCCAAGACTCCAAGAATTAAAGATCAACATCTTGTGTGATTCAAGAATGGAGTAAAGATCAAGATCAGATCGTGTTCTTGAGGGTGATTCAAGAATGGTGTGAAGATCCATCTTTGATCGTTTTCTTGAGGTTGAAGAAAGCATTTGTGGGTATTGCATAAATCTAAGATCTTGTCCACAAAAATGGCTTCAAATTTCGTGGTTGAGAAATTTGATGGAAAGGGAGATTTTTCCCTATGGAAGCGGATGATCAAGGTTGTTCTTATACAACAGAAAGTGGACTTGGCTATTGGAGAAGATGATGCTTTTCTAGCAAGTGTCACAGAGGACCAGTGGATTGAGATGAAGAAGATGGCTTATAGCACCATTTTCTTGCACATGTCGGATAGTGTCACAAGGGAGTGCGGAGACTCGGAAGATCCGGCTGTCATATGGAAGAAACTAGATGAGTTGTTTCTTACCAAAACTCTCCCTAAAAAAATTTATCTTCTTAAAAGAATCTTTGCTTTTAAAATGGATCCTAGTAAAGAGTTGCAAGATAATCTTGATGTCTTAATAAACTAGTTCAAGATTTAGCTAGTTGTAGTATTAAATTCTCGGATTAACAATTGGCTGTCATTTTGTTAAATTCTCTTCCTGATTGCTTTGATAATTTGATTAATGCTATTGAGTATGGAAGGGATACTTTAACCAAGGAGATTGTGATCAATGCCATAAGGGCACATGACTTCAAAGCCAAGATGAATGAGACATCAAGTGGAGATGGCCTGTTCGCAAGAGGAAGGCCAGCAACTCGGAATGGCAGTAGCAACCATGGCAACTACTGGGCGAAATCAAGAGGTAGAGGGCAAAGCCATGGGAGAGTACATTCCAAATCAAGATTTGGAAAGAGGTGCTTCTACTGCAAGAAGGAGGGCCATTTCAGAAAAGATTGCAAGAAGAAGATGTGGGATGAGAGAAGAAACCACACCAATAATGGAGAGGCTTCAGTTGCCAAGGGAGAATAGCAAGATGATGTTCTTGTTGTGTGCTCAAATGTGAGCAGGAGGCAAGGCAGTGAAAAGTGGATTCTGGATTTCGGGTGCACTTATCACATGTGCCCTCACAAGGAATGGTTCAAGAATTTCAAGGAGATCAATGATGAAAGGGTCTTCTTGGGGAATGAAAATTTTTGCCAAGTGAAGGGGATAGGAGACATCCAATTGAGGATGTTCGATAGAGTCACAAGGCTGCTGCGAAATGTGAGGTATCTTCCAGATTTGAAAAGAAATTTGATCTCATTGGGGCAGCTGGATTTCATGGGGTATACATGCAAAGTAGAGGGAAGAAAGATCTAGGTGGCCAAGGGATCTTTGGTAGTGATCAAGGCAACAAGAAATGAAGGACTCTATGAGATGATCGGAGAGACAGAAATCAATGATCAAGCAACAAGCTTGATGGCTGAGATGGATAAGGCAGCCCTTTGGCACACTTGCTTAGGATATATGAGCAAAAAGGGATTACAAGTTCTTAGCAAGGATGGTCTACTTAGAGGAGACAAAGTAGAGAAACTAGATTTATGTGAGAGTTGTATTCTTAGGAAACAACACCGGGTCAACTTCAACACCGGAGTGCACAAGTTTAAGGAGATTCTTGACTACATTCATTGGGACCTTTGGGGACCAGCAAGAACACCAACACAGGGAGGTAACTTTTACTTTTTGTCTTTAATTGATGATTATTCAAGAAGAGTGTGGGTTTATTTACTTAGAAATAAATCAGATGCCTTGGATAAATTTGTTGTGTGGAATAAGTTGCTGGAAACTCAAACGGGTAGGGTAGTTAAGGCTTTACGAACAGATAATGACTTAGAATTTTGCAATAAAGATTTTGATAAATTCTTTGAATTAAATGGCATTCTAAGACATAGAACGGTTGTAAAAATACCTCAGCAAAATGGAGTTGTCAGAGAGGATGAATAGAACCCTTATGGAAAACGTTAGGTGCATGTTAATAGGATCCAGTTTACCAAAATATTTTTGGAGAAAAGCTGTGGCTATAGCTGCATACTTGGTAAATAGATCACCCTCTAGAGCTTTAGAGCTCAAGACTCCCATGGAGATGTGGAGTGGGAAACCCCCTGAATTATGCAACCTTAGGACTTTTAGGTGTGCTGCATATGCACATCAAAAGGAGGATAAATTTAGCCCAAGATCTAGAAAAATGTGTATTTCTAGGATATGATGATGGGGTTAAGGGTTATAGGTTATGGTCCTTAGAAAAGAAAGGCATAAAACTGATTATAGGTAGGGATGTTATTTTTAATGAACTGTTATTTCCCTACTTGGAGAAAACTAACCCTGTAGGGCTAATGAGCAAACCAGTCCGGAAGTTGTGGAGCATCACGTCAAGGAGAGTTCAGTTCAGGTAGAGCAAGGAAGAAAAGAGGGTTCAGACCAGGTAGAGCCCTTGAATGAAGGCCATGCTCAAGAAACTCAAGAAGAGGCTGAACAAGAAGAGGTTGATGCAGCAAGTCATAATGACTACCAGCTCACAAGGGACCAGGGAATGAGGGTGGTTAGACCATCTTTGAGATATGGGTTTGCGGATGCTAATGTAGCAGCTTCTTGGACAGAAGGAGAGGTTGAACCAAAAACTTACATGGAAGCCATGGAATGTAAGGATTCGTCAAAGTGGCAGCTGGCTATGAGGGAAGAAATGGATTCTTTGATGAAGAACAACTCTTGGGAGTTGGTGCCCAAACCATAAAAACAGAGAGTTATGGATTATAGATCGATCTACAAGATCAAAGAAGGGAATACTCCAGGGGGTAAAGTTTGGTATAAAACTAGGCTGGTGGCGAAGGGGTTCACACAAAAAGAAGGCATAGATTTCACCAAAATCTTCTCACCGGTTGTGAAGTACAAGAAGATATAGACAGTGTTAGCATTGGTGGTCCAATTTGACTGGGAAATCGAGAAAATGGATGTGAAGACAGTGTTCTTACATGGAGAGCTCGATGAGACCATTTTAATGAGGCAACCCGAAGGCTATGAGGAAGGAAGGTAGGGAGAGTTGGTATGCAAATTGAAGAAATCTCTCTATGGCCTGAAGCAATCACCTCGGCAATGAAATAAAAGGTTTGATTCCTTTGTAATTAGCCTAGGTTTCATGAGGAGCTACTATAATTCATGCTTGTACTACAAGGGACAGAAGGTTGAGGAAGTGGTGATCATCCTCATCTATGTTGATGACATGTTGCTGGTTGGGAGCAGCATGGAGAGGATAAGGAAATTGAAGGCTCAACTCAGTGAGGAGTTTGAGATGAAGGATCTTCGCCATGTACAGAAGATCCTTAGGATGTGTATTTTCCTAGAAAGGAAGAGAAATAGATTGAAGGTCTCTCAAACTTCCTACATAGAGAAGATGATATCTAAGTTCTCTATGGAAGATAGCAAACTAGTGAAGGTTCCCCTTGCTGGTCATTTCAATTTCTTCAGCGATCAATGTCCGAGATCGGAGGTGGAGAAGAAGGGAATGAAAAAAGTCCCTTATTCTAGTGCTGTTGGTTATGTTATGTTCACCATGGTAAGCACTAGACCTGATATTGCTCATGCAATAAGTGTTCTTACTAGGTTTATGAGTAATCCCGGAAATGAGCATTGGCTTGGGATGAAGTGGCTGCTGAGGTACTTAAAGGGAAGCCCAGAAGTAAGGCTGGTTTATGAGAAGAGGGGTAAGTCCATCTGCCTTGAGGGTTTTGCGGATTCAGACTATGGAGAAGACCAGGATAAAAGAAGATCGATTACCTCCTATTTCTTCAACTTAAACGGATGTTGTGTAAGTTGGAAAGCTCAGTTGCAGCCAGTGGTAGCACTCTCAACAACCGAGGCTAAGTATATAGCGACTACGGAAGCCATTAAGGAGGTTATGTGGTGCAAAAGGTTGCTGGAAGAGTTGAAGGTACTGGAGAAGTAGGTTGTGGTGTTTTTGGATAGTCAAAGTGCATTGCACTTGTGTAAGAATCCGGTGTTCCATGAGAAGACAAAGCACATGGATGTTTGTTATCATTTCATTCGGGAAAATGTTATGAAAGGATGCATCCATGTGGACAAGGTAGCCACAGAAGAAAATCCTATGGATTTAGGTACTAAAGTCCTACCTCTAAGTAAGTTCAATCATTGCCTTGGACTACTTAGGATTGGAGTCGATTAATTGATGACTCAAGATGAGTTTGGATCCTGAAGCTCTCTGCACAATAGTTCGGGTTTAAATACTTAGACAAAGGTAGAGATTGTTTGTATTTGTCTAAGGTTTAAAAATAGTTTAAACATGGTTCAAATATGGTTAAATTCTAAACCAATGTTGGAAGATTAAATTTCAGCATGTTAAAGGAGTGCACACATGTGTGTGCATCACTTTGGGTGTGTGTGCACACCTCTATTCATCAAGGCAAAAGAGTACGCATAGCTATGAGAGGGACAACATCAGTGTGTGCTACACCACTCCTTCACCAGTGCCGCACCACTCAGTAAGAAGGTAGTTTGATGGAGGGCAGCACCGCACCACTCCTTCACCAGCGCCACACCACCCAGCAAGTGGTGAAAAGGGTGCTTTGCCTAGCGCCGCACCGCCCCCTGTTCAGTGCCGCAGCGCTAGGCACACTGATGCACGCATGGACAGCTTGTTTAAGCCTTTTCTTAGGTGCATGGATGCAAGGTTAAAACACACAGAACCACTTAAGATTGATGGAGGGCCATGGTTAAGTGGTCATTAAGATCTAAGGGTGGAGATTGACTTTCAAGATTGGACATGAAGTTGGTGCATTATATAAAGGGTTACTTAGCTTCATTCTCAACATAAGTTTGTGACATACTTTGAGATCAATTGTAAAGAGTGACAAGACACAATACAAGAGAGAATTGTGTGAGAGTGCAAAGACACAAAACACAAGAGAGACTCATTGTAGAGAGGCTGGTTGTAAAGAAGAGAGAGTAGTATAGATAGAGAGCATTGTAATAGTTCTTATAATCTCCTATTTTCTCTTCTTGGTTTCTTTAAGAACTTGAGGCTTCTTGAAAAGGGTTGTTGTAATTGTAAAGAACCACTGATTTAGTGCAGAGAGTTCAGAGGAACTCACAAGGATGTAGGCTATTGCCGAACATCGATAACAAATCGTTTGTCTTCTTTTTTTTCTTGCTTTCGATTGCTGTATTTCTTTCTACAAGTCATTCTAGGCTTGGGTGTTTGGAAGATCACCACCTGGGCATCTTGTCAAGGTGATTTTCAACAGTATTCTTGAGGATGTCTTGGTAAAGGTAGGTGAATTTATTTTACCTGTTGATTTTATTGTATTGGATATGGAAGAATCTCCTATGCCATCACCTTTGCCCATCATCTTAGAAAGACCCTTTATAAGAACTGTTGATACAAAAATTTGTGTGAAAAAGGGTATTGTAAGTATGAAGGTAAATGGTGAGAAGATAGAATTCAAAATATTTAATGCATTAAAATTACCCCAAGATGATATGGAATATTTTAATGTATGTATGATGCAGGGTGTTGTTGACCAAGCTTTTCAGGTCCATCACATTGATCTATTAGAGTCCACCCTCACCCATAGTTTCACAAGATCAGATATTGAGCCAGAATTAAAAAATGTTACTGATGACATCATTGACGTTGTGCACCTCCTTGAGGCCTCTCCAAAGCATCCAAGTAAGTACACCCCTTCATTTGAGATTCTTGTGCCTACTAATACTACTCTTCTCCCTTCTATTGTCCAGGCACCAAATTCGGAATTGAAGCATTTACCAGATCATCTACCTTATGATTATTTGGGAAAGAATAAGACACTATCTGTGATAGTTGCTGCCAATCTAAGTTTTGGGGAAAAAGAGAAGCTGTTGAGAGTTCTTAGAGAGCACAGAACTGCTATCGGATGGACCATTACTGACATCAAGGGGATAAGTCTAGCCATGTGCATGCATCGTATCTACCTTGAAGATGAAGTAAAGCCCATCTAGGATGCACAAAGAAGACTCAACCCACACATGAAAGAGGTAGTCAAGGCGGAGGTATTGAAACTGCTGGATGTTGGCATTATCTACCCTATCTCATATAGTAAATGGGTAAGTCCAGTTCAAGTCGTTCCAAAGAAGAGTGGGATCACAATGGTGAAAAATGAAGATGAGGAGCTAGAACCTACAAGAATAACCACTGGTTGGAAGGTATGCATCGACTACATTAGGCTGAATAAAGTGACTAGAAAATATCATTTTCCCTTACCATTCATTAATCAGATGCTAGCCTAGGGTTTTTTATTATGTATTTCTTATCTTTTGTTCCAGAACATAACTTTATATTTTTGGTTAATTCTTTTTTTCTTTCTTCTTTCATCCACCCAGAGGTTGGGCTGGGCAACAGGAATTTTTTAAGAAAAGTTGTGCCTGGGCTTCAGCCCAGACCTACTCGTAATGCACCTTCGGCACTGTATAGGTTTGACCATGGTCGTTATTCCATCCAGAACAACCACCTAACTTAGTGTTACTGAGCTTTTTTTAGTCTAGTCTCGTGCAAGCTTGAGCTTAGATATAAAAAGCCTTAGATTGGAACTAGAGGATAAAACTAAGGTTGGGTCAAATGTGTAGGATAATTTGAAAGACTCATTATAAATTGTATGTTAATTTTGAGTCAGTATGAATGAAAATATTTATGTAGTGAACTATAAAGCTACCACAAATTAAGCATCACTTGTTTAGGCTGGTATGCCATTTGGCTGTTTCGAAAAAATTAGTTTGCTAGAGAAAATTTTGAACTAGTTTGGAGGTGCAGGTCAACATGTCAGACCCTAGTAATGCATTATTATAAGAGAATCTTCTTGTATGAGACATATGTTTTTCTCAGTTTCCTATCAAAGAGAGTACAATTAATCAATTACTTAGGTTAATACAATGGCATGCTTGAATTATTCACTCAAATGAAGGGTTATGGAATGTTTAAATATGCAATATTTATGTTGCCTATATAGTTAACCATTAATGTTAATGCCTTTGCTGATTGGCTTCTATTTATCTTGCCAAAACTTATATGTGTGTGTGTCTAAGCATTAAACTTATTGTGTTAGGCATATATATTAGAGCTCCTATATTCTCTGCTAATCTTGTAACAACTGATCATCTAATGGTTAGAAGCTGTTTAGCAAAGATTATAAATGCAAAGGTATGTGTATTTTGTTGGTTTTTGATGATTTAATGACAATAAATCTAACTAAGTTAGAGATATGGCTTGCTTTGTGTTTTCCCCTCTGAATCTGAGTCAAGTGCTAACAATTACACATACATTACCAGTTTACCACAATGAATGAATTCGTTTGGCAACCCATTTAACTCGTATTTTTGTTGATTACATGTTGTATGATTGATTATAAGAGGGGTTGTCCATATTTTTGTTGCTAGGTGTAAGAGGATGCATACTAATTGCAACTGCAATCACCTCAAATTGTTTTTCATAAAGCAATATAGTTGATGACTATGTTACCATGTATTCATGCTTTTGTTCGAATGACCCATTAGGTTTTTTTTTTTTTCTCCACCTATTTTTTTTCTTCTTTTTGGGTTGGTGTTGTATTTTGGTGACTAATTAGGTTTTATATATTTTCTCAACAAGACGATCTTGATTTAAGAGATACAAAACAGTTAGAGCATGTACTGCTACAACTTTTGGGATGGAGTTTTTATGTATTAGGATCTCAGACATTTAAGATATCATGGACTTTTTTTTTCAAATTCAAAGATGTTCTCTATAATATGTTAATGTTAGAATATATATTTAAGATGAAAGACTATATATGTAAGATTCATCTTTTGAATAGCATTGTATATTTAGAAGAATGAAAATTCTTTATATAGTGTTTTTGTGATTGTTATATATATATATATAGTTCAGTCGACTGAATGATATGGTTTAGTTGATTTAATGAAACATTCAATCAACTAAATGAATCGTCAATTGAATGAAACCATTCAATACAACCTATCTATAAAGATGGTTATAAAACCATCGGTATAGGTTTAAGGTCTATACTGACAGTTTTTATTCGTCAGTAAAACCTACCTATAGTGACAATTATAAAACTGTCGGTATAGGTTATGGTCTATACTAATAGAATTTATTCATCAGCAAAACCCCCTATAGTGATAGTTACGGTCTATACTAACGGTTTTTTATTCGTTAGTAAAACCTACCTATAGTGATGGTTATAGAACCGTTGGTATAGATGAACCACCTATAACGACGGTTTTGGAAACCGTCAGTAAAGCTCTCAGGGCTATACCAACGAGACCGTTGGTATATCCCTTTAGTTGTGCTGCTTCTTGCAACATTTTTCAAAACCGTCAGTATAGCCCAAAAGCATCTATATCGACGGTTTTTGTGTCTTTACCAATGGATTCCAACCGTTGGTATATGTCAACTTTTTTGTAGTATTATTTTGGTGTTATCTCCAATGGCGACGTTTCCATCATCCCTTTGATCATACTTTGATCACTGGTCATGTGCTTTGAGCATCCACTATCAAGGTACCAATAGTTACCTTTCTCTTTGATGTGGAGACATATCTACATTATACATGGATACACAATAGCACTCTTAAGTACCCAAAATTTCTTGGGTCCTTTGGGGTTAGTCCTAGAAAATACATCTCCTTTAGGGACCATATTTTCTTAACATTATAGGGTGCTTTATAATAATAGACATGTTGATGATGCATGATCCTAGGATGATAGTCATAGAAGTTTCTAGGATAACTTGAATATGTATGCCTATTATTCCTTGGATGAGCATTCCTAGGATACATGTTTCTAGCATAGGAGTTATGAACATATATGTTATCTCTTGGATATGCATGATATTCATTTCTAGGATACGCATTCCTAGCATGTGCATTTCTTGAATGTGTATTTCTAGCATTTGTATTTCTAGGATGAGCATTACATATGTGCATATGTATTTCTAGGATGAGCAATACACATGTGCATATGTATTGCTAGGATTTCTATCTCTAGCATATGCTTTAGAATTCTTTGTATTTGAATTCAAATTCGCATTCTTAGACTTACTAGCATTTTTTAACTCTTAACATTGCTAGAGGCCTTAGAAGTGGAGGGTTCATCCACACTTATTTCTTTCACAAAGGAAGTCTCTTTTGAATTTTGTTTACCTAATGGAGATTAACCCAAACCGAATTTTTCTCCATTCGTTCTTTGGCAAGATAGCACTTCATCTAGCTTTTCTTTTCCAAGAATAAGCCTAGATATAGTATTATTTAACTCCATCACTTTCTTTTTCAAATCATCATTTTCGTTTTTCAAGAAATCTTGTAATGAGTTATAGAGCATAGATGATAGTTTTTCTTTTTCTTCCTTTAGATTTTTCATCTCTTTAAAGAGAGATAAGACTTCCTTCTTGAGAGTAATATTTTTATAATCAAATTTCTTCAATTCTTCATACATTTCATTAATTACCTCAATCAATTCTTCACTAATACTAACAATATTATTTTTATTAGTGGAGGGAGAATTTGTTACCTCATCTTCATCATCAATTGCCAGTAAGCAAAAATTGGTAATTTCTTCATATTCGGCATTGTTATCCAAAGTTCTTCTTCATCATCATCACTCTAAGTGGTTGCAACCATGGCTTTCTTTTTTAAGTTCTTGTATGGTTTGTTTATTGTTGAAAAATCGACCTTAATGTGTCCGGGCTTCTTGCAACCACAGTACATAATAGGTTCTCTTTTTGAAGTGGAACCTTTGTGTAAGGTTTCTTTCTTTTCTTCAATAACTTATGAAACCTTTTGGTGATTAATGTCATTTCACTATCTTCTTCACTACTCTCATTCTCTTCATCATTTTCTTCCGATTTCTTGCTTATGGAAGCTTTGAGAGCAATCATTTTCTTTTTCTTGATCTCATCATCATTGACACCTAGATTCATTTCTTCCATCTTGTATGTCAATAATGATCTAAGAAGAGTTTCGACATCAAGTTTGTCGAGATCTTTAGCCTTTGTTATAGCCGTCTTCTTTGCTTTCCAAGTTGATAGCAAAGATCTTAATTTCTTCGTTGTTAGCTCAAATTCCTCAATATTCCTACCAAGAAGCTTTAAACCATTAACAATAGTGGTGAAGTAGGAGTGCATTTCATAAATTGTTTCATTAGGATACATTTTAAAAGATTTATACTCGGACACTAGCATATAATTTTTTTTTATTTTTTAACTTCAGTAGTGCCCTCATAAGTAATTTGAAGTTTGTCCCATATTTTTTTAGCTGAAACACATGCTGAAACTTTATTGTATTCATTGATATCTAAAGCACAAATATAGTATATTAGTAGCTCTACTATTTAGAGACATCATTCTACAATCCTTTTCATCCAACTCTGATTTGAGCTTAGGCATTGTATGATTGATTTCTCCAATAGTTATTTCCTTAGTAGGAATTCTAGGTCATTCTTCAATGATTCTCCACAAAATATAATTTTTTCCTTTAACAAATATTTTCATTATATTTTTCCAATAATTATAATTTGTGTTATTGAAAAAAGGAGGTGTAGTATAGGAATGACCTTCAGTATAACTGTTTGAAGCCATTGGATCAACTTAAGGATTTTAAGTCTGAAATTGAGTACATGGCTCTGATACCAGTTGTAGACCGAGATATAAACCCAAGAGGGGAGCGAATTGGGTTTTAAATGCTTTTTGCAATTAACAAACAAGTTTTAACAATTTAATCATGTAAAGCATACAATAAGTAAATTGCTTGAAATTAAAAGAGTAAAGGAAGAGAATATGCAAACTCCGTTTAGAGTGGTTCAACAATATCGGAATCACTCTGACCCTACATTCACTCTCTTCAAGGAACCTCTTTGAAGCAATTCACTAATGATAGTCAAGCAACGTCATGGGTGTTGCCCAAACCTTACAAATACTCTCTTCCACAAGGAAGTTACATGGAAGTGTTTAATGTCAAAACACTCTAAGAGTTATACCAACTATTTCTCTTTACAATGATTGACAATGAGTGTAAAGGAAAATAAGATAGTTAGAAATAAATGCTTAACAAGATGAAGATGATCTCTCTTTGAAGAACAAAGCTTGATGAATGGCTTAAAAGAATTTTGAACAAAGCTATATCAAAAATTAATTGTTCTTTCTTGTTGTTAAATGCTCATTGATGAGGGATTTTTATAGTCTTGCCTTTATATGGCCATTAGACAAAATTTGGGTTGGTTTGGAGCACTAAATGCTCAAGTTTCGCGTCTAGATATTGAAAACTAGCCATTTTTCTCGACAGAACAGTCGACTGTGTAAAATGGACGGCTGACTATCCTCTCTTGAATTTGAAATTCTGGGTTTGAAATGATTTGGACATTCGACTGTCTAAATGAGTAGTCGACTGTGAAACTCTCTGTCTCTTTCACAGTCAGCTGTCCATTTTGTTTTCAAAATCGTCAGTTATAGAGACTTTGACAGTCGACTGTCCAAAATGCACAGTCAATTGTCGGACTTAGAAGACTTAGATTTTTTAAATCCGTTTTTGACATTAAAGAGTTTTTGAATGACCAAAAAAATTTCTAAAAGAGTTTTTTTAGCCATGTTCAGGCTAGAGAAACTTAAGGAGAGATTTACAAATAAAAGTAAACTACCTTAGAACCTAAACTTTGTCTTCGATCTTCTTTGGAGTGTCTCTCAAGTATGATTTCTTATTCTTTATTCTTGATTTACGTCTTGATTTTGAGTTGGATGCTTCGAATTAGTTAAAAATACTTTGATAAAACTGTTAGTACAGTTAAAGTAATGTTTTAGCATAATTAAAAATCAAATAAGGGTCAACAAAACTAAAATAAAAAAAATAAGATAAAGAGATGGACAAATTTATACCTTCCTAATCTATAGTCTCTATATTTATTTTGCACCTGTATATAGCTCTTTATCTCTTTTAGACTACTATAACATGTCATTTTCATTGATATCTGTTATAGTGTGCACCTACCGACATGATCGATGATTCAAGATCTGTCATCTATGATACTAATGATTTTATTGAAGGTAAAAAAATTAGAACATATTTTGTTCTTATTAAAATAGTACCAATTTAGTTTTTATTTTTATTTTCAAATATCTAAAAATTAATTTTAAGATATTTAAAATTTAAATAATATAATTTGAAATATTTTTCTTAGATAATATTTTAGATTACTTTGTTTAAGTTTAATATTTAAAATTTGAATGACCAAATATTTTAATGACCTTAAATAGATAATTACAAAATTTAAAATAATTATAGAGGTTTTTAAGAAATTATTACAAAAATTGAGATAGCTGTGGACATATATTTATAAAGTAGAAAATTATTATAATTATAAATGTCACTTAAGAATGAATAAACTAAATTGAAATAATATGTAATTTTTTCAAAGAGATAACTAAAGAAAGAAATAGTTGAAAAAGTTCAAAACCCAACTAAGTGATATTTGTTGTATACATTTTAATAATATAGATGTAGAAAAATAAATTGGTTCTGTAAATAAAAGGGTATAATTATAAATTTAAAATACTTTATTATATTCAAAGTATCTAAATGATAACGTTATTACAATTCATAATTGTTGTAGCAATGACTAATCCATAATTTATATTTGTTGCAAAAACTTCAACCAATGCATTTTTAGTACAGTAATTTTTTTACCACTTATCAATTAAAAGATTTAATCTTAAAGAAAGTGACAAAATATATAAAGACAAATAATATATAGGCAACTTTCTTTAACATTGATTAACAGTGAAATAAATGTAAAGAAAAAGAGCCTAGTCTACAATTATTCTCACCATTAGATAATATAAAAAACATGAACCTAGAATAGTACAACAATTGCTTTCTTTCTACAGGCTCGCAAATTAACAACACCTGTAGACAATGAACAAAAAGAATAAAAATTGTGTAATATGGATTTTAAATCAAATTTAAGTATGATAATTTTTATATTGAGATACAAATTTTGAATTAAAAAGTAATAGATAAAAATGTAAAAATATTAAAATGAAATAAGATAGACTGAATATTGAAATATACAAAATTTTAGTACAATAAGTAAATACAAAATTTAAATATACTAAGCAAATGAAAAGGCTAATAGATAAAAAAAAAAATACATTGATTAAAAAATTGGATATATTGAGTAGTTGAAAAGCTATTAGATAAAAAATGTTCTGAATATAATGAGGAGAAAAAATGTAATAAATATAGATAAAGGCAATAAAAATGCAAGATTTTTAAATTGAAATAAGTTAATTTTAGATATTGAAATACCCAAAATTTAAATATAATAGTGAAAAAAATTTAATATATATATATATTGATAAAATATGTGATTAGTATATTTATTTAATGGATGTTTCAATAAAAAAATACATATTATTTTAACCAAAAATAAATGTATCATGAATATTGTTGTCTTTAAATATATTTACTTTATATATATATATGACCTCAATTTCAGTAATTATCTCTTAGAAGTCTTACCATATGCTTCAATTTTTGTAACTATCTCTAAAAATTATAATGAAAATTTTGTTTATTTTAATTTTAAATATTAAACTTAACCAAATTGGTTTATAATATTATCTAAAAATATATATTTCAAATTGGCATACTAACATTTATATACCTTAAAATTAACTAAATTTTATTTTAGATATTAGGAAAAAAACCAAATAGGCACTAGTTTAATAAAAAAAAAAAAAACTGTTGGGAAACCACCCTCAAGATGCCCAGGAGGTGATCTTTCAAACATCCAAGTCTAGAGTGACTTGTATAAAGAAAAGATACAGCAACCAATCAAAGCAAGAAAGAAAAGAACACAAGAAATTTGTTGACGAGGTTCGGCAATATGCCTACATTCCCGTGAGCTCCTCTGAGCTCTCTGCACTATCTTATCAATGTAGTTCTTTACAATAAGCAACACCCTTCTCAAGAACTCACTGGTTCTTGAAGAACAAAAGAAGAAGAAGTACAAGAAAGTGATAAGAACTAACCCTAAAATTTTCCCTAGAAAATTTCTCTTACAAGCCCTTAAATCCCCTTTCTATTCTACTCTCTCTTTCTAAACAATCAGTCTTTACAATGAGTCTCTCTTGTTTTGTATCTTTGCACTCTTACAATTGATCTCACTTTCAATCACAAGTTTTTCACAAGTTATCACATTGTGTCTTAGATTGAAGCTAGGTGACCCCTCATATAATGCACCAACTTCTTGACTAATCTTGAGGGTCATTATCCACCCTTAGATCTTGAGGACCAATCAACCTTAGCCTTCCATCAATCCTAAGTGATGCTGTGCATTTTGAACATACCTCACGCACCTAACAAAAGACTGAACCAAATGGACCATGTGTGCCTTTAAGCCGCGGCCTAGAACAGGGTATGTCGCGGCTTGGAGTGTGCTGAAACTTCACCATGTTGCATCCATTCTAGGCACCGCGGCCTGGGGGAGGCTGAGCCACGGCATACACCTCCTCCAGGTCTTCTCTTTTGCTGGGCACCGTACCTTGGAAGAGCCAAGCTGCGGCGCACACTGGTGTGCACTTGATGCTAATTTTTCCATGTTTAAACCTTAGACAAACACCAACAATCTCTACCTTTGTCTAAACGTTTAAACCCGAACCCATTATGTAGAGAACTCGAGATCCAAACTCAACTTGAGTCACCAAATTAACTGACTCCAATCCTAAGAAGTCCAAGGCAATCACTGAACTTTCTTAGAGGTAGAACTTTAGTACCTAAATCTGCAGGGTTTTCTTCCGTGGCCACCTTGTCCACATGAATGCATCCTTCCGTAACATTTTCCCGAATGAAATGGTACCTAACATCCATATGCTTTGTCCTCTCATGGAACACCGGATTCTTGCACAAATGCAATGCACTTTGGCTATCCGAATACACCACAACCTGCTCCTTTAGTACCTTCAACTCTTCAGTAACCATTTGCACCACATAGTCTTCTTGATGGCTTCCGTAGCTGCTATGTTCTCAGCCTCGGTTGTTGAGAGTGCTACCACCGACTGCAACTGAGCCTTCCAACTTACACAACATCTATTTAAGTTGAAGAAGTAGGAGGTAATTGATCTTCTTTTATCTCGGTCAACTCCATAGTCCGAATCTGCATAACCTTCAAGACAGATGGACTTACCTCTCTTCTCATAAACCAGCCTTATAGGCTTCCTTTCAAGTACCTCAGCAAGCACTTCATCCCACGCCAATGCTCCTTTCCAAGATTACTCATAAACCTACCGAGGACACTCATTGCATGAGCAATGTCAGGTCTAGTGCTTACCATCATAAAAATGACTGAACCAACCGCATTAGAGTAGGGGACCTTTTCCATTTCCTTCTGCTTCTTATCCGATCTTGGACATTGATTGCTGGAGAACTTGAAATGACCAGCAAGGGGAACCTTCACTGGTTTGCTATCTTCCATAGAGAACTTAGATATCATCTTCTCTATGTAGCAAGTTTAAGAGATCTTCAATCTATTTCTCTCCCTTTCCCAGATTATACACATCCCAAGGATCTTCTATGTATGGCCAAGATCCTTCATCTCAAACTCCTCACTGAGTTGGGCCTTCAATTTTCTATTGTCCTCTCCATGCTGCTCCCAACCAGCAACATATCATCAACATAGATGAGGATGATCACCACTTCCTCCACCTTGTGTCCCTTGTAATACAAGCACGAATCATAGTAGCTCCTCATGAAACCCAAGCTGGTTATAAAGGAATCAAACCTCTTATTCCATTATCGAGGTGATTGTTTTAGGCCATATAGAGATTTCTTCAGTTGGCACACCAAATCTCCCTGCCTTCCTTTCTCATAGCCTTTGGGTTGCCTTATGTAAATGGTTTCATCAAGCTCTCCATGTAAGAATGTTGTCTTCACATCCATTTGTTCAATTTCCCAATTGAATTGGACCACCAATGCTAACACTATCCTTATTATCTTGTATTTCACAACCAGTGAGAATATTTCGGTGAAATCTATGCCCTCCTTTTGTGTGAACTCCTTCGCCACCAGCTTATCTTTATACCAGACTTTCCCCTAGAGTGTTCCCTTCTTTGATCTTGTAGATCTATCTACAATCTACAACTCTCTATGTTTTTTGTTTTGGGCACCAATTCCCAAGAGTTGTTCTTCCTTAAAGAATTCATTTCTTCCTCTATAGCTAGCTGCCACTTTAACGACTCCTTATATTCCATGGCATCCATGTAAGTTTCTGGTTCAACCTCTCATTCTTTCCAAGGAGTTGCTACATTAGCATCCACAAACCCATATCTCAAAGGTGGTCTAACCACTCTCCTTTCCCAGTCCCTTGTGAGCTGGTATTCATTCAGACTTGCTGCATCATCCCCTTCCAGTTCAGCCTCCTCTTGAGTGTTCTGAGCTTGGCCTTCTTCAATGGGCTCTATCTGGTCCGAACCCTCTTATCTTCCTTGCTCTACCTGAACTGAATTCTTCTTGATGCTATGCTTCACAAATTTTGGATTGGTTTGCTCACTATCACCTGCAGGGTTAGTTTTCTCCAAGTAGGGAAATAACAATTCATTAAAAAATAACATCCCTACTTATTATGAGTTTCATTCCTTTTGATTCTAAGGACCATAACCTATACCCCTCAACCCTATCACCATACCCTAGAAACACACATTTTCTAGACATTGGGTTAAGTTTATCATCATTTTTATGTGCATATGCAGCACACCCAAAAATCCTAAAGTTGCTCTAAAACTCTAGAGGGTGATCTATTTACCAAGTATGCAGCAGTAGACACAGCTTCCCCCCAAATATATTTTGGTAATCCGGATCCTATTAACATGCACCTAAACTTTTCCATAAGGGTCCTATTCATTCTCTCAGCAACTCCATTTTGCTGAGGTGTTTTTACAACCGTTCTATGCCTTAGAATGCCATTTAACTCACAGAATTTATCAAAATCCTTATTATAAAATTCTAAGCCATTATCGGTTCGTAAAGCCTTAACTGCCCTACCCGTTTGAGTTTCCAGCAACTTTTTCCACACAACAAATTTATTCAAAGCATCTGATTTATTTTTAAGCAAATAAACCCAAATATTTCTTGAATAATCATCAATTAAAGACAAAAAGTAAAAGTTGCCTCCTTGTGCTGGTGTTCTTGTTATCCCCAAATGTCTGAATGAATGTAGTCAAGAATGCCCTTAGACTTGTGCAGTCCGATGTTGAAGCTGACCCGGTGTTGCTTTCAAAGAACACAACACTCGCAGAAATCCAATTTCTCTACTTTGTCATCACCAAGTAGACTATCCTTACTGAGGACTTACAGGCCCTTTTCGCTCATATGTCCCAAGTGAGTGTGCTAAAGGGCTACCCTATCCATCTCAGCTATCAAGCTTGCTGCTTAATCCTTGATTTCTATCTCTCTGATCATCTCATAGAGTCCATCTTTTATTGCTGCTTTGATTATTACCAAAGATCCCTTGGTCACCTTGATCTTGCCTCCCTCTGCCTTGTATGTATACCCCATGGAATCCAGCTGCCCCAATGAGATCAAATTCCTCCTCAAATCCGGGAGATACCTTACATTTTGTAGCAGCCTTGTGACTCCATCAAACATCCTTAGCTGGATGTCTCCTATCCCCCTCACTTGTCAAGAATTGTCATTCCTCAAGAAAACCCTTCCATTATTGATTTCCTTGAAATTCTTAAAGCATTCCTTGTGAGGGCACATGTGATAAGTGCACCCGAAATCCAGGATCCATTTCTCGCTGCCTTGCCTCCTGCTCACATTTGAGCACACAATAAGAACATCATCTTGCTGTTCTCCTTTGTCAATCGAAGCCTCTCTATTATTGGAATGGCTTCTCCCTCTCTCATCCCACAACCTCTTCTTGCAATCTTTCTTGAAGTGACCCTCCTTGTTGCAGTAGAAGCACCTCTTTCCTCCAAATCTTAGTTTAGAATGTGCTCTCCCATGGCTCTACCCTCTACCCTTTGATTTCTCCCGGTAGTTGCCATAGTTGCTACTGCCATTCCGAGTTATTGGCCTTCCTCTAATGATCAGCCCTTCTTCACTTGATGTTTCCCTTATCTTGGCTTTGAAATCATGGCCTTCCTCTACTGCATTGATCACAATTTCCTTGGTTAGTGTATCTCTTCCATATTCAATAGCATTAATCAAACTCTCAAAACAATCAGGAATAGAATTTAACAAAATAACAGCTAATTGTTCATCCGGGAACTTTATACTACAACTAGCCAAATCTTGAACTAGTTTGTTAAACACATCAAGATTATCTTGCAACTCTTTATTAGGATCCATTTTAAAAGCAAAGATTCTTTTAAGAAGATAAATCTTATTAGGGAGAGTTTTGGTAAGGAATAACTCATCTAGTTTCTTTCATATGACAGCAGGATCTTCTGAGTCTCTGCACTCCCTTATGACACTATCCTACATGTGCAAGAAAATGGTGTTGTATGCCATCTTCTTCATCTCAGTCCTCTGGTCCTCCTTGATACTTGCTGGAAAAGCATCATCTTCTCTAATAGCCAAGTCCACCTTCTATTGCATAAGAACGGCCTTGATGTTCTGCTTCCACAAGAAAAAATCTCCCTTTCCATCAAACTTCTTAACAACGAAATTTGAACCCATCTTGCGGAGATGATCCCAGATTTGTGCAGCACCCATAAATGCATTTCCAACTTCTTCTAAATCTCAAGAACACGATCGAAGATTGATCTCAACACCGTTCTTGAATCGCCCTCAAGAGCACGATTTGATCTTGATCTTTACTCTATTCTTGAATCACCCAAGAAGTTTGTTCTTTAATTCTAGGAGTCTTGCTCCGATACCTTCTGTTCTTTCTCTGATACCCAGCAGTGCAACCTCTGATACCACTATTGTGGTATCTCCTTTAGCTCTGATACCACTATTGGGAAACCACACTCAAGATGCCCATAAGGTGATCTTCCAAACATCCAAGTCTAGAGTGACTTGTATAAAGAAAAGAGACAGCAACCAATCAAAGCAAGAAAGAAAATAACACAAGAAATTTTTTGACGAGGTTCGGCAATATGCCTACGTCCCTGTGAGCTCCTTCGAGCTCTCAGCACTATCTTATAAATGGAGTTCTTTACAATCAGCAACACTCTTTTCAAGAACTCATAGGTTCTTGAAGAACAAAAGAAGAATAAGTACAAGAAAGTGATAAGAACTAACCCTGGAATTTTCCCAAGAAAATAATCCTTACAAGCCCTTGAATCCCCTTTCTATTCTACTCTCTATTTCTAAACAACCAGCATTTACAATGAGTTTCTCTTGTTTTGTGTCTTTGAACTCTTATAATTGATCTCACTTTTAATCATAAGTTCTTCGCAAGTTATCACATTGTGTTTTAGATTGAAGCTAGGTGACCCTTTATATAGTGCACCAACTTCTTGACCAATCTTGAGGGTCATTATCCACCCTTAGATCTTGAGGACCAATTAACCTTAGCCCTCCATCAATCCTAAGTGATGTTGTGAGTTTTGAACATGCCTCACGCACCTAACAAAAGGCTGAACCAAATGGACCATGTGTGCCTTCAAGCCGCAGCCTAGAACAGGGCATGCCACAGCTTGGAGTGTGCTGAAACTTCACCATTTTGCATCCATTCTAGGCGCCGCGGCCTGGGGGAGGCTGAGCCGTGGTGCACACCTCCTCCAGGTCTTCTTCTTTGCTGGGCGCCGCACCTTGGAAGAGCCAGGCCGTGGCACACATGGTGTGCACTTGATGCTGATTTTTCCTTGTTTAAACCTTAACAAAAACTAAACTAAATATTGTTATCTCAAAAAAAACAGTTAGCATCTTGGATGACAAATAAACTATCAATCACATCGATTGGTCATATAAGAGCGATAATGGTATGGTAAAGGATTCTAAAAGAGAAGATAGCTATATACTGGTCTAAAACGACACCAAATGTATCATAAAATTGTTTTCTATTATGTTACAATCAATATAATGTTACGTAAGTGGAGGAAATGGGTACTATTTTTCAGCAAGCACTATTGTATGGATATTTAGACAAAAAAAAATAAGGGTTTAAATTATAAATGTATAAATATCTCCCTTTCTCTTTTAAAAATCAATTTTTTTATTTAATTCAAATGTTTATTATCATAAAATAAATTATTTTTTAATTAGTGTTTTTTTCTCATATTTTGTTTTCATGAACAAAATATTCATGTGCATTTGCACGGGTTCAAAGCTAGTTTGAAAGAATAATAAAGTTGCCATTGTAAGTTGTGTATGTGTACCTTTTATGGTGAGAGCCCATATATATAGTGTTTGGGGTGTTATAGTAGTACCAGGAGATTGGTGTGAAATTATGATTATGCCTTTTTCCACGTGTGATAATTTAATTGGTTTATTTGTCTAAGTTGCGAAATTACTACTTTGCCTTTGGAGGTTGCCATGTGTCGTAATATCATTAGAGAGATAATTTTCCCCTATATTAACCACCAAAAGATAACAACTTAGATTTCCACCCTTCAATTCACTATAGAATTTTATTAATCAATGTAACTGATTTTACCCTTCTCTTTAAATAGAGCAATACCAAGGTACTTAAAAGTTAGAGTTTGAAACCTAAAACCTATCCATGCATGAATCAAATTGCACCAGCCTTGGGAAGCTTTAAAGGACATCACAAAATAGTTCTTGCTAACATTCATCTTCTGACCGCTTTCCCTCGAATAGATATGAATAAAATTAAAAAATGCTTGAATAAAATTTTTACTTCCAATAGTGAATACCAGCATGTTATATGCGAACAACAAATGAGAGACTGTCTGGCTAGTTCCATTACTTCGATAAGGTTGAATAGATTGAACCTCCAAAGCTTTTTTGATCGAGCGACTTAACACATCTTGGGAAAGAATAAAAAGAGAAAGGGGGATCTGCTTAACAAAAACCTCTTGAAGATGTGAGAAACCCTAGTGGGATCCTCATTTAACAAGAAAGTGTACCAATAATTAGCCAAAGTATGATAAATTAAATCACACCAATTCTCAGAGAATCCAAACTTTCTTATTACTTGAATCAGAAAGCCTGATTCCAGTCGATCATAAGCTTTGATAATATCCACTTGAAGGATTAAATTGCTACCAAAGTTTTTTTTTTATCAATGTCATCTACCAATTTTGAAGCCAAAGCTATGTTTTCATGTATACTCCTCCCCTTTATGAACACCGACAGTTCTTTAAAAACCAACACTAGAAAAAAATTGAGTTAATCTCTCATTTAGAATGTATGCAATGATTTTGTAGTTGAAATTGCACAACCTTATTGGCCTCAAGTTAGAAAAATTATAAGGATTGGCTACATTAGATATAAGAATCAAATTTGTTGCTGTAATTGCTTTTGCTAAGTGTGCACCTTGGAAAAAATCTCTCACTATCTGAATGACATTCGATTTAATAATCGACCAATAAGAAGTATAAAAATAATAAGTGAACTTATCTGGTCATGGAGCACTATCCGGATTCAAAACATGCCCACATAATCTAATTTTCTCCTTAGAAAGAATAGAACAAAATAAAACATTGTAATCCTCATAAACAATGCAAGGGATAAAATCTACTAGAGTACTATGTGAAGAATTCAATTCAGAACTAAAAATACCAGCAAAATGTTGAACAACCGAGGGGCCAATAATTTTTAAATCTGAAAAAAAAAAAAAAGGATCTATCATGTAGCTGAGCATGGAAAATCAACTTGGTCGATCTCTCCTCACCAAACACCTATCTAACCTTCTCCAAATACATGCCAAACATTTCTAATTATTACACCAAGCATACATTGTTGAAATTCATCACCAACTACATGCCAAAAAAGAGTGATATGTGAAGCATCATACCCTGCTACGTCATCTAAGTTTGTTTGAATAAAATGTGGAGAGTGAATCTTATCTTCAACCTAATTAATTTTTTGAATTTCATTTATGTTGCTATTTTCATGGAGAGTTAAATCTTCAATTTTTGATTTTGTTTGTTACTACTTTTATAGACTCAGCTTAGCTTGTTTGTTATTTCCATGCCTATAAAGGCAGACCTTTGTATACGATTAAATCAGTGCAATTTATTGACCTAGTTTTTGGCTCTTCATTCAGTAAAATTGTGTCAAATTGTTCAATTGGTATCAGAGCATGTCGACTTCTTGGGAAAATGGAGCTGTTGATGGAAGAAAAAGATATGTGTTAGCTGAAAAACATGGATCTCATCAATTCTGTAAGAAGGATCGAGAAACTGAATAATTCCAATTATGACTACTCAAAGTCATGCCTCAAGTTATATCTCCAGGGGAAAGATTTGTGGGAGGTTGTCGGTGGGACTGATGTCAATCCTCCAACTGATGCTCAGGATGATCAAAGAAAATGGAAGATCAAATCAGGAAAAGCAATGTTCATGCTGAAGGCCACAATTTAGAAAGATATGATAGATAATATACGTGAGGCCAAGACTCCAAAGGAGGCCTGGGATTCATTTGTTACTTTATTCGTCAAAATAAATGATGCAAGATTATAGATGCTCGAAAATCCCAAGATAACATGACAATTCCCTAATACTTCATGAAAGTGAAGGGAATTTGTAATGAGATCACATAGCTTGATGTCGAATCCAAGATTACTTATGCTCGCAAACAGTGAATAATTATCCGTGGCCTGAAACCAAAATACAATAGTTTCATCACAGTGGTTCAAGGATGGCCTGTTCAACTGTCGTTGCTCGAATTGGAGAATTTGCTGGCAAATCAAGAAAGCCTTGCTAAGCAAATAGCAGGAATGTCTATAAAGGTAAATGAGGAAGTTTTGTTCACTAAGAAAGGGTACAAACAGAAACCAAGAGCATGGCAAGAGAGTTCTCAAGGAAGAAAAGCTTCCAAAAATGATGAATCAGAAAAACAATCTTACGGTTGGAATTCAAAGAAAACATGAACTTTCTATAACTGTGGCAAGTTTGGACACTTTACCAGGGATTGTTGTGCACCAAAGGAAAAAATGAAGAATGTAATTCTTCTAACTTGTGATGTTCAACAGATTGGGGACAACAAGGATGATTGGAGTGCACTCGTCTCAATCATTGAAAATTAAACATTGATGCCAAAAGAAAATAATGAATGGCAGATTCTATTATTTCCAAATAAGATCAAGAAGGAAAACTTAAGATGGCTCTTGCTGTCAAAACTATGGAAGTAGACCAACCCAATTATGCAAAGGAATAGATAGTGGACTCAGGGTGCTCAAACCACATGATAGGAGATAAATACAAGTTTACCACGAAAACTAAGTACACGGGAAAAAGAATGGTAGTGGCTGCCAATAATGCTAAACTATTGATTGCTCATATAGGGGATGCCACTTATAATCCAAAGTGTAGCAGTGAGAGTATTCTGCTCAAAGATATTTTCCATGTCCCAAGTATGAAAAAGAACCTGATGTTGGTGTCTCAAATAAAAAAAAACTCATGTAACTTTGTCTTATTTGGTCCAGATAATGTGAAAATATACAAAGAGTTACAGATATCTAGAATGCCTTGCATGGAAGGAATATGAGTAGACTCAATATATGTGATGTCAGCACAAGAAGTATATGTTAACAAAACTCAAAAAATTATATTATAGATCTGTGGCTTTATCACTTTACCCATGTTGGGTACATGAAGCTGAAAGTCATGATGAAGAAGCAACTAATCAAATGGCTCCTTGAACTTGAAGTATGACCTGATATGATATGTTTTGGGTGTCAATACGGGAAGGCTCATCAATTACCACACACCAAGTCCACATTTTAAGTAAAAGAGCCTCTAGAACTAGTGCACTCTAATGTCCTTGGCAAAGTGCAAGTACCATCCTTAAAGGAAAGAGGTACATGCTTACTTTTATAGATGATTACTCAAGATATGTTTGGGTGTATTATTTGAAAGATAAATTTCAAGTATTCAACAATTTTGTGGAATTTCACAAAAAGGTAGAAAGTGAATTTGGATGCAAACTCAAATGCTTAAGATCCGACAATGGTGGATAATACTCATCAAATGAATTTTCATTATATATGCAAGAGCATAGGATATGAAGATAGTTCACGTGTCCCCATACACCCCAATAAAATGGGGTAGCAGAACGGAAGAATAGGCATTTGATCGAAGCATGTATGAGTATGTTGCACGCCAAAAATCTACCAACCAAATGTTGGGCTGAATGTATGAACACAGCATCATATATCATTAATCGTCTTTCTAAACAAGGGTTTAACTTTATTTCTCCTATGAAAAACTGTTCAGAATTCAGCCCAATAAAATTCATTTACTTATATTTGGATCAATTTGTTATGTATTTGTGCCAAAATGTCTATGCAATAAACTTGAGAAGAAAGCTCATCGATGTATCTTCATTGGATATGATTCTAAAAGGAAGGGTGTGTAGATCCAATTACAAAACATACCCATGTCTCAAGAAATGTAGTATTTGATGAAGCTTCTTTATGGTGGTCAAGAGATCATGCAATCCTTCTTGACACTAAAGAACTTGAAGCAGAATTACATGAACAGATGAGTTTAGGTGTTGTGCTTGGATCAATGCTTAAAGATTCAATTGAATCATGTCAAGAGGAGACACCAAATGAGGTAAATCAAGAAAGAACTGTAGAAGAAAAGAGATTGTCTCAGTTAAATAAACTAGAAAATGGTGAAGAAAGTGTAGAACCCAGAAGGGCATCTCGTGTTCCAAAGCCAAATCCAAGATACGTTAATTCAGCTCTAACAGTAGCTTAGGTTGCCACAACAGATGATAAAGTTCAGATCAGTGAACCAACCTCATTTGAAGTAGTTCAAGGAATAGAAGAATGGGAAAATATTATGGCTGAAGAGATTCAGGCTCTCAAGCAAAATGAAACTTGGGATCTAGTACCTAGACCAAGTGGAATAACACCCATCTCATGTAAGTGGGTGTTCAAAGTTAAGGTGAAAGAAGATGGATCACTTGAGAGGTATAAAACTCGACTTGTAGCTCGGGGCTCGGGGCTTCTCTCAATAGTTTGGTCATGACTATAATGAATCCTTTAGTCTAGTAGCCAAGATCATCATTGTTCGAGTCCTCATTTCTCTTGCTGCAAGTCATTCATGGAAAATGTGGCAACTAGAGGTGAAGAATGCATTTTGCATGGTGTGTTGGATTGTGAAATCTTTATGGATCAACCAAAAGGATTTGAAGAAAATCCGCAATATGTTTGCAAACTTGGAAAAGCCCTATATTGTTTGAAACAAGCTCCAAAAGTCTGGTACGGTAAAATTACTAAATTTTTGTAAGCAAATGGGTATTTTTTAGCTTTATCTGATTCCAGCTTGTTTGTAAAAATTACAAATGATAGAACTTCAATCATCCTGGTTTATGTTGATGACTTAATAGTTATAAGAAGTGATACCACAGAAATCACCAGGATCATAACAAATCTTGGAATTCGCTTTCAAATGAAAGAACTGGGGGAGCTCAATCATTTTCTAGGACTTGAGGTAGATCGAGTTAAGCAAGGAATATTTCTGTGTCAACAAAACTATATAAGAAAGCTCCTTGAACAGTTTGGGATGACAAACTGCAATGATATAGCTACACTAGTAGAAGTAAATGAAAATTTTCAATTGGATGAAAGAGAAGAACTTGAAGAACCAGTTGTGTATAAGCAACTAGTGGGGAGTTTAATTTATCTGACTCTAACTAGACCTGATATAGCTCAAGGAGTTGGTGTCATAAGTTGATTTATGCAAAAACTAAGAAACCCACATCTTGATACAGCCCGTAGGATTCTAAGGTATGTTTAAAGAACATTGAATCTTGGCATATTCTATGAAGCAGTGAAGAAATGTGAGATAACTGGGTTTTCTGATGCCGATTATGCTGAAGATATGTTAACTAGAAGGTCAACAACAGGCTATGTATTTAGCCTAGGATCTTGTGCCATTTCATGGTGTAGTAAAAGACAGCCAATAATGTCTTTATCTACAACAAAAGCTGAATATCGAGCAGCTGCAATGACAGCTCAAGAGAGTGTTTGGCTAGTCCAATTGATGAAGAACTTAAATCAAGTCACATGTGGTGTGGTCACTATTTACTGTGATAATGAAAGTGCAATTATATTAGCAGAAAATCATGTATGCCATGCTAGGACTAAGCACATATAAGTTCACTATCACTTCATCAGAGAGAAGGTTCTGCGATAGGAAGTTTCCCTTACATCAGTTAACACAGATACACAACTAGCTAACATCCTAACTAAGGGCCTGTGCTGGAAGAAATTCGCTAAATTCAGAAAGAAGTTTGGAGTCATTGAAAGAGAGTTGGTGCTGAAGGGAAGTGTTGAAATTCATCACTAACTAGATGTCAAGAAAGAGTGATCTGTGAAGCATCATACTTTGCCACGTCATCTAAGTTTATTTGAATAAAATGTGGAGAGTGGATCTTATCTTCAACTGAATTAATTTTTTGAATTTCATTTTTGTTGTTATTTTCATGGAGAGTTAATCTTCAATTTTTTATTTCGTTTGTTGCTACATTTATGGAGTCAATTTAGCTTGTTTGTTATTTCCATGCCTATAAAGGCAGACCTTTGTATACGATTAAATCAGTGCAATTTATCGAACTATTTTTCAGTTCTTCATTCAGTAAAATTGTGTCAGATTGTTCATGCATACTCCCCTTGAAACCTACATCTTCTAAACCTATATGAGGGTCAGAAAATGCCCCCCAATCCTCTTTGTAGTATTAATAATAATACTGAAATCTTCTCTACCTAATTATATAATGAAGAGATCAACAAAATTTCACCATATAACAGTTGTCTTTCCTGTCTTAGACATTTTGCATAAACTATCGTAAAAATGCGAGATAATTGAAGATTCATAAAATCAATACTACATGTAATGTACTGTTAATGAATTCTTAATAGAAGAACCAAAATATTTGAGTTCCATAATAACCAGATATGATAGTTATCATGATTACCTTGAAAAAATATTTAGAAGCCCAACCGATGTGCCAAAGCTTCAACATTATTGCCCACTTGCTTTGGCTTGAGAAGTACCAATCAACCTAGCTTATTTGATTTCAAAAACTTTTTGGGATACTTAAATTTGTTGGAATTTTAATAACCCCTTATGTTCCAAATAATATTTTTAAACGTAAAAAGATAGAGAGCGGGAAAACTGCAACCTTGCATGAGATCTAGTAACTCAAATTGTATCAAGCAATAGCTTCCTTTATTCATTTTATTTTTTGAAAAAGAGGTTTGTTTATATGCAATCACCAATGTTTTGGATTGAGAATCATCTAAATTGTATGTCGAGGTAGACTCGTATAATGCTAGGGGGATTAGAGAAGTGGACACCCTTATATCATATGAATCCTTGACTACTAACTGCAGTTGAGGAGGTTCAGATTGTTGTTGATAATATCATTTTCACCCAAGTTATTTGAAACATTTTTATCATCAAGAGGATCCGATTCAATTCTCTGTAGTATATCCAAAGGATTTATTATACCAAAATGAGTCAATCTTCCTTTCCTTTTTCTTCCTCAATTTTTGAATCAGGGGCTATCAAACTTGGTTGAGTCTCTAAATATTTGTTAGGAATAGCCTTGCTCGAAGATGGTAAGGTATTTTTAGTTTTCACCATTGTAATGTGTTTTTCCTCCCAAACTTTGACTGCATTACCACCTTCCTTGACTAGAGAATATGAGATGGATTAGTTAGACACATAGTATCTTTGTTAGGGGATGATTTAATAGTTTTACTCTTCAATAGCTTGTGATAAATTGCATTAGAATGACCTTTTAACAAGTAGTGCAAACAATATTCCATTTTGGACTACTATAATCGATTGCCTAAAGCCATTTATTTTATCTATGCCCACAGATATCTAGACCTTTAGGGGAATAGGTTTAGAAATATCCATCTCAACGTAAACCATAACATGTATAGGGTGAAAGAAAGATGTCAAGTTGTGATTTCTTTGGCAGCATATTTCGAATGGAAGCTATTAAAACTTGATGTAAACAATGCCTTCTTATATGGTGAAATTGATAAAGAAATTTATGTGGAGTTACCACCTAGCTATCTTTCTTCCACTCATCAAGATTATGTTTGCAAACTCAAGAAAGCTCTTTATGGGCTAAAGCAAGCTCCAAAGGCGCAGTATGGTAAAATTGTCGAAAATTTACATTTTGTGGATATTTTGCTTCTAATTTAGATTCTAGTCTTTTTATCAAGAAGCAAGGATCATTACACATGATTGTTTTATTATATGTAGATGACATGATCGTTACCGACAATGATGAAAGGGAGGTTGCAAAGCTTCGGGCTAAACTATCTGTTCGGTTCGAAATGAAAGATTTGGATGAGCTAAGTCATTTTCGAATATTGCATTTTCCGTTGGGCTTGTTAGTCGTTATATGCAAAAATCACGAAAGCCACACCTGGATGCATCGAAGAGAATTTTGATGTATGTGAATTCTACATTAGATATGGGACTCATTTATACCAAAGGAGCTTCTTTTCTTTACTTGGGTTCATGGATGCCAATTTGGGTGGTGAGTTAGATAACCTAAGATCTACATCTGGTTATGTTTTCTCTTGTGGCTCGGCTTATAGCTTTTGGTGTAGTAAAAAACAAGATTCAGTTTCTCTTTCTACTACAGAAGCGGAGTATAAAGCTTCTACTCTTGTTGCCCAATAGTGTGTTTGGCTTCGTCGGCTTATCGGGGATGTCTTTACAACCATTCATAAACCTATTAAAATTCTTAGTGATAATCAAAGTGCTATCAAGCTTGCTACTAATCCGGTGTGTCACGCAAGAACCAGACATATTGAAATTGAGCATCATTTCATTTGTGAGAAGGTTCTTGACGAAACTGTTGGCATATTGGAGGTGCGGAGAAAAAAGAATTTTGCAGATATCTTCACAAAGTCACTCTCTAAAGGACCATTAGAAAATCTTTGAGACATACTTTGGTTTGTTTCCAAAAGTTCACTTGAAGGGGGAGTGCTAAATTTTTAAAGTAAACTTTTGGAAGTATTCTTATTTAATTATTTTTTTCTTTGTTTTTATTTTGAGGGATGTTGTGAGGGAAATATATATTTTGTATGCTTAGGCATTTTTGTTATTTGGACTTGCTTGCACATTTGTTGAAACAAACTTCCTCATTTCCTAAGCCTACTATCAGACATCCCACATTTTTCCAGCCACCTCTTCATTCATTCACGTCTTATTTTCCAAAGGTTAAAACCATTTACCCAAAGGTTCTCATTTTCCAAAGGTCAAACCATTTACCCAAAGGTTCTCATTTTCCAACAGTCAAACCATTTACCTAATGGTTATTCTTTCCATGAGACCTTCCATTTTGCCAAGCTATACTACAAATTCCCAAAAGAAATCTACAATCTTCCAAACTTTTCCATCAACATTTACTCTCCCATTAACTTGCCTATTAATTAGGGCATGAAAATACACTTCAGATAGAGTTAATTATATGCATTTGTTGAGTTAATTTTGATTATTCATTGAATTTCTTGACAAGTGTGGTCCTTTGGAGAATTCTGTGTTTTAGTGTGTTTTGCAGATTTAAAAAAACAAAGAAGCCTTAAACAAAAAAATATAAAAAAATATGTTCGAAAGAATCCACAACATCCGAACCAGTTCAGAGTAGGGAAACTTGGTTTCCCAAGAGGTGTACAACAAAACCCATCATTTCTAGACTGTTAAAGATAAATTGAGCATTTTGCTAAGTCATGTTGTCACTAGCAAAGGCTGAAAAGGAGTTTCACTAAATTGCCAGAATTTCCTATACAGATCAGTTAGTTTTGCGGATTAAAATGTATTGATTCAGGAAGAATCAGGAGATGATCCATATATGCTTGGAAAGATCCAGATGTCTATTTTTTGGATAATTTTACAGCTCATAAATATGATTTTTCTAGAGAACATATTTGCGATTTACATGGCCTAGACAGTAGCACAATTGGACTAGTTATGGACAGTAGAAACCAGGCCTGAACAACAGCAAACGGATGGCCTGGACAGCAGCAGACGCGGGCCTAGATAGCAGCAGAAGCACACAGCCTGAACAAAAACCCTAGGGCGACTTTTCTGTCTACAAAGCCATCTCCATACAGCTATATATAGGATTTTAGACTCAGAGAACAGGGGGTTAAATAGGGGGCTGAAGAGATACACACTAAATTTCTAGAGAGCTGTTGTGATTATGTATTATCGATTAGGCTAAGTTTCAACCAAGGCAAAGAGATGAACTCCTAGACATAGTGGGTTTGGTTTGTATTTAATTCAGTATTTGTGTTGTAACATTGAATAATTATTTTAATATGTTCCCTTTATTTAATACTAAAGTTGATGTTTTTGTGTGACAGATAATTATATTTTCTTCTCCCATAGATTTTATTTAACTCTAGTGATTGTTGTTTTTTTTTCTCCATATAAGTTCAGTCATGCTTCTCTTTTGTGTGGAATTTAGGATGCAATTAATTTCGGTATATTAATTATATATGCTGGTCCTTTACTGCGTTATTGTCTCCGGATATATCGTCAATTTAGGATATCATATATGATTGACCGTTGTATTACTTGTAAAAACAAGAATGTGATTTCTCATAATAATTTACAAAAGAACATTTTTTGTGCTTTCACTATTATTTTCCGATTATGTATTTGGGATGTGAAATATATAGTTGAGTTATAATTATTGAATTGATACAAGTTGAAGATATGAAATTTAGGAGGGATTCTTGGACCCTTGTGTTACTCATTATTGATTTTTTTTCACTTAATTCAATTGTATCATTTAATTCTCAACATTTTCTTAATATTAATTTTTAATTTTGTTTCCATTATTTTTTGCCTGAGACATTGACTGTAGAACGTTCTTTTCGTGGGACCGACACCCTATTCTATACTACTACTATTGCATAGTACTGTTTGGGCATAATTCAAATTTTGGCGCCGTTTCTGGGGAGTGTCAGCCTACAAAGAGGTTTTTGAGTACTATCTTTCCGAACTCTTTCTTTTAGTTTCTTTTTAATTCTAGTTTTAGTTTATTTTCCAGTTTTCTTTTATTCAAGAAAAAAAAATTTAATCAATTAATAATTAAAAAAATAAATCAAATAAAAAAAGAGTGTTAGTGGTATATGCGTTGAGATAGAGACGAACACGGACGATTGGTTAGAATCCTTTAGTTAGAATACCCACCGAATTACATTAGGAGTGAAACGAGTTCAAACACAAGCTCTAACACCATGAGCAATCACAGAGATGACCCTGTTAGGACCCTAAATGACTACCTTCATCCCACGTGCACATCTACACCATCATGCATCATGTTTCTGCCAAACACACCGCATACAGATTTCAAGCCGGGCATGATAGCATTGATACCCACCTTCCACGGTTTAGAAAGTGAAAACCCTTATGTTCACATTAGGGAATTTGACGAAGTGGTGGCCACGTTTCATGGCTGACCTGAGGCTATTAACTCGGTTAAACTGAGGTTCTTTCCTTTTTCTTTGAAGGACAAAGCAAAGAGTTGGCTATACTCTTTGTAGCTGAGGTCCATAGGTTCATAGGAAGAAAAGATGCAAGCATTTTTCAATAAATACTTCCCACTTCACAAAACCAATGGTCTGAGAAGCCAAATTTCAACCTTTACCCAAAAGGATAACAAGACATTATATTAGGCATGGGAGAGGTATAAGGATTTTTTAAATATGTGTCCACACCACTGGTACGAGAGTTGGCGCGTAGTTAGTCATTTTTACAAGGGACTTACAAGTAGAGAGTGTCAATTCATAGAGATGATGTGCAATGGGGACTTTATGAAAAAGGACCCCGATGATGCAATTGATTATCTGAATGACTTGACTGAGAAAGCCCACACTTAGATAGGGCCCAGTGCTGTTGAAAGCATAAATACAGCAAGACTGGCCAGGATCTACCAACTTAGGGAAGAGGATAGCATGGAAGCCAAATTAGAGCAAATAACTCGAGAGTTAGAGGCACTTAAGACCTAAGATGGTAGACTCAACCACACTATTGCAAGATTCGAGTCACAAGGTGCTTGTTTCATCTATGGGGGAGTGGAATACTTAGCTCAAGATTGCCTGATTTATGCAGAAATGATAATGGTTTTTGATGAAAAATGTAACGCCTTAGGGATTTACAGGAAGCCTCATAATCCTTTCTCCAATATATATAATCCTGGTTAGAGTAACCACCCGAACTTTAGGTGGAGGCCCGATTCAAACCAACCACACATGCATATGCATACCCACCTATGTCATACCCTGCAACCTCATATAATGCGCAACTTAATAGAATCCTTTTAAAGGAAAAATTAAATGCATTTATGGAGTCACAAGGTAACATTATTCAGAGATTGGAAACTACTGTGACACAACAAATGGAAGAGAACAAGGAAATTAAAAGTCAAATAACTAAGCTAACAAGTTCTCTCACAGTACAAAAGCGAGGCAAATTTCCATCTCAGCCTCAATTAAATCCAAGGGGGCAACATATGGCACAAACCTCTACTTCAGATTCACAAAATATCATAGAGGTCAATGTCATAACTACTTGGAGTGGTAAGGTGTTAGATGGACCAAGTCAGATGATGACCATAAGTACCACTTCGAGAACCGAGGAGAACGCCCCCAAGAATGAGCAAAATGAAACAAATTTGGTTTAAGTTCTTTTTCCCCAAGTGCTCTGACCAAAAGGAAAAAAATCCAAAAATACAAGGTGAGATCCTAGAACATTTGAAACAAGTTAAGTTTAACTTGCCTTTGCTTCATGTGATTAAACAGGTACCAACCTATGCAAAGGTGATCAAGGATCTGTGCACCATAAAAAGGAAGCATCAAGTTAAGAAGATTGCGTTCTTGACTGAGTAAGTAAGTGCAGTGATTGAGCAAAAGACACCACTCAAATATAAAGACCCAGGGTATCCCACGATCACCTGTCAAATTGGAACTCATGAGATCGGTCAAGCTTTGCTGGATTTAGGAGCCAATGTAAACCTAATGCCTTACACTGTCTACTTGTAACTAGGTCTAGGAGAGATCAAACCCACATCTGTGGTACTACAGTTGGACGACCGGTCGACTAAGCAACCAAGGGGTACAGTCGAAGATGTACTAATACATATAGATAAGTTCTACTATCCTGTTGATTTACTCATTTCGGATACTCATTCTGTGGTTGATATGGAGTCTAAAGTTCCAATCATTTTAGGAAGACCTTTCCTGGACACCTCTAACACTCTTATTAATTGTAGGAACGGTCTAATGAAGTTGTCTTTTGGGAACATGACTCTAGAGGTCAACATTTTCAACATCGAAAGACAACCACGTGATGATGATGATTGCTATCATACTTATATGATAGACACACTAATCCCAAATAAGGGTCACTTGAGCAAAAATTCAAAATCTTTAGAGTATCTCCTTGGTATTTCTAATTCTGAGAGTTCACTTTATCCTGACGATGTTTTCGATATTTCTGTTGTTTCTAATTCAAAATCTTTAGAGTATCTCCTTAATTTTGAAGTTGATGTCTTTGTGTGACAAACAATTATATTTTCTTCTCCCATATATTTTATTTAACTTCGGTGATTTTTGATCTTTTTCTCCATATAAGTTCAGTCATGCTTCTCTTATGTGTGGAATTTAGGATGCAATTGCTTTTGGTATATTAATTATATATGCTGATCATTTACTGCGTTATTGTCTCCAGATATATTGTTGATTTAGGATATCATATATGATTGAGGGAATTTATAATAATAATTTACAAAAGAATATTTTTGGTGCTTTCACTATTATTTTCATATTACGTATTTAAGATGTGAAATACGTAGTTGAGTTATAATTACTTAATTGATACAAGTTGAAGCTGTGAAATTTAGAAGAGATTCTTGGACCTTTGTGTTACTCATTATTGATTTTCTTTCACTTAATTCAATTGTATCATTTAATTCTCAACATTTTCTTAATATTAATTTTAATTTTGTTTCCATTATTTTTTGCCTGAGACTTTGATTGTAGAATGTTCTCTTCATGGGATCGACACCCCATTCTATACTACTACTACCGCATAGTATTGTTTAGGTGTAATTCACCTATATATTTAAGTTTCTCATTACCCATCATCATCAAGTAGAAAGTTGGTCAGCAACTGATAAGAGCTTAAATATTCATATTTAAGCCCCTTAATTTACATTTGTTAAGTTCTTTATCTATATGTTTTAGTCTATTTTAGTTCACTTTTGTGTTTTACACGTTTTTATAGGGTCTTGGAGAAAAAGAAGTATTTTTGGCACTTAAAGGAAGAAATCTGGAAATCCTAGAGCAGCTGCTGGCTAGATTGCGATCGAGTGCACTCCTCTGTGCGATCGAGCACAGAATTGCAATCGAGTGCACCACATATGCGATCGAGCGCACATGTACGGGCGTGAACAGTAAACTACAGAACCCTGTTTTGGAAATAACCCTATTTTGGAAAAAAAAAAAAAAGGAGTTTTGTGTTTTAGGAAAGTTTAGGAACTCATGAGCCTCTTAGGACTTCTCAAAGACCTATAAATACACTTGTAAATCACACACAAAAGGCATCACCTCTTGGGGGGGATCACTTCTTTTATCCCTTCTTTTATCTTTTGCTTTAGCTTGGAGAAGGAGACTGTGGAGCGGAATTGACGACTCTTCTCTCGGGTTTCTTCTTTCTTTTTTTATTTTATTATGTGTAATTAAATTCTTAGCAAGGCTTGGTTGAAGCCCTAATTATGTTTACTCAATAAATTTAGTATTGGCGCCTTTGCGATATTTATGTTGTGTTGCTTAACTTGATTAATACCTGCTTTTATTTAAATTCCTCAAATGTATATGTTTGATCAATATGTGCATGTGGTATGGACTTGTTAGTTAGATCAATTTGAATGACCGAGTCCTGGGTCTGACATTAGTAACAAAAGATATCCACACTAGATTCTTGGGTTAATCAACATGGGAAACCAGGAGTAGATACCATGCCCTATGTCCCGTGTGGTTGTCAATTTCCACAGATCCCATGCTCTCTTAAGGAACAACTCATCATACACCATGTTGAATCCCTTGAGAGAGAAAAGAGTTAGAGTAGATACCATGCCTAACTCGTTGCTTAGGGAGATCAATAGCTTAAGGAGTAGATACCATGCCCTTAGGTTGACAAACATTAGGTATTCATGCATGAGTAAAGCATTGACATACTATTTTGTTGTGGTAGCATAATTAGTGGTGGATATCAAGTCCCTACGCCTTTATCTTTATTATTTTATCTTTATCATAATCAACTCTTTTATTATTTCTACCTTTTTTACATTGCGAATATAATTCTAAAAAGAATTCACCGATCCCTGTGGAGATGATCTTGCTTTCGCACACTATACTACTAAGTTGACCTTGTGCACTTGCAAGTAAAACGAGTTCGATTATATACTCATTAATTTAGGTAGATAATCGCTCAACAAGTTTTTGGCGCCGTTGCCGGGGATTGTGCTAAATTTCTGTTTAGAATTATTTCCCGTTTATTTTTCTTATTTTGTTCAATTTTTTTTTCTCTTTTTCTTATTTTTCATTAAATATTTTTCTTAATCTGTTTTTTTTTTATTTTATTTTCATCAACTATCTAACTTAATTCTTCGTTTTTGTTATTTTCTTTCTTTCTGTTTCAGGTGTGCATCAGTGCTAATTCTGGCACTGCGATCGAGCGCAAACCTAAGTGCGATCGAGTGCACTGGTGAGATCGAGCGCAGTGCTTAGAGCGCTCGAGTTAAAATAGTCCAGAGACTACCCGAGCAGCAGTACTAAAGCTGCTGCACTAAGGTATTCCTGTTGATTCATGCAAGGGCTTCGAGTGAGGAACCCAACCATCCTTTCACTTCATATAGAAAGTGAGCAGATCATTTGAAAGAGGCCTAGAAACAACTTAGAGGAGAGAGAAGAAGAATTTGAGGGTGAAGTACCAATGGAACAGCTTTACAACCAACTGCCACCGGAACAGAGACCTATGAAGCAATCCTTCATTCCACAGAACCTTAACCATCCTTCATGCATTGCATATCAACCTATGGTGGAAGAAAATTATTACATATCTCCACAGATACTTAGTGCCTTGACTCATTTTAGGGGTACACCTGCTGAGGATCCATACTTGCACCTTCGAGAATTCTGTGATCTCTGCAAGTTCCAGCATATTCGGGGCCTAGATCAAGAGGGAATCAGGTTAATTCTTTTCTCTTTTTCATTAAAAGATAATGCTAAAATGTGGTATCATTCATTTCCTGCAGATTTCATCCACACTTGGGAAGAGCTATCCAGTAGATTTCTAAGGAAATTTTTTCCAGCCCAAAAAACAAGGCAGATGTGGAAGGAGATTCAATCCTTCCAACAGAGGGATGGAGACCTTTTCTTCGAGGCATGGGGACACTTTAATGAGCTGCTACTCAAATGTCCATATCACAACTTACCTCAAGATGAGCTGGTCCTAGCTTTCTATGAAGGTTTGAGTGGCATAAATGAAGGTATAGTGGATTCCGGTTGTGGAGGTGTGCTGATGGAGAAGACTAGTGAAGAAGGCATGGAGCTGTTTGAGACATTAAGTGAGCACACCCAACAATTCTCCTCGAAAGGTTGACAAGGAATTAAAAGCAAGGATATGTATGAGGTGAGCTTCAATGATAGATCTTTGAATCAGATGGCTGCTATGGAAAGAAAGCTAGACATGCTCATAAAAACCATGGCTGATCAGAACAACTTACGTAGTCCATAGGCTACACAATGCCAGGTATGTGCTATATGCTCTCATTTTGATCATAATATTTATACTTGTCCTCTGTATTCAACTACAGATCAAGAACAAGCAAAATATGAGGGACTGAACAGTGCATATGCAAATACCTACAATCCTGGATGGCAGAACCACCCCAACCTCTCATGGAGCAACACTCAAAATGCTTTGAATCTTCAAGGACAGCAACGACACTTCCAACCAACAGCCCAACCAGTGTTGGAATCAGAAAATAGTGACCTAGAGAATCTTATAAGGCAACTGATGACTTCACAAGAACAGTTCATGATTGAGCAACGACAAACCACTACAAAACATGAGCAAGCCATTCAAAGACTCGAGGAATAAATGGGGCAATTGGCTAAGGAGCTAAGTGAAAGAAAGTTGGGTGAACTTCCAGTCCAATCACTACCTACTCCAAGAGGACATCAGCAACTAAATGCCGTGACAACTCTAACAAATGGTAAGATCATCGAAACTAATGAGCCTACACAAGCATCCACATCCAAGGTAAGTGAGATGGAGAAGGTAAATAGTGAGAAGGTTGAAATCAAAAGATATAATGCATTAAAATTACCCCCAGATAATATAAAATGTTTTAATATATGCATGACGCAAAGTGTCATTGAGGAAGCTTTCTAGGTCCATCACGTTGATCCAGTAGAAACTACTCTTACCTATAGTATCCCAAGATCAGATATTGAGCCCACATGCAAGGATGTTACTGATGACATCATTGAAACTATGCACCTTCTAGAGGCCTTTCTAAAGCCTCCAAGTAAGTACACCGATCCATTTGAAATTCTTGGGCCTACTAATACTATTCTTCCCCCTTTTATTGTACAGGCACCTAACTTGAAATTCAAACAATTGCTCGAGCACTTATCTTATGCTTATATGGGAGAGAATAAGACACTTCCTATGCTAGCTACTGCCACTCTTAGTTTTGAGGAAAAATAAAGTTTGGTCCGGCTGAAGACGTTAAACTTAGCGCTCATGGGAGGCACCCCACAGCTTATCCTTTTATTTTTATTATTTTAGGTATTTATTGTTATTTATTTATTTTTATTACTTCTTGTTTTCCCGTATTACGTTAGTTTTTCTTTTTTAGGGACAATGTGTGCATCCGTTCAAGTTTGGGGGTACGCTATGAGCCATGCCGACCTAGCTAGTTCTCCATCTCCTAGGTCAGCTCTTTCCTTGTTATTCACACATTGGGGACAATGTATAATTTAAGTTTGGGGGTATAGGAGACACATACACACACACCTTGTCCCAGTTTTTTTTGTTTTGTTGTTTTTCATAGATAAATACATGTTCATTCCGTTCCAAAATTTTTGGGTGTTCTAAACAAACAATATAATTTGACTTCATAAGTGAGCTTAACACTTTGAACACAATAATTAAGTTTTGAACCATAATCACTTTCTTTTAGGCATTTAAGGATTCACAAGTTCGACTTAAACTAAACATGAGCACAATAGCACATAGTTGTGTGGGATATGACATGTAATTTTGATTTGTATGTTTTTTTTGCTTAACTGTGAACCAAATGACCTATTAGATTAATGTGGTGGCATAAGAAAATAGAAAAAGTTCGTTATTGCTCAAAAAGAAAAAAAATGCTCCTAAAGATCATTAAAAAGAACTTTCCATTGAGTAACTGGCCCTCTTGCCTCAGTAAGCAGTGAGTGTCACGTCAAAAGGTGGAATATTTTGATCGGTAGCATTAAGACCAGTTAGTTTCGTAGCGTTTTTTACTTGAGTTAGTAAGCCCTTAGAGGTGTTTCTACATCTAATGCCCTAAAACCATCTGGTTTGGGAGTCATTGGCTAAACGCTCGTTACACGAGTCAAATAGAAAGCTTAAAGGAACTAACTTGGAAAAAATCTCACAAATAAAAGAAAAGAAGAAAATCTATGCCATCTTTGTGTATTCTAATAGGAAATTTGGTGAATCTTGAGTCATTGAAACACTACACATTAGAATTATTTGGAAACCTAATCTTTTATGTGCTAGTCCACCACACACTCAGTCAAACTTGTGATGTCTTAACCTGCCTCATGAAAGTGATTGGCGTTCAAAACTCGTATTCATTGCAAAAATGTGTTTATACTTGTTAAGCTTGCTCATGAATGCGCATCATAGTTTTGTGTGAAACCTAAACTTTTGTTGGACACCGTGAGCATTGGATTTATCTTTGTGTCTTTAGTTTTCATTTAGTTTTTGGTTTTGTATTGCTAAGGGACTAGCAATATGTAAGTTTGAGGGTGTGATAGGAGCTTAAATATTAATATTTAAGCCCCTTAATTTAAATATGTTAAGTTCTTTATCTATATGTTTTAGTCTATTTTACTTAATTTTTGTGTTTTACACGTTTTTATAGGGTCTTGGAGAAAAAAAAGCATTTTTGGCACTTAAAGGAAGAAATCTGGAAATCCTAGAGCAGCTGCTGGCTAGATTGCGATCGAGTGCACTCCTCTGTGCGATCGAGCACAGAATTGCGATCAAGCGCACCCCATATGCGATCGAGCGCACATGTACGGGCGTGAACAATAAACTGCAGAACCCTGTTTTGGAAATAACCCTATTTTGGAAAGAAAAAAAAAAGGAGTTTTGTGTTTTAGGAAAGTTTAGGAACTCATGAGCCTCTTAGGACTTCTCAAAGACCTATAAATACACTTGTAAATCACACACAAAAGGCATCACCTCTTGGGGGGGATCACTTCTTTTATCCCTTCTTTTATCTTTTGCTTTAGCTTGGAGAAGGAGACTGTGGAGCGGAATTGACGACTCTTCTCTCGGGTTTCTTCTTTCTTTTTTTATTTTATTATGTGTAATTAAATTCTTAGCAGGGCTTGGTTGAAGCCCTAATTATGTTTACTCAATAAATTTAGTATTGGCGCCTTTGCGATATTTATGTTGTGTTGCTTAACTTGATTAATACCTGCTTTTATTTAAATTCCTCAAATGTATATGTTTGATCAATATGTGCATGTGGTATGGACTTGTTAGTTAGATCAATTTGAATGACCGAGTCCTGGGTCTGACATTAGTAACAAAAGATATCCACACTAGATTCTTGGGTTAATTAACATGGGAAACCAGGAGTAGATACCATGCCCTATGTCCCGTGTGGTTGTCAATTTCCACAGATCCCATGCTCTCTTAAGGAACAACTCATCATACACCATGTTGAATCCCTTGAGAGAGAAAAGAGTTAGAGTAGATACCATGCCTAACTCGTTGCTTAGGGAGATCAATAGCTTTTGGAGTAGATACCATGCCCTTAGGTTGACAAACATTAGGTATTCATGACATGAGTAAAGCATTGGCATACTATTTTGTTGTGGTAGCATAATTAGTGGTGGATATCAAGTCCCTACGCCTTTATCTTTATTATTTTATCTTTATCATAATCAACTCTTTTATTATTTCTATCTTTTTTACATTGCGAATATAATTCTAAAAATAATTCACCAATCCCTGTGGAGATGATCTTGCTTTCGCACACTATACTACTAAGTTGACCTTGTGCACTTGCAAGTAAAACGAGTGCGATTATTTACTCATTAATTTAGGTAGATAATCGCTCAACAAGTTTTTGGTAGATACCATGCCTAACTTGTTGCTTAGGGAGATCAATAGCTTAAGGAGTAGATACCATGCCCTTAGGTTGACAAACATTAGGTATTCATGACATGAGTAAAGCATTGGCATACTGTTATATTGTGGTAGCATAATTAGTGGTGGATATCAAGTCCCTACGCCTTTATCTTTAGTATTTTATCTTTATCAAAATTAACTCTTTTATTATTTTTATCTTTTTATTACTGCGAAACTAATTCTAAAGTTAAATTTACTAATCCCTGTGGAGATGATCTTGCATTCGCACGCTATGCTATATTGTTGACCTTGTGCACTTGCAAGTAAAACGAGTGCGATTATTCGCCCATTAATTTAGGTGGATAATCGCTCAACAAGTTTTTTAACAAACTTGAGAACTAGTAAGCCTCTAAGAGTGTGCAAGTTTATTCCTTTTTTCCCCATTCTTTTTAAGCTTGTAGCTCCAAATTTCCTTTTATTAAAAAGCTACTTATTTTCCTTTGTTTTTTGGAATTGATTTTTGTTCTTTTCCAATTTACGGTTGTGAGTCTTAGGCAAATGGAAATTTATTTTTCACTAATTGAGAAGCAGATTTTCGATAATTGGAATCTGTCTTTCTTCACAACTTTCATACCTGCACCAGCTAACCAAGATTCAAAATCATGATACAAACATAGCAAAAAAGGAAAAATAACTAAATTCATCTCATTAACTGAATTCGAAGTACATATCAACAAACAATAATACATACAACTTGGACAACTGGCCTTCGATGTATTTCTCTCTACAGGTGGATTCGAGCCCAATCAAGCCCGAATACTAAGGTGTTCGAGTTTGCCTCGACTGAAAATGATCAAACTCGATTTTGATTTGAGCTCAAAAATGGGGTTTGAGTTCGAGTTCGATTAATTTTCTATTAGCTCGAGCTCGGCTCGACTCAGCTCGACTAGAGCTCGATAATAAATGAGCCTATTCGAACCTATAAACCTGAAATTTTCATTCTTGAAAAGAAAAAACAAACCTAAATTCATACAAAAGGGAACTAATACACATTACATATTTGAACCTAAAACAATGAAACCATGATAAATATATCAACAGATAATCGATTTGTTATATCTTCCGGGTACTAATCTCTTCAAACAATGATACCATTAACAAGAAAAGGAAAAAAAAAAAAACAGTACTGCTTGAAAAATGTTAAGATCTAACTATAAATGCAACAATCAAATGCAAACAAAATCATTTTTTTCATTTAATAACAAAGATCCACTCACAAATCTACAAAATAAATCTGCAAAAAACTCAAACATATACCACATAAACAACAACTTCAAATCAAAAGTCAGGCTTTGACATCAAAACTAAAAATCCCTCACATTGAAATCCATCAAAGTATCAGTAGTCCTCCACACAACAAGCCAAAAAGTACCCAACCACAGTGCATTGAGATCTAAATCTAAGGTTCCATGGTTTACATAATAGAAATGGAAACTTTATACAATTGTGTTTTTTCAAATAGCCAACACATGCAAACTCACCTAGTCACCTCCAAAGATGAGTGGGATTGTTGGTATTTGTCTAAGGTTTAAACATGGTTTAAACATGGTTAAGGTTTAAACATGTCCAAACATGGTTCAAAGATGGTTAAAGTCCAAACCAAGGTTGAAGGATTAAAGTTCAGCAAGTTAAAGGTCTGCACACAAGTGTGTGCATCACTTTGGAGCAACGTAAGGGTAGACACACTAGTGTGTGCACTTCTGCACACAAGCTGAAGATGTGTGCGCACTACAGGTGAAGGCCAGCACCGCACCACGCATAGCCTAGCACTGCACCGTTTAGAATGCATGACTCCAAAAACACACCAGCACCTTACCGCCCATCTGCCAGCACCGCACCGCCTAGTAGGTGTGTTGCTTGATGCACACCAGCACCGCACCACTCATCACCAGCGGCGTACCACCTAGAAGGTGTGCAAAGGCACTCAGCCCAGCACCGCACCGCGACCTATTGAGCACCTAGGCGCTAGGCAAAGTCAAGCACACATGGACAGTCTGTTTTAACCCTCTCTTAGGTGCGTGGGTGCAAGGTTAAAATGCACAGCACCACTTAGAATTGATAGAGGGCCATGGTAAAGTGGTAATCATATCTAAGGGTGGAGATTGACTCACAATAATGAACAAGAAGTGGGTGCACTATATAAAGGGTCACCTAGGTTCAATCTAAAAAGAGAGTTGTGACACAAGATGTAATGTAACTTATGAGGCATGTGTGTGGATGAGAGAATTATGTGAGAGTGCAAAGACACAAAACACAAGAGGGACTCATTGTAGAGAGGTTGGTTGTAAAGAAGAGAGGTTGGTAGAGAATTGATAGAAAGCATTGTAATAGGTCTATCACTTTCTCGTTCTCCTCTTGGTTTCTTTAAGAACTTGAGGTTTCTTGAAGGGGATTGCTGTATTTGTAAGAACCATTTGATTTAGTGCAGAGAGTTTGGAGGAACTCACGGGGATGTAGGCACATTGCCGAACCTCGATAACAAATTTCTTGTCTTCTTTCTTTCTTTGATTTTCTGTTCCTGTTTTCGATTCCAAATCTTTACAAGTCATTCTAGACTCGGGTGTTTGGAAGATCACCACCTGGGTATCTTATCAAGGTGATTTTCAACAGGGATCATGGCGGGCCTGGTGGTGGGTGTCGAATCCAACAAATAATAAAATTCTTGCTCTCGAAAAATACAAATTGTAACAGTGGTGAGCAAGGTCGTATCCACAGGGATTGGGTAGGTTTATTTTAATGAAAATTAAAGCAAAGAAAAGGGTGGTTTGAAATATAGAAGATATATAAAAGAGAAAGCAATTATAATCAACTAAAAACTAAGAAGAAATCAATATCAGGTAAATATCCAGCCAAAGGTATAATTTCATAATTGGTTCAGAGAATTGATCACAGATACAAGGATAAAATCTTCTATTCTTCACTAAATTGGTTATGGTTGTTAACAAGCTCTAACAACCTATCTCTCCGTACTTTCTCGATAACCAAAACAAGCTCTTTGATTACTTCCCTTGTTAATAAACAACCCTAAACAAGCTCTTAGGATTTAATCTATCGACAGCATTAATAATTAGAGAGACTACCAATTCTAGCCAACAAATACACAAGCTCGATTCATTTAGACTAGGTTATATATCTCCATAACATAAATCGAAAATCTCTTTATAATCAACTTTGTTATTTTACCACTAATATTAGAACATTTAAACAATTACGGATTTAAAGTTCTAAATGTCAATTTATTGACCTGATAATTGAACAACGGGCCCTTTGCATCAATCAACCAAGACAATAATTTTTAATAAGTACAGAAGATATATAAATAGTGAAGAAATAAAAGAGCGATGAAAATTATTTAGATCTCACAATTCTTGAAGAACTAAAACTTCAATTATCCTTCAGCTGGAAGAAAAGTATTTAGCTACTTATAATTAAAATAACGCCTAAAGAAAAGAGAAGAGGAATTTTTCTTATGAATAATTTGTGCCTCTAGGGCTGCAAGCTTGTCTCTTTTGAGAGATCCCTCTCCTATTTATAGTAGTTACTCCCTCTAATAATAGTTACCCTAACTAGATAAGGAAACTAATTAAAAGCAAATCCTTCCTTAATAAGGAGTCTTGGCAAATACTTTCCTAAAGGTAAGAATGGGCAACTAAATCTTTCCAGCTGTCATACATATCCTTTTTTCCCCAACAAATTCGTAACCCTAGGTCAGAACCTCGGAATCTCGGATCCAATAAGGCATGCTCACGCTTTATCTACTGATTGCTTCTGTGAACATTCTGGGAAATAAGACGTGCCCACGCTTTAAGTAAAAACCGCTTCTGGAATGTACATCTTTTTTAGCTCCGATTTTTCCACTCCAAATCTCTTGATTTTGAATTCGATTTGATATGACTCCTTAATCTACTCCAAAAAATACGAAACATAATCAAAATCCAAGATTTAAGCATTTATAACCATTAAAACATGAGGAAATGTAACAAACATATAGATATTATGAATCCTTATCAAATTCCCCCACACTTAAACAATGCTTGTCCTCAAGCATACAATAGCTCAAGTTCGTCATCTTTTCTCATCATCGTTCCTTCTTCTACCTTTACTCATCCTCTATAATCCAAATTATCATGCCTTAAAGATTTAAATCAAAAGAAAAATAAGAAATGAACAATTTCACAGAGTAAATTCTTATAAACCACACCCATGAACAATCACCTCAATGATCTTCTCGAAATCAAAATGTAATAGGATCTAACACCCTCTCATTGGATTCACTCAATACACTCAAAATGTTTAGGGTATCAATGAACTCTCAAGTCAAAACATAGAAGATCTTGACCATAAGCTTGCTAATATATCACATCTTTATCATCAATGGATTGAATTGAATGCAAAGAATCTAAGGGTCTTAAATGGGTTGTAACGGAGCTTAGGTAAGGTGTGGTGAGAAGGAATTTTTAGGTACTTTTATCAAAGGAATTATACCAACTTCTCCACACAAAGCACAACTCAATAACGTCAAATGTTTTCTTTAATCAATTCACTTCCAAACAATTGAAATTGCACAACTTTTCTCTTTTTCTAGCCGCCTAATTTTTTTCTTTTTTTTTTTCCTTTTTTGAAGAACCAAGGCACTTGTAACTTGAATCACTTTATTCTTAGCATCTTTCAATCCTTTCAAAGATAATTTGAAGTTGAAGAACCAAGGCACTTGTAACTTGAATCACTTTATTTCCAGCATCTTTCAATCCTTTCAAAGATAATTTGAAGTTGAAGAACCAAGGCACTTGTAACTTGAATCACTTTATTTCCAGCATCTTTCAATCCTTTCAAAGATAATTTGAAGCTTCATGTGAACAAGCTAGTACGATCCTTCAATTCAAGGTTCAAAAGAGGGAAATCGATAAAAGAATGGGTTGACATTACTTATACCATGGTTAACTTCCAACAAAAGGGCCAAGGTTCAAAATTGGCTTTCTAAGGTAAAAATCAAGGTAGGCCTTTTAAGAAAGCTAAATGGCTCCACCTAAATGCCCTTATTAATTTAATGCATCCAATTCGACAATGTAGTCTCCTGACATGCATAACAAAGCAAGTTCTAGAAAAATCAACTATGTGTGACAATCACTCAATTAAGAAAATGGAGCATAATATAATATGAATGCTCATTGGCTCAAAAGCTCACAAAAAGGGTCATGTGCATTAGATCCCACACATTTTTCATTCAATCAATCATCAAGAGCAATTAATCACTGTTTAGTAAATAAGAATTCAACCATTCATGCTAATCTCTTATTACGCCTCAATTTATCTAAATAATTCACAATAATCCAAATCATTTAAGACAAGCATCGACAGAATCTAGAATTCAGAAGAGAAGGATCACAAACAAGAACTAAAATATCACTTGGATTTTTGAAAAGTTTCTTGAAAAATGACGCAAAAATTTATCAAAATGGAGCTAAAAGTGAAGTTCAAAGTAAAATCAAATTCATATGTCAAAGACCCTCCCCCATACTTAATCCATACATTGTCCTCAATGTATTAAAAATAGATACTCAAAAACTATAAAAGAACAAGAGTAAGTAGAAAACTCCCTTGAAAATGTTGAGCATCAACCAAGATATCAGTCACATGCTTGGGGATGAAGGTGGTGTGAATCCCATGTAAGCAAAGAAAGCTGTCATTTTTTTTTTACTCTTTCAACCAGTAGAACAATTGGAGTAAGGCATGGGCATGTTGTATCCAAAGATTTCTTATGGTTTATTGCCCAATTCCAAGATTCAATATTTTTCGTAAGGCATGCCCACGGGTTACGAAAATCATCTTCTGCCAAAAAAAATTGGAAAGAAAATCAAATGCAATCCAAAAAATGATAAAAAAAAAACTAAAAATAATCTAAATAAAAGAAAAAGGAATAAAATAAAGAAAACAAGGAAAGTAAGACAAAAAGTTGAGTTGCCTCCCAAAAGCGCCGTTCTTTAACATCTTTGGCTAGACGTTCCGATTTATGGCTCTTGGAGAATGGTTGTGGATGATTGAAGGTCAAATGTCCCCATGATGTGGTGCTTCAATCTATGCCCATTGACCTTGAATGTTGCCTTATTTTTCTTGTGTCATATTTCAATGGTACTAAAAAGTGATACACTTATCATGGTGTATGGTCCAGTCCACCGAGATTTCAGTTTTCCCGAAAATATATACCTTCTTAGGACTTCTAGCAACCGTTCTTCCATTTTATCTGTCAACGAAGAAGATATTATAATGGGGAAAATATTTTTCTCTAAATAAGCATATTTCAAATGAGCAAGTAAAGTTTTCAATTCAGTTATTATTATTTGTTCTTCTGGCACTTCTTTTCCCATTTCAGACTCAAAGTTCCTTGCTTCTTTTTGGATGACGAGTTCTTCAGTTGTAGCAGTCCCTTCAAGAGTGAAATACCTACTAAGTATAACTTTTAGCTTATCATCATCAGTTAGATCAAAGATTTCCTGAGCCAACGGGTCAATAACATCCATAACAAAAACAGAAGACACATCATTAGGGTACCTCATGGCATCATAAATATTGAATTTAATAATTTTACCATCAAATTCCATTGTGAGTGTACCATCATGCACATCAATTTTGTTCTAGATGTTTTTAGAAATGGCCTTCCTAATAACATTAGTGTTGAATTAGAAGAGTCATCTAATTCCATGTCAAGAACGTAAAAATCAGCAGGAAAGACCAACCCATTAACTTGTACTAAGACATCCTCCAAGACTCCTTCAGGATATACATTAGATCTATCAGTAAGTTGAATAATCACACTTGTTTCTTTTAATGGACCAATATTCAAAGATGAATAAATAGAGAGAGGCATGACATTTATTGAAGCTTCTAGATCTAGCATTGCTCTCTAAATCCTAACATCATAGTTTGCAAGGGATAGTAAACATACCTGGGTCCTTGCATTTTGGAGGTAATTTTTTCTGGAGGAAGGCTGAAACATTTTCCCCCATACTTATCTTTTCATTACCTTTCAACTTCCTCTTGTTGGTGCACAACTCCTTGAGAAATTTAGCATATCGAGGCACTTGTTTAATTGCATCAAGTAAAGGAATATTTACCTCAACCTTGCGAAAAGTTTCAAGAATTTCCTTCTCTTCCTCTTCTTTCTTGGATTTAGTCAATCTAGTAGGAAAGGGAGGATTTGTCACCAATGCCTTTGGTTGTTCACTATCGAGTCCTCTAGGCTAGTCAGTTTGAGGTTGAGGAGCAACTACTTCTTTTTCAATTTCTTTTCCACGTGCTGCCTTACTGGGTTCCTTCAACTCCTTCCCACTTCTCAAGGTAACTGCACTAGCATTTTGTTTTGGGTTAACAACAGTTTGTGAGGGAAATTTACCTTGAGATTCCAATCGGTTCACAGAAGATGCCAGTTAACTCATTTAATTCTCCAGTTGTTGAATGTTTGTTCTTGTCTCCTGTTGAAATTGTTGTGTGTTAGTTGCAAGTGATTTAACAATTTCTTCTAGAAACATACCTGAACTTGTGGAAGTTTGTTGTGGTGGTGGAACATGTGGTCTATGCTGAAAGTGTTGGAATTGTGGTCTTGCTCCATAGCTGAAATTGGGATGATCCCTCCATCCTGGGTTATAGGTATTTGAATAGGGATCATATTTCCTTTGTGGTGGTCCTGGAAATCCTCCAACTACATTGGCATGCTCATAGGAATCATCTCGAAGTGTAGGGCACATGTCAGTTGGATGACCGATGGTAGCACAAATCCCACAAGCTTTCACTTGTTGCGTATTTTCTACAACTAACTGTTGAACAATAGAAGTTAGATTAGATATTTGATTTGCAATGGAAGATATACTTACCTCATTCACCCTTATTGGAGATGTGTCCTGCCTGAATCCAAATTGTTGTGAGTTAGCGGCCATGATGGAGATCAAATCTCTAGCGTCCATGATGGAGATCAAATCTCTAGCGTCACGAGGAGTTTTGTTCACTGTGGCACCTCCATTCATTGCATCCATCATCTTCCTTTCCATGGGTAGGAGCCCTTCATAGAAATATTGAATGAGGAGCTGTTCAAAAATTCCATGTTGTGGGCAGCACGCACAGAGTTGCTTAAATCTTTGCCAAAACTCATGAAGGGTCTCTGTATCTTTCTGCATATCTCCCTTCTAATGCCAGCAGCTCGTGACGTAGGGAAACATTTATCAAGAAACAATCTCACCATCTCCATCCATGTGGTTACAGAGCCAGGGGGAAAATAAAATAACCAATCCTTTGCTTTTTCAGTCAGCGAGAATGGAAAAGCACGTAGTTTGATTTGTTCTTCGGTTACTCCTTGCGGTTTCATGCTTGAACACACCACATGGAATTCCTTTGGATGTTTGTGAGGATCTTCATTCTCAAGACCATGAAAATTTGGGAGCAAATGGATCAATCCAGATTTTAACTCAAAACCTACTTCCAAAGCTGGATATGTAATGCAGAGTGGCTGTTGATTTACATTTGGTGCAGCCAATTCCCTTAAAGCTCTCTCTTGATTGGCCATTGCTTCTTCTATTTCAGAATCACTAGATGAATCAACCAAGTTAGGTACTAAATTAAATCCGGTAGGTGAGGATGAAGATGCTTGTTTGTCACACAATTTAGCTTTCTTCCTCAGCCTCCGAGCCGTCTTCTCAATCTTAGGATCGTATTGGAGTTCACCTGCATGAGAAGAACAAAGCATTAAAATAAATTTAATTAACACCAATCCCTGGCAACGGCGCCAAAAATTTGGTGGGTGTCGAATCCAACAAATAATAAAATTCTCGTTCTCGAAAAATACAAATTGTAACAGTGGTGAGCAAGGTCGTATCCACAGGGATTTGGTAGATTTATTCTAATGAAAATTAAAGCAAAGAAAAGGGTGGTTTGAAATATATAAGATATATAAAAGAGAAAGCAATTATAATCAACTAAAAACTAAGGAGAAATCAATATCAGGCAAATATCCAGCCAAAGGTATAATTTCATAATTGGTTTAGAGAATTGATCACAGATACAAGGATAAAATCTTCTATTCTTCACTAAATTGGTTATGGTTGTTAACAAGCTCTAACAACCTATCTCTCCGTACTTTCTCGATAACCAAAACAAGCTCTTTGATTACTTCCCTTGTTAATAAACAACCCTAAACAAGCTCTTAGGATTTAATCTATCGACAGCATTAATAATTAGAGAGACTACCAATTCTAGCCAACAAATACACAAGCTCGATTCATTTAGACTAGGTTATATATCTCCATAACATAAATCAAAAATCTCTTTATAATCAACTTTGTTATTTTACCACTAATATTAGAACATTTAAACAATTACGGATTTAAAGTTCTAAATGTCAAATTATTGACCTGATAATTGAACAACGGGCCCTTTGCATCAATCAACCAAGACAATAATTTTTAATAAGTACAGAAGATATATAAATAGTGAAGAAATAAAAGAGCGATGAAAATTATTTAGATCTCACAATTCTTGAAGAACCAAAACTTCAATTATCCTTCAGCTGGAAGAAAAGTATTTAGCTCTCCTAATTAAAAGAACGCCTAAAGAAAAGAAAAGAGGAATTTTTCTTGTGAATAATTTGTGCCTCTAGGGCTGCAAGCTTATCTCTTTTCAGAGATCCCTCTCCTATTTATAGTAGTTACTCCCTCTAATAATAGTTACCCTAACTAGATAAGGAAACTAATTAAAAGCAAATCCTTCTTTAATAAGGAGTCTTGGCAAATACTTTCCTAAAGATAAGAATGGGTAACTAAATCTTTCCAGCTGTCATACATATCCTTTTTTCCCCAACAAATTCGTAACCCTAGGTCTAAACCTCGGAACCTTGGATCCAGTAAGGCATGCTCACGTTTTATCTACTGACTGCTTCTGTGAACATTCTGGGAAATAGGACGTGCCCACGCTTTAAGCAAAATCCGCTTCTGGAATGTACATCTTTTTTAGCTCCGATTTTTCCACTCCAAATCTCTTGATTTTGAATTCGATTTGATATAACTCCTCAATCTACTCCACAAAATACGAAACATAATCAAAATCCAAGATTTAAGCATTTATAACCATTAAAACATGAGGAAATATAACAAACATATAGATATTATGAATCCTTATCACCTGTATGTCAAGCAGCCTGGAGGAGAGCGACATGGTTAGAGGATGATGGCTGGCGTGGATCTAAACAAAAAAAATTGATTAAGCCCTAAATCATTAAAGAAGAAAATAGGAATAGTTAATAGAGTTTTCCCTTTGAAATTGTGTTGATTGATGAATAACATGTGTAATACCCGGGATCTTAAAGTGAAGGTAAAGAAGTTTTTTTTATAGATATTACATAGAATAAAAATAATATATACATGAAAGAATTATTATTGAATAAAATAATTCATTTGAGAAAAAAGAAAGACCTAAATGTTTGGAAAAAAACAAAACAAAAGGACAACACCTCGACGTCCAGGTGTTGGCTATCCAATATGTAAATTAGGCATGTTGGACAAATATGAAATGGTGACAATTTGAAACGGTTTTGGAATATAAAATTTAATTTTTGTTTGTTTTGAATTTTTCTTACCGAATCCTGTTTGGTTTTCTTCTTTCTTCAATTCAATTTTTTTTAACAAAAAGTTATAAAGAAAATTTCTCCAATATTAGAGATAGTATAGTCAATCAATTACAATAGTCAGACTTCATCATATCTGAGGTGTTGGTGATCAGTAATCTCAAGAAATTGCTGAAGGAAGTATGAAAGGCAAGGAGGTGATCTATTGGTAGCTTTAAGTGCTACATGGTGAGTTAGATTTACTTTTAGTAATCGAACCCAATAAAAATATAGAATTTTGATATTTGAATAAATGGGTGAATTACAATGATTTAGTGATGTATTTTCTGTTATATATGAAAATTGATTGATTTATTGATTAAGAATTGGAAAGTGTGTTGAATATTAATTATATAAGAATTTAAAATTTAAAAAAAATGATGGATGAATGAAAAACATGCTAATAAGTTTTATGAAATTTCTGAAGAAAAAATATGATTGAAAAGTGGACCTAATATATAAGGAGATAATTTAATAAATATGATAAAAAATAATAATAATTTTGAGAAATAGATGGATAGCTAAATTGAATGCTTGAATGTATGTTTGCTTTCATATTATTGCTCATATGCATAAAATAAAAGACTAGGAAGGCCGCTGGTCTGCTTATTTTCATATCATTGCTCATATGCATAAAATAAAAGACTGGGAAGGAAACTAATCTAGCTAAAAATAAAAGACCGAGAAGGTAGTCGGTCCAGTTGAAAATAAAAGACAGGAAAGGGATCCGATTACGCATAAAATAAAATATCGGGAAGGTAGCTGGTCTGGCTGAAACATGTCGACATGTGGGAAGACGTTCCCAGATGATAATGTGAAACGATCTGATGAGAAAGAAAGACAGATAATTTAAAGTCATGCATTGCATTTGTTTTAAATATTGATTATTATTGATTGAGATGCTAGAGTATCAGTCTTGATTGTGAAATTATGTATAGATAAATAAGTCTCACAAAGAGACAGGTATGATGAGAAAGAAATATGAAAGTATAATATGATAAGAATTATCTTATTGATTGATTATATGCTGTGAACCTCATAACGAGGTAAATAATGATGTTGAATTGATAGTCTCAAGACGATTAAATATATGAGAAGAAAAATTGATATGTTTTGTGATTAATTTAAAAAGAGATTGATAACTGATTGGAATTATGGTATGGGTAGTGATAATAGAATGTTATTATTTAATTTTATGAGATAATAGATGAATGAATATTAGAAGATTATTTGAAAGATTGAATTATTATAAATGAAGAAATGGATTATTAATATTGGTGAATTAGAAAATATTGAATTATAAGATATGACTAGAAGTATGTAGTCGAGTACTTCTAGTAAATTTAATTCACTGAGATTGTGAAGCCCACTTCTCATTGTTAAATAATTTCAGGTAGTGGACAGGATAGATAGAATTGTGAGCTGAGATTCAGGTTGAATCATTTTCTGTAAGCCACATGGTCCACATCCTCAAACTAATAGAAAAAAAATTGTAAATATCCATGCATCATATGTTGTATATCTCATTTCAGATGAAATTTTAATAATGTAACTCCCTATTGAGGGTTGAGGATTGATGTGAATATATATATATACACACACACACACACACACACACACACATTCAATTGATGTACGTTTTTATATTGTTGCATATATGTGTCGTATTGGGATTTCAAAACGTGACGACATCATCTCGGGGTGGCCAACTTGGGATAGGTCGTTACAATTTTGGTATTAGAGCATTAAGTTTTATGATTCTGTAGACTGCATAAAAAAAATTAAAGAAGTATAAGATTTAAACAAACTATATGTTAATGCATAGTCTAAGAATGACACTTGGACGTGCTAGAGCTAGAGTTAGAGTTATTGACCTAAGAGGGCATGGTAAGCCCCCAATTTTTAGACAAGTCGAGGTTGAGTCTGAGTCTGTGGTTCCTAGAAGGAAACATGTTGACAATATAATTGATATTAGTAGGGATGTGAGAGAATATACAGTTAAAAGAGATGAGCTAAGATAAGCTCTTACTTATGCTCTTGAGAAAATAAATGCAACAGATAATAGAGTTGATAGTCTATAGCATAGACTTGATGAACAAGCTAGAGCAGTGTCTGAGGTTTTTATAAATCCAATAATGGTAGACATTCAAAAGGGAAAAGGTGTGTTTATTCACAAGATGCAGGGAAATTATTTTGTTAGATATTAAGTTGAATGTTTTGTTGTTTAAAGGATCTATGAATCCTTTTAAGCCTGAGTTAAGGGTGAAACATATGGAGAGATTATTTGGCATTTTATCGGTGACTAACAAGCAAATAGTCGCCTTTTCTTCGTTTAAGTTAGGAGAAAAAACTTTAGAATGGTGAGAGAATACTTTTCCAAGGGTAAGTGCTTATGTTGATATACCCTTAACTTGGAATAGGTTTAAGGAGGCTTTTTATTTTATAAATATTTCTAATATACTTTCAGAGCCCAACAGAAGAGAGATTTCATTTATTTGAGGTAAAATATTTTGACTGTGGCTCAGTATGATAGCAGATTTGTGGCCTTGACAAGGTTTGTATCGAAAATGGTAAACATAAAGGAGAATAAGTGTAAGAGGTTCCTAGATGGATTATATTTTGAGATTAGATCGAAACTATCTTACATGAGACATATGAATTATGTTAGATTGGTGGACATAGCACTTCAGATTGAGAAAGACGTGATGGAGTTTAAGGGAGGGAGAGTGTGTGGTTGAAGAGGCTTAGACACGAAGGTTCTAGAGGTAGTGGTAGTATGAATGTAAAAGGTATGAGACCATCCCAGAGGATTCGTTCGTGTGAAAAATGACTTATAATGCAGAGTTAGAGATCAGCTAGATCCATAGTTTCTATAACTCAAAGTAATGTCGATGGGACCCCTAGATTTGGGAGACAGGCTATGGGAATTGAAAGTTATGGTAGAGGATTAAGAATGCCTCCAAGAGAAAGTACTAATTTGATGTATGATCGAGTTTTTTATAGATGTAATCAGATAGGACATCTATCTTGGAATTGTCCTACTCAGATGTATTTTGTATGTGGTAAGGGAGGACATATTAGTGTAGATTGTCTAATAGGGAAATCTGTTGAGATAGGTGCTGGAGGCGTTGGGAGAAAACAGGTGGAGAGAGGTGGTGGATCAGGGAGTATGTAGGGTAGAGGCAAAGGATTAGTAGCTGAGAGAGGATGCCATGGTCAGTTATAGCCCAGAGACAACAGAGTCTATGCGTTGACCCATCAAGATGCACAAGCCACTCCTGATATTGTGATGGGTATGGTATCTATTCTTAATAAACCTACTAGATTATTGATTGATCCTTGAGCAACTTAATCTTTTGCATCTAGTGTGTATATGAAATCTATTGATCCTAGTGTTAGTCCTTTGATGCATGCTATTATTATTGAGGTTCTTACTAGGGATAGGGTTATCATCAGGACAATTTATTGGGGTTGTGTGATTAGTATGGTTGGTAGAGAATTTGAAGTTGATGTGTCACCTTTATATATGACATATTTTGATTTAATTATAGGGATGAATTGATCATCTATATATCATGCTTGGGTAGATTGTTTTAAGAAGAATATGGTGCTCAGGATACCAAGATAAGAAGAGTTTAACTTTCAGGGAGAACATAAGATACTTACCAACTGTCTTATTTCTGCCCTGATTGCTAGTAAATGGTTGAAGAAGGATTATTAAAGGTATTTAACGTATGTGGTGGATTCTAGAAAGGAGGTTAAGAAGTTAGAAGAAATTTTAGTAGTGAAAGATTTTTTCTGATGTGTTCCCTGAGGAGTTGTCTGGGTTGCCTCCCAACAGGGAGATTGAGTTTTCTATTGATGCGATTCTGAGATCAACACCCATATCTATAGTACCTTATAAAATGGTACCAGTTGAGTTCAAAGGTTGAAAGTTTAGCTTCGGGAGTTGCTAGATAAACAATTTATTCGACCTAGTATGCCACCTTAGGGAGCCCCTATGTTGTTTGTGAAGAAGAAATATAGAACGATCAGATTGTGTATAGACTACAGATAGTTGAATAAGATAACTATTAAGAACAAATATCCTTTACCCAGGATAGATGATTTATTTGAGAAGTTGCAGGGAGCAATGGTATTTTCTAAGATAGACCTGAGATCAGGTTATCACCAATTAAGAATAAAATAAGGGGACGTGCTTAAGACTACTTTTAGGACATGTTATAGTCACCATAAGTTTCTTTTGATACCATTTGGGTTGACAAATTCTCTAGCAACATTCATGAATTTGATGAATAGGGTTTAAACAATTTTTTACAAATTTGTGGTTATATTTATTGATGACATTTTGGTATATTCTAAAAAATGAGGAAGAACATGTGAAACATTTAAAGATTGTGTTGGATATTCTGAGAAGAGAGAGATTGTATGAAAATTTTTCTAAATGTGAGTTTGGTTGAATGAAGTAACTTTCTTGGGGCATGTAATATTTGGAAATGGTATAATAGTTGATCCACAAAAGGTAAAGGCAATGTTAAGTTGGAGAGACCAACTAATGTGACTGAGATTAGAATCTTCTTGGGGTTAGCTGGTTATTATAGAAGATTCATTCAGAATTTTTCTATTATTGCAGTACTGACTAGATTGACCAAGAAAGAGGTGATATTTGTATGGTCTGGAGAGTGTGAGAAAAGTTTCTAATTACTAAAGGAGAAATTGACTATAGCTCCAGTATTGGTGCTTCCTTATGGTGATGAAGGATTTGTGGTGTATAGTGATGCATCGCATCAAGAGTTGGGATGTGTATTGATGCAACATGGGAAAGTAATGGCATATACTTCAAGAAAATTAAGGAATAATGAGGGAAATTACCCTACCCATGACTTAGAGTTAGCTGCTATAGTGTTTGCTTTGAAGATTTAGAGACATCATCTGTATAGAGCCACTTGTGAGATATTTAATTATCACAAGAGTTTGACATACTTACCTACCTAGAGAGAGTTAAATTTGAGATAGAGGTGGTGGATGGAGTTGATTAGTGACAATGATTGTATAATTCACTAGCATCTAGGAAAGGCGAAGGTGGTAGCTGATGCATTGAATAGAAACTCTATAGGAATAACTGTTATTGAGAGTCATGATGTGAAACTGATGATAGATTTAAGAGAGATAAGAATGAAGTTGAATATCAGTGATAGAGGATCATTGTTAGCAAACATGGTTGTAGAGTCATCCATAGTAAAATGCTTGTTAGAGATGCAAGGTAGAGATAAAGAGATAGAAAAGAATAAGTAGGAAGTATTGAGTGGAGAGCATACTAAGTTCATAATCAGATAAGATAACATGTTGGTATTGATACATAGAATTTGTGTTCCCGATGATGTTGAGATAAAAACAAAGATACTGAGAGAGGCACATGGTTCAGTGTATTCTATGCACCTGGGCAACAATAAAATGTATAGGAGAATGAGACAAAATTTTTGGTGGTTAGGATTGAAGAGGGATGTAGCTTAATACAATTCTAGATGTTTGGTTTGTCTATAAGTGAAGTCTAAGAATAGACATTCAGCAGGCTTACTACAGCCTCTTCTAATGCCTAAATTACCATGGGAGAATGTGAATATGGATTTTGTTTTTAGATTTCCCCATACCCAAAGAGGTTTTTGTAGACTGAGGTTTCAACCAAAGAGAGGGGGTGAATTGGGTTTTTAAAACTTTTGCAGAATTAATACAAGTTTATAAAAACGTAAGAGCAACAAACAATTAAAACAAGTAATGTGCTGTAAATAAAGAGTTTAAAGAGTAGAGGATGCAAACTCATATTATAGTGGTTCGGCAATATCGGATTCGTTCTGACCCTACGTCCACTCTCTTCAAGGAATCTCCTTGAAGTAATCCACTAAGTAACTTAGTCGTACAACTTTACCGATGTTGTACAAACCTTACAATCCCTTCCTCTCGAAAGCTATCCCCTTCCTCTCGGAAGTAATCCCTTTCCTTTCGGAAGTAATCCCTTTACAAAAGATGTTGTAAAGTAAATAGTAGAGAGACAGCAAATGAAAGCTTATACAACTGAATAATGTCTCTCTTTCAAAGTAAAGCTTGAAGAATGGCTCAATAAGAATATTTCAAGGCTTTTTGTGTTTCAAATAGTACAATAACTTGATTGTGTGAGTTCAGCTCTTTTTAAATATCTCCAGCTCTCTATTGAATGCTCAATAGAGTGGGTTTATATAGCCATCAAATAATATGGCCGTTTGGGACTTTAATTTGAAAAAGATTTGCTTTAAAACATTCAGATTTGGTGTCCAACGGTCATATTTTTGAACTACCAGTCGACTGGGTCGTGATACCAGTCGACTGGGTTCTCTTGGAAAATCTTATTTTGAAAGCTTCTGGAGTACCAGTCGACTAGGTTCTTCTTACCAGTCGATTGGGAACTGTCTGTCTAATTTACCAGTCGACTGGTATGTCTTACCCAGTCGATTAGGGACTTACTGTCCCATACACCAGTCGACTGGTATATGTACCCAATCGACTGGGTTATCTTCCAACCCAATTTTTTTGTTTTAACTTAAAATGTTTGTTTAAAAAGTTTGTTTTAGAAAACCTTTTGTGTTCGAGACTTAAAATGGTTTTACTACCTTAGACCTATACTAGTTCTTCAGTCTTCACTTGAGGATTTGATTCGGTTTGAGTTCTTGCACCATGATCCTTGGTTGAATGCTTTTGTTGCTTACTAGACTTAGTTTGCATTGTTAGTATAATAACAGTTGTGTTTTGTCATCATTAAAATACAAGTGAAGGTCAACAATCTCTCATTTTTTTATGATGAAAAAACTAATAATGTGAAAACAGTTTTAAAAACTAAATGTTTGGTTTTTCTGAAAAAAACGAACAGAGTTTCCTCTGTTTTTTGAATAAAACCACCGTGTAAATAAGCAAACACAGTTTATATTTTCATTTCAACCAATCAAATGAATCATTTTCAATATTTATTGGCAATGCTCCCCCTAAATCTATGTAATGCTCCCCCTAAATCTACGCATTGGTTTCTGTTTTAAATAGTTTTTCTCGTTTTCTCATTTTTCTCTCCTGTTTTGATAATAGTAACCAAAAGGGTTAGAAACTAAAAACTAAGCTACTTAGCTATCATAGTCATCTAGAGTATACTAAAAAAAACTTGTACGTGAAAATTTGGCTTCATTCGAAGTTCATAAGCCTTCCCGAGAAGAACTGGAAGTTTTCATACAAGCATAACCAGTTTCATAGCATATTCTCAAATAAAAGCAGTTAGAAACTGTACAAGCATATTGAAAATAAAGTAAATAGATAAATGAATTATGACTAATGATGAAGCATCAACACACACAAAATGTCAATACACGAACAGGCTTCATAGAGCCATATATAAGACAGAAATACATATATATGTCTGCGCTACATGCTAAGAGCTAGAAAATACTATATACATCAAGATATCAAAGAAAATGACTCAAGGAGCGGAAGAGTCCGAACCGTTGCGAATGAGATCCCGTATCTCAGCTAATGAACACTCTGGATGCTTTCTGTGTAGCTCGAAGTCTTCCAGTAGATGCTAGATGGAGGAGCTCAATGTCTGGAACCTGGACTGCATGGTCAGCTGGAGACTCGTGATGGCCTGAAGTAGATCGCCATACCTAGCCTGACCAGTACTCGAGTCACCAATGGGAGGTGCTCGGGTATCCATGTCCGTGTCAGTAGTATCAGCAGCAGCTTCCTCATCATCACTGCTCTCATCATCCCGGATCCGAATGTTCTTCTCAGCCTTTGAATAGATGAAGCCGTCACGAACTGTGCATCCCATCTTCTTCAGTGATGAGATGTTGGTGATGTCCATCGGTTCAATATCTTGAGCCTCGGAGGTAGGAAGAGGCACCCGAAAGTGCTGGAGTATGAGTGTAAGGAGCATCCCGTAGGGTAGACACCAGGAGTCGCTCGCTTCGCCGTTAATCATGTTGGCGAGCAGCAGGGGATATATATTGAAGTGGTGCCCTGTTTTAAGGCATCAAATCAATATTGTATCTATCTTAGATAGATACCCCCGACTCCCGAGTCTCGGGTGGATGGTCCAACTCACTCTTAAGTTGAACAGTTTTGAGTCCAGGCTGTCTCAACACGTGTGAAATGTAGTGGGTCTGTACACATAGTTAGGGTCGCCCCTGACTATCTAACAGGCCACCTCGACATCAAAATTGTTTGGCCATCCGTCCAGACTCCATTGGATCCCTCTTACAGGGATCCTCAGTATGCACATGAGGAGGTCAGTGTTAACCTCAAACTCCATACCCTGAACACTGGTTCTGAATCTCAGAGCTAGTGGACTGGGTTTCACCAAGTTCGCATAAAACTGGTGAATCAGTCTCAGGTAGTACTTTTGATGTACTCTGACCAGTGGGGTCAGGTTTATTGCCCCGAAGGCTAGCAAGATATCAAAATTACCATGACGAATAGAGTCGAAGTCAACAACTCTACCCGTCATGATCTTCTTATGATGGATTATGGAATCATACCTTACTTTAGCAGCAGGATTGGAAAACAGAGCTTCATCAAGCTCTGTTCTGGGCTTTTTGCTTGAAGAGCCTGCTACTCCCTTCTCCCATGTACCCGAATCCTTAGGTTTGGTGGACTTTGGCCTTGTAGGTGCATTTGGTCCCCTGGTAGTGTATTTGATATGGATTCTATCGATCCTTTTTAGGAAAAATGGGGTTTTTGAGAAAAAAATATTTTGATGAAAATACGAGATTTTAACCATAGAAAGTTAAAAATCTCGTTATGGATGAGTAGATCGGTATGTTTAGATGATCTTTGGATGGTTTTTGGATCAAAAAGGTGAAAATTTCTAGAGAGAAAAAGTTAGGTTTCTTGAAAATGGCGTAAAAATCAAAGAAAAATGAACAGTCTTTATAAAAAATCGCGATACCAGTCGACTGGGTCCTCTTGAAAATAAGAACATTTTTCAAACTAGTCGACTGGGTCTATGTACCAGTCGACTGGGTAAGATACCAATCGACTAGGCAGTTTGTACCAATCGACTGGATGATAACTGATTTTCAAAAAAAATGGCTCCAAATAGGGTCTAGATGTACCAGTCAACTAGGTAAGATTTACCAGTCGACTGGAAGAATTGGCAGAGAGTTATCAATCGACTGGAACAGATTTACCAGTCGACTTGACCCTTAAGAAAATTTTCAGTCTTGAATTGTAGCATGAAATTTGTTTATTTATGACATCCTGAGTGAGGGAGATATTTAAAAAAGAATTAATACTCTTTCATTAAATGTCAAAATATGCAGATGATGAATTATGAAGCAATCAGACATTTAGTTTATCATAATCCAGCAATCCCATTAACATTCTTATCTTACAGAAACTAGCTTCACCTAGAGATTTTGTAAGAATGTCAGCTATTTAATCTTCTGAAGGTATGAATTCTAGTCTTATGTCAACTTTTTTAGCATGGTCTCTTAAGAAATGATGTCTTATTTCAATGTGCTTTGTTCTAGAGTGCCGAATAGAGTTCTTGGTTAGGTTGATAGCACTAGTATTATCACAAAATATTGGGATGTTTTTTAGGTTCATGCCATAGTTTTCTAGTTGTTGTTTCATCCATAATACTTGGGCACAACAACTTCCGGCTGCAACGTATTCCGCCTCGGCGGTTGATAGTGCAACGGAATTTTGTTTCTTGGAAAACCAAGAGGTTAACATTGTACCTAAGAATTGGTAAAGTTCGGTTTTAGAATTAGTTTCTTTAAGTAAAAAGAAATAAAATAACTGTTGTGTGTGATTTGATAATAATAAAGACATAGGGCTTTGATATCCACCACTAGTCATACTTTCCCAACTGTATAAGGTATCAGTGCACTAGCCTTATCATGTATACCTACTGGTTGTCAACCTAAGGGCATGGTATCTACTCCTTAAGCTATTTATTTCCCTAAGCAACGAGTTAGGCATGGTATCTACTCTAACTTTTTTCTTCCTTAAGGGATTCAGCATGGTATCTGCTTGAGTTGTTCCTTAAGAAAGCATAAGTACTATGGAAATCGACAACCACATAAGACCTAGGGCATGGTATCTACTCCTGGTTTCCCATGTTGATTAACCCTGTATCCGGATAAGATATCCCTCATTACTAATGTTAGACCTAGGACTCGGTCATCCAAATTGATCTAACTAACAGGTCCATACTACATGCATACGCTGGCCATACACATACATATGAGGAATTTAAATAAGCACAGGCATTAATCAAGTTAAGCAACATAATAAAGGCTATTAGCAAAGATTTATCAATGAATAAATATATGAGAAAGCATAACTAGGGCTTCAATCGAGCCCTATAAGAAAGTTAGTTACATATGTTATCTAAAAATATAATATATAAACTAAACATAAAGAGAAGAATAAACCCGAGAGAAGAGGCGTCAATTCTCTCCCAAAGCTTACAACTCTAAGTAAGAGCTAAGAGAAGTGTTCTCTAAGTTGTGGTGAATTATATTTGCTTTCCAGGTGTATTTATAGGTCTTCGAGAAGTCTTAAGAGGCCCATGAGTTCCTAAAACTTTCCTAAAAACAAAACTCTTTTATTTCCAAAATAGGGTTCTGCAGTTTACTGTTCACGCCCGTACATGTGCGCTCGATCGCATGTGTCTTGCGCTCGATCGCAGTGCTGCGCTCGATCCCTCTTGTGCACGCACGCACGATCGTAATGTACACTCGATTGCATTGCATATTGAGTGGCGTTGAGTGACTTCCATGAGTGGCGTCCATGTGCTGAAATACGTCATCGATAGCGAAGGTGGTCTCGAATAAAAGCTCTCTTTGCTCTATGCTGGGCTGAGATTACGAGGCACGACTGCTGGATGCACCAGAAGTGGAAACAGACGGTCTAGACATGCTTTTCTTTAGTTTCTGTCTGATTTGCGATCGATCTCAATAAGTTGCGCTCGATCGCACACTGAACTATGCGTTCGATCGCAAATACCGTGCGCTCGATCGCAAACGGTCAGACTTTTTCTCGAACAGGTGGTGTGCACCAAAAAACCAAGCTATGGTTTGTAAGGTTTGAATTTGTTCCTAACCTCCTGCAAAAAAAAAAAGTATCCCATCACACATATGATAATTTATATTTACTGAAAGTGTAAATAAAGCATGAAAAATGAGTGTGTGTGCATGAAATGGGTACCTCGTGTATGGGAGGAATGTGGAATAGGGAGGGGGTACACGGTGGTGATGGCGGAGGATGGTGGTGATGGGGATAGGTTTAGGTGGTGATGGAGAGTGGTGGATGAGCGCGAGGGAGAGAGATGTGGGTAGACAGAGAGAGATTGTGAGTGCGAGTCAACAGGGGGAAAATGTGAGTGCGTGGGAGTGAATTTTCAGACTTATAGCTAACCTTCTGCCACGAGTGCGCTCGATCGCATGCGGGGTACGCTCGATCGCATTTGTGCGCTTTAGCATATGTAAGGACACGCTCGATCGCACACTTGCGCTCGATCGCAAGCAGTGTGTTTAGGCAAATATAACAACTTACCTCAGCTGAAAATGATAACTTTGGAACAGTACAACCTTACCATTTGTTAGTGGCCTCAGTACCACTAACCTCTGTAGAGATGCTTGAGCGGTATGAATAATTGAAATGAATTTTTGCTCAAGCACTCTCGTGTTTCTATGCTAGTTGGTTAGAGGGGGCCACTTAGAGCCCATATCAGGTGGTTCTAGTGCCCTTGACAACTGCTGCATCTTAAATCTTGTTGCCTGGTCAATAAAATAAGTAGTATTAGTAATTGTATGAGGGTCAATTTGAAGAACATACATACTTGACGGCTGTGGTGTGTTTTTGAAGAGATGTGCAACTGTATTGACGTCTTTAATCACATTGTCCTCCTCAGGCCGAATATCCACTCTTGTGTCTTCATGGTTGGGGATGGTCTCCAGTGTAGTGGTGTGATGGACCTGAGAAGCTTTCTCAACAACACTTTGCATGAAGCTCACATTAGAATATTCATTATCATTGTTGGTTGATTTTAATGTATTGAATATTTTAAATTCTATCTCCTCATCATTTACCCTCATTGTGACAATGCCCCTTTTTACACTAATATTAGTGTCAGCAATTATCATAAAGTGGCGTCTTAGTATGATGGGGAGAGGTACTGGCAGAGTACATTCTTCCATATCTAATACTATAAAATCAGCAGGTATAACAAATTTACCTACTCTTACCAACACGTCCTCAAGGATACCTCTCGGTCGTTTGATGCTTCTGTCCGCTAATTGCAAAGTGACGGCGGTTGGTTGAAGCTCCCCCAAACCTAGTGTCTCGTATACACTGTATGGCAGCAGGTTGACACTCGCTCCTAGATCCAATAGTGCATGCTCGAACAGCTGGTCACCTAGCCTGCAAGGAATAGTAAAACTACCCAGATCTTTCAGTTTAGGTGGTAATTTTCTTAGAAGCACAGCACTTACCTCTTCGGTTAAGGCAACTGTCTCATGTTCCTGAAACTTCCTTTTGTTAGTGCAATAATCTTTCAGAAATTTAGTATATGCAAGAATTTGTTTAATGGCATCTAACAAAGGAATATTAATCTCTACTTTCCGCAAGGTTTCAAAAATATCAATTAGTTTGTTGTCTTTCTTTTGTTTTACTAACCTTTGCGGGAAGGGTGGAGCATTCACCTTCTCTGTTTCACTTACCCTTGACGCTAATGGTTTTTCTTTGGATGCTGTTGCAGATTCATCAGACCCTATTACCTTGCCATTTCTCAGGGTTGTCACAGTGTTTAATTATTGATGTCCCCCCGGGTTGGGTAGTGTTTGAGCTGGGAGCTCCTTAGCTAGTTGTCCCATTTGTACCTCTAGTCTTTGAATTACTTGTGCATGTGCTGCAGTGGTCTGTTTTTGCTGAGTCATGAACTGTCCCTATGACGTCATAAATTGCTGGTGCTGAGTAGCCATTTATCTCATTAGACTTTCGAGGTCGTTCTTCTTTGGTTCGAGAGTAGCATAAGCAGGAGGCTGGGGGTTTCGTTGTTGTCCTTGATTGTTCTGGTTGTTGCTCCATGAGAAATTTGGGTGATTCCGCCATTCGGGGTTGTATGTGTTTGCATACGGGTTATTCTTCGTCGGATAATTATTAGGTCCCACATAATTTGCTTGTTCTGTATCTGCAAGTGAATACAAAGGACAAGTATCAGTGTTATGATCATATTGGGAGCATATTGTACATACCTGGAGTGGGGTAGATGGTAGGCTGGATGAGGCATTTTGAGCAGCCATGGCTTTTACCAATAAGTCTTGTTTTCTCTCCAATGCTGCCATTTGAGGGGAAGATCCTCCATTCAGATTTACCTCATAGACACATTTACCTTTGGTTACATGTCTACCTCGAGAGGGAAATTGCTGGGTGTGCTCGCTGAGGGTTTCGAAGAGCTCCATTGCTTCTTCACTACTTTTCTCCATCAGGACTCCTCCACAACCTGAATCAACAATACATTTGTTAATATCATTTAAACCTTCATAGAATGCTTGTACCAGTTCATCTTGATGCAGGTTATGGTGTGGGCATTTCAGTAGCAGCTCGTTGAAGTGTCCCCATGCTTCGAAGAAGAGGTCCCCATCCCTTTGTTGGAAAGACTGGATCTCCTTCCTCATTTGTCTTGTCTTTTGGGCTGGAAAGAACTTCTTCAGGAACTTGCTTGCCAACTCCTCCCAAGTGTGGATGGAAACTACAGGCAAAGAATTATACCAAAGTTTAGCATTATCTTTTAAGGAAAAAGGAAACAAAATCAACCTTATTCCTTCTTGGTCTAGTCCTTGTATGTGCTGGAACTTGCAAAGATCGAAAAATTCTCGGAGGTGCAAGTGTGGATCTTCGTTAGGAGTGCCTCCAAAAAGAATCAAAGCATTCAAGATTTGCGGAGATACGTAATAATTTCCCGTCGCCTCAGGTTGATATGCAATGCATGATGGTTGATCAATGTTCTGTAGGATGAAGGAGTGCTTCATCGATACTTGTGCAGGTGGTTGCTGGTTCTCGAGCTGTTCCGCCATTTGTGTTTTGTTCTTGACTTCTTCTTCGTTCTCCTCGAAGTTGTTCCTTAGCTTTTGTTGGATTGTCCGCTCAAGCTCGAGATCAAGGGGAAAGAATGTTAGATGTCAGGATCGCAGTCCGTGCATAAATCAGGAAAACTAGCTTCAGTGCAGCAGTGCAACTCTGCTGCTCGGGTAACTTTCTGCCCTAAATGTGCTCAATCACACAGGAGGTTACGATCGATCGCAAGTACCGCAGAAAGTGTGATTTAGGGTTTTACATGCCTGAAACAGAAAATGAATTGATTAGGTTTTGATAAAACAAAGATGGTAAAAATAAAGTAATAATAATAATGATTAAACGAAAGTAATCCTAAAAGGAACTTTTAGCGCAATCCCCGGCAACGGTGCCAAAAACTTGTTGAGCGATTATATACCTAAATTAATAAGCAGATAATCATACTTTGTTTTACTTGCAAGTGCACAAGGTCAACAGTGTAGTATAGTGTGCGAAAGCAAGGTCATCTCCACAGGGATTTGTAAAGTTCGGTTTTAGAATTAGTTTCTTTAAGTAAAAAGAAATAAAATAACTGTTGTGTGTGATTTGATAATAATAAAGACATAGGGCTTTGATATCCACCACTAGTCATACTTTCCCAATTGTATAAGGTATCAGTGCACTAGCCTTATCATGTATACCTACTGGTTGTCAACCTAAGGGCATGGTATCTACTCCTTAAGCTATTGATTTCCCTAAGCAACAAGTTAGGCATGGTATCTACTCTAACTTTTTTCTTCCTTAAGGGATTCAGCATGGTATCTGCTTAAGTTTTTCCTTAAGAAAGCATAAGTACTATGGAAATCGACAACCACATGAGACCTAGGGCATGGTATCTACTCCCGGTTTCCCATGTTGATTAACCCAAGTATCCAGATAAGATATCCCTCGTTACTAATGTTAGACCCAGGACTCGGTCATCCAAATTGATCTAACTAATAGGTCCATACCACGTGCATACGCTGGCCATACACATACATATAAGGAATTTAAATAAGCACAGGCATTAATCAAGTTAAGCAACATAATAAAGGCTATTAGCAAAGATTTATCAATGAATAAATATATGAGAAAGCATAACTAAGGCTTCAATCGAGCCCTATAAGAAAATTAGTTACATATGTTGTCTAAAAACATCATATATAAACTAAACATAAAGAGAAGAATAAACCCGAGAGAAGAGGCGCCAATTCTCTCCCAAAGCTTACAACTCCAAGTAAGAGCTAAGAGAAGTGTTCTCTAAGTTGTGGTGAATTGTGTGTGCTTTACAAGTGTATTTATAGGTCTTCGAGAAGTCCTAAGAAGCCCATGAGTTCCTAAAACTTTCCTAAAAACAAAACTATTTTATTTCCAAAATAGGGTTCTGCAGTTTACTGTTCACGCCCGTACATGTGCGCTCGATCGCATATGTCTTGCGCTCGATCGCAGTGCTGCGCTCGATCCCTCTTGTGCGCGCACGATCGCAATGTACTCTCAATCGCATTGCATATTGCGATCGATCGTAGTTTGTCCAGAGACTGCTCCAGGGATTCCAGGATTCTTCCTTTAAGTGCCAAAACTGCTCTTTTTCTCTAAGACCCTATAAAAACATGTAAAACACACAAATGGATTAAAAGAGATAAAATTAATGTAATTAAGGACCTAACAAATGTAAATAAGGGGGCTTAAATATGGATATTTAAGCACCTATCAGAGATATATCTACATCACACAAGGATAGACGATAGCACTTTTAGGTACTCAAAATTTCTTAGGTCCTTGGGGGTTAGTCCTAGAAAACAAGGTTCCTTTTGGAACCCATACTTTCTTAACAGTATATTGTGATCTAAGGACATGTTGATGATGCACGATCCTAGGATAGTAGTTATTGAAATTTCTAGGATATCTTAAATGAACATTTCTATTATCTTTAGGATAGGAGTTCCTAGGATACATGTTTCTATGGTAAGGAATATGAAAATGCATGTCATTTCCAAAAAATGTATGATGATGCATTCTAGGATACATGCTAGCATTATTATGAGTATGCATATTATTTCTAGGATAATCATGATGATAATACCTAGGATGTGCATGTGCAGAGTTCATATTTTGATTATATATATTGTTCCTAGAATGCACATTATGGTTATTTCTAGGATGTGTATAAGCATTTCTAGAGTGTGCATGCATATAAGCATGTGTATTTCTAGGATACTTCATTCTAGTATGATCATTTGAATTTCTAGATTTCCTAGCATTCATTAAGGGAGTGCTTTTAACCTTGCTAGGGGTTTTTGAAGTAGAGGCTTCACTCACACATGAGGCTTTCATGAATAAGCTCTCTTTTGATTTTTGCTTTCCCAAAGGAGAGTATCCTAAACCAGATTTTCCTCCACTTAATCTTTGGGAAGAAAGCACTTCATCAAGCTTTTCTTTTCCAAGCATAAGTCTAGATATAGTGCCATTCAATTCTAAAATTTTATTCTTTAAATTCTCATTTTCATCTTTGAGAAAATCTTGAGAAGAATCATACAGTAAAGAAGAAAATTTATCTTTTTCTTCTCTAAGAATTATCATCTCCTTAGAGAGAGATGATACCTCTTTCTTAAGAATTGAATTTCTAGAATCAAATTTCTTCAACTCATTATGTATTTCGTTTATTACTTCTAGCAACTCTTCACTACTACTTACAATATTATTCTTAGAAGAATGAGAAGATGTTACCTCACTTTCATCGTCGATAGCCATCAGACAAAGGTTGGCAATTTCCTCGTATCAGATTTATTTGTCTAATGACTCATCTTCTTCTTCGTCATCGCTCCAGGTAGTTGCTATCATGACTTTCTTTTTGAAGATCTTGTATGGTTTGTTTGAAACCGTACAATCAGTCCTAATGTGACCGGGCTTCTTGCAGCCATAACACATAAGTGGTTCCCTTTTCGAAGTGGGATCCTTTGTGTAAGGTTTCTTGCTTTTCTTCAAGAACCTGTGAAATCGTTTGGTGATTAATGCCATTTCACCATCTTCCTCGCTACTCTCTGCTTCTTTTTTCGATTCCATTTCTTTGTTGCTCGTAGAAGCTTTGAGAGCAATTACCTTTTTCTTCTTCTCATCATCATTGACGATGGGAGTCATTTCTTCCATCTCATATGTCAACAATGATCCAAGTAGTGTCTCAACATCAAGTTTGTCAAGATCTTTGGCCTCCTAAATGCCTGTCTTCTTTGGTTTCCATGAAGGTGGCAAAGATCTCAAGATTTTTCTCGTAAGTTCAAACTCCTCAATATTCTTACCAAGCAGCTTTAAACCATTTACTATAGTTGTGAACCGTGAGTGCATTTCATAAATTGTTTCGTTAGGAGACATTTTAAAGGACTCATATTCAGAAACTAGCATATATATTTTTGACTTTTTGACCTCACTAGTTACTTCATATGTAATTTGCAGTTTATCCCATATCTCTTTAGTCGAAACACATGCAGAGATTTTATTATATTCAGAAATATCTAAAGCACAATGTAAAATACTTGTTGCTCTGCTATTGAGAGACATCATTCTACAATCATCGTCTGTGTACTCAGTTTTGAGTTTAGGCATTGTATGATGGGTCTCTCCAATAGTTATTTCCTTTGAAGGAATTTTAGGTCCTTCTTCAATGACTCTCCACAGATTATAATCTTGTCATTCAACAAAGATTCTCATTCTGTTTTTCCAATAGTTATAGTTGGAGTCATTGAACAAATGAGGTATAGTATAAGAGTGTCCCTCAGAGTAGCTATTTGTTGTCATCGGATCAACTCAAGGACTTTAAGCCTAAAATTGAGAATGAGGCTCTGATACCAATTGTAAACTGAGGTTTCAACCCAAGAGGGGGGTGAATTGGGTTTTTAAAACTTTTGCAGAATTAATACAAGTTTATAAAAACGTAAGAGCAACAAACAATTAAAACAAGTAATGTGCTGTAAATAAAGAGTTTAAAGAGTAGAGGATGCAAACTCAGATTATAGTGGTTCGGCAATATCGGATTCATTCCGACCTTACGTCCACTCTCTTCAAGAAACCTCCTTGAAGTAATCCACTAAGTAACTTATTCGTACAACTTTACCGGTGTTGTACAAACCTTACAATCCCTTCCTCTTGGAAGCTATCCCCTTCCTCTTGGAAGTAATCCCCTTCCTTTCGGAAGTAATCCCTTTACAAAAGATGTTGTAAAGTAAATAGTAGAGAGACAGCAAGTGAAAGCTTATACAACTGAATAATGTCTCTCTTTCAATGTAAAGCTTGAAGAATGGCTCAATAAGAATATTTCAAGGCTTTTTGTGTTTCAAAGAGTACAATAACTTGATTGTGTGAGTTCAACTCTTTTTAAATATCTTCAGCTCTCTATTGAATGCTCAATGGAGTGGGTTTATATAGCCATCAAATAATATGGCCGTTGGGACTTTAATTTGAAAAAGATTTACTTTAAAACATTCAGATTTGGTGTCCAACGGTCATATTTTTGAACTGCCAGTCGACTGGGTCGTGATACCAGTCGACTGGGTTCTCTTGGAAAATCTCGTTTTGAAAGCTTCTGGGGTACCAGTCGACTGGGTTCTTCTTACCAATCGACTAGGAACTGTCAGTCCAATTTACCAGTCGACTGGGGACTCACTGTCCATTTTACCAGTCGACTGGGGACTTTCTGTTTTAACTTAAAACGTTTGTTTAAAAAGTTCGTTTTAGAAAACCTTTTTTTTCGAAACCTTTTGTGTTCGAGCCATTGAACAAGCTTTTACAATGTACAAGTGAGACTTACACTGGTTTTACTACCTTAGACCTATACTAGTTCTTCAGTCTTCACTTGAGGGTTTGATTCGGCTTGAGTTCTTGCACCTTGATCCTTGATTGAATGATTTTGTTGCTTACTACACTTAGTTTGCACTGTTAGTATAATAACAGTTGTGTTTTGTCATCATTAAAATACAGGTGAGGGTCAACAGTTTTGAAGTTGTACGGGTGATTGTAGATAGATTATCTAAACCATCTCATTTTCTTCTTATTAAACTGCTTGGAGTCTTAAAAATTTGGTTGAATTGTATGTAGCTGAGATGGTGAGATTGCATAGAGTGCCTTTGAGCATTGTATCAGATACAGATTCTAGAATTACTTCTACATTTTGGAGGGGTTTTTAGGAAGCTATGGGTACGCAATTGTAGTTTAGTATATCTTTTCATCCTCAAACATATGAGTAGACAAAAAGGATTATTAGAGTACTAAAAGATATATTGAGGGAAAATGTGATGAGTTTCTCAGTGAGTTGGGATGCTTACTTGCCTTCGATTGAATTTTCTTATAATAATCAACATCAATCTAGTATTGGAATGGCACCGTTTGAGGCATTGTATGGTAGGAGGTGTAGAACTCTTATATGTCGGTAAAAAGTGGGAGAGAGAAATATATTTGTTCCATAAATTATTGAGTTAACAACTGAGAGGATCAAACTAGTCAGAGAGAACCTTAAAGAAACACAAAGTAGACCAAATAGCTATGCTGATTATAGAAGAAGATCTCTTGAGTTTCAAGTAAGTGATTGGGTATATTTAAAAATATCTCTATGAAAAGATGTGTTGAGGCTCAAAAAGAAAAGAAAGTTGAGTTTGAGATATGTGGGACCCTATGAGGTTATTGAGAAAGTTGGGCTAGTTGTGAATAGCTTAGATTTACCTCCAGAATTGAAGCAATTACATAACACATTTCATGTTTCACGTTTGCAAAAGCGCTTACATGATGAATCTCATAATATTTCAAGCCAAGCTGTGGAAATTCAGGAAGATTTGACTTTTATACAAGTACTAATGAGAATTTTAGACAGAAAAAGAACAAGTATTGTGTAATAAAGTATTTCCATTAGTTCAAGTTCTGTGGCAGAATAAAGATGTTGAAGAGATTACGTGAGAGCGTGAGGCAACTATGAAGAAATATTATCCACAATTATTTCTTGAGTTAGGTAAGGAAATTTTGGAGACGAAATTTTTATAAGGTGGGTAGAATTGTAATACTCGTGTTCTTAAAATGAGGGTAAAGAAGTAATTTGATAGATATTACATGAAATTAAAATAATATATACATGAAAGATTTATTATTGAATAAAATAATTCTTTTGAAAAAAAATAAAAGAACAAATATGAAATAGTAGCAGTTTGAAACGGTTTTGGAATATAAAATTTAGTTTTTGTTTGTTTTGTATTTTTCTTACCAAATCTCGTTTGGTTTTCTTTTTTCTTCAATTCAAATTTCTTAGCAAAAAGTTACAAATGAAATTTCTCCAGTATTAGAGATAGTACAGTTATTTAATTACAATAGTCATACTTCGTCATATTCGAGGTGTTGGTGATCAGTAATCTCAAGAAATTCTTGAAAGAAGCAGGAAGGGCAAGGAGGTGATCCATGGATAGCTTTAAGTGCTACGTGATGAGTTAGATTTACTTTTAGTAATCGAAACCAATAAAAATATGGAATTTTGATATTTGAATAAATGGGTAAATTACAATGATTTAATAATGTATTTTATGTTATATATGAAAATTGATTGATTTATTAATTAGGAATTGGAAAGTATGTTTAATATTAATTATATAAGAATTTATATTTTTAAAAAATGGATGGATCAATGAAAAATATACTGAGAAGTTTTACGAAATTTCTAAAGAAAAATAATATGATTGAAAAATGGACATGATATATGAAGAGATAATTTAATGAATATGATAAAAATAATAATTTTGAGAAAGTGTTGGATAGCTAAATTGAATTCTTGAATATATGCTTGTTTTTATATTATTGCTCATATGCATGAAATAAAAGACCAGGAAGGCAGCTGGTCTGCTTATTTTCATATTATTGCTCATATGCATAAAATAAAATACCAGTAAGGCAACCAGTTTAGCTAAAAATAAAAGACTGGGAAAGCAACCGGTCTAGCTGAAAATAAAAGATTGGAAAGGCAGTCGGTCTAGCCGAAAAGACCAGGAAAGCAACGGGTCTGGCTGAAACATGTCGACATGTGAGAAGATGTTCCCAGATGATAATATGAAATGATCTGATGAGAAAGAAATAAAGATAATTTAAATTCATACATTACATTTGTTTTAAATATTGATTGAGATGATAGAGTATCAGTCTTGATTGTGAAATTATGTATAGATAAATGAGTCTATTAAAGAAATATGAAAGTATTATATGATAAGAATTATCTAATTGATTGATTCTATGTTGTGAACCTCATAACAAGGTAAATAATGATACTGAATTGATAGTCTCAAGATGATTAAATATATGAGAAGAAAAATTGATATGTTTGATGACTAATTTAAGAAGAGATTGATAACTTATTGGAATTATGGTACAGGTAGTGATAATAGAATGTTATTATTAAATTTTATGAGATAATAGATGAATGAATATTAGAAGATTATTTGAAATATTGAATTATTATTATATGTGAAGAAATAGATGATTAATATTGGTGAATTAGAAACAATTGAATTGTAATATGTGACTGTAAGTGTATAATCGAGTACTTCTAATAAATTTAATTCAACGAGCTTGTGAATTTCACTTCTCATGGTTAAATAATTTCAAGTAGCAGGCAAGACAGATAGAATTGTGAGTTAAGATTCAGACTGAATCATTTTCTGTAAGTTACGTGTTCCACATCCTCATACTAATGGAAAAAAAAAATTTGTAAATATCCATGCATCATATGTTGTATATATCATTTCAGTTCAAATTTTAATAATGTAACTCCTCTGTTGAGGATTGATGTGTGTGTATATATATATATATACACACACACACATTCAGTTGATATACGTTTTTATACTGTTGCATATATGTGTCGTACTGGGATTTAAAAACGTGACAATATCATTTCGGGGGTGGCTAACCTGGGATGGGTCGTTACAAAATGAGTTTCTTCTCAAGCTTGCTGAGTTGGTGGTGGTTAGTGGTGGCGGCAGCCAACAGGCCTAGAAAGGTAACAACGAAGCAACGATGGCTGGAGGATGATGTAGACACTAGACAAATCCATAGAGAAGTGAGATGGTGACGGGCCTGGTGGCCAAGCGGCGTGGAGCAGAACGACGGTGGCTGGAGGACGATGGCCAACATGAGGTATTCGTCTAGAGAGACTGAGTAGAGACGAGAGAACTGAGAAGTGAGGTAGCAGCAGGCAATCAAAATTAAAATGAGGAAAATAAGAAAGTGAACGTGTAAGAAGTAAAGGGTACTGGGTCTAGGGTTTTTTTTTCGTAATAGTCGAACAGTTCGAAAACTTATCGAGTCAAATACTAAAGTATTCGGGCTTAACTCAATAAGCTAATCAAACTCTATTTTTAGGCTCGAGCTCGAGAGAGAACCTCTAAAGCAATCACACTCCGTTAAGTATCTGGTTGCACTCTTTTGCTCTGCAATTTCAAAAGTCTACCGTTCATTACAACAACAGTGGCATGGTGAAAGTAAACTGAGAAGATAAGCACAATTGAAGAGATCTTGCGAACAAAATGAAAGAATTAATCTCTCAAATACTGTGCTGCTAGAGACTATATAGATTCACATAAATCACTGAATTAGACTGATGACTTAATTAGAAAAGCAAGACAGAGCTCATAAAGGCATGCAGAAAGAAATGGTTACAATACTTTCCAATGATCTTGGTCTTACAAGGGCAATTTGGGATTTCTTTTCGCTTGCAATTTCAAACCAGAACATTAAAATAGCAAGAAAATAACCATATATCATGCTCCAAATCCGAGAAAGATAAGTTAACTAGTAAAACAATTTGGGAAAAAAAAACAAAAGATCAATTAAAACCCATTTCAAGAACAAATTGCAAATCAGAAATTAAACAAAATCCCATTACATAATCGGGGAATTAAAAAAATCGTGGGTTTTAAGGAAATTAACGGGGGACATGTACACCTCCATCTTCTTTCCTTTCAATAGAAAGTCTTCTCAAACAAAAGGGATATGTACCCTTCCATTCATTTTATTTACTTCCTCTTCATTCCCTCTCAATCTAAATACAACTTAAAATTTGGGCAATTCAAACGGTGACATACAATTCAAGACAAAAGGAGTATACATTTTTATTGAGCTAGGCAAATAGTGTAGCTCATCAACTAATTTAGTCAGGAACGTATGTATTGTGGTTTTGATTCTATAATATCATCGCTCGTTTAAAAACAAAAAACAATTTTTAAATGTCAGAAATTGAGGTTCCTTGAAAGTACATAAGGAACCCATAGAGAATCTTATTAGGCTTTCCATGTGTGAGGCCACCGACACGTTTTCTAATCTTAAGATACCCTCACCTCAAAAACAAAATTTAATCTCACACCCAATAGAGATTAACAGCCAATAAAACTTAAAAGAACCAAAAAAAAAATACCTCTAGTAAAATACAAAAATTCCAGAAGACGTCCCTTTCCTCCTCCCCTCTTCCTTCATCATCTCCATCTCCATCTCCACAATATTATCATTGTGTTGATACATTTTATTTTTTCTATTTTTTTTTCTTCTTTTTTTGGGGGCTCTTTTGAGTTTTGTGGTATGATTAGTGTGTTACAAGCATATATAATATAACCAAGATGGCTGAATTAGAGGATCAACTCAACCAATTAAAGGACATTTTTGCTCGGTTTGATATGGATTCAGATGGTAGCCTCACAATTCTAGAGCTGGTGGCTTTGTTAAGATCTCTAGGGCTCAAGCCTTCTGGTGACCAAATTCATGTCCTACTAGCCAACATGGACTCTAATAGCAATGGTTATGTGGAATTTGACGAATTGGTAGATGCAATATTGCCTGATATGAATGAAGAGATTTTGATCAATCAAGAACAGCTTTTAGAGGTTTTTCGCTCGTTTGATCGCGATGGTAACGGCTACATTACCGCGGCTGAGCTAGCCAGTTCCATGGCCAAAATGGGACAACCCTTAACGTATAAAGAGCTAACAGAGATGATCAAAGAAGCTGATATGGATGGTGATGGTGTTATTAGCTTCAATGAGTTTGCTTCTGTAATGGCAAAATCTGCCTCGGATTTCCTAGGAATTGATTTCTCATGACCAAAAGAAATTTCATGGTATGTAATTACAATGGTCGTACCCCTAATTGCCATTGTTATTATCATTATTTTGCTTCACTAATTTTTGGTTACTAGGTTTTGAGTTACTGATCTGTTTTTATGTACCTTATTGAGGGAGACTGTTTGCTAATGGAAATTCAATGTGCATACATAAATGATGAAGACTCCTACATAGTACTTGTATTACAAAAGAAAAGAGCACCAATCATGGGTATTTATCTCTTTCTTTTAAATTTATTTTTTTATTTTATTTTGGGGGGCAGTTAGGAAGAATTTTTATTAACCCTTTATGTATTCAAGTTTTTAGTTTTCATTGATGAAAAGTTTTGTACCCATGATTGGTTGAGTTACTTGTCATTGCACAAGTGAACAAGAATCAAACTTCATTCATATCAAAATAAAAAAATGAGAGAAAGTTACTTCCTCCTCCTTTGAATGATGCAAAATAAAATTGATTTTTTTTAATGAAATGCCATTTTGTAGAAAAAAAGTGGTAGGGCAAATAATATATGCATGTTTGAATCAATTCATCCAATCAGAAAGGACAATTCCTGGGAATGAATTTTCAAGTCCATTTTTGTGGATGGACGCTCTTGCTGCCTAGATCAACTGTTTCTAGACTAAACTGCAGAGTGAAATGGCTAATGAAATCAGATGATCAGAAAATTCTCTTGGGGCAGATATTTTGATTTACACCCATTGTTTTGAGCTCTCCAGGCATATATCTATGCAGCCATACTGGTTACTATTGAGTAGATTTCTCCTCAATAGTAGAACCTATAATCTCTGGGGCTGGGACACTATTTTCTTTGACCCGTTATTATTGGTTATTAGCTTGTTGCAACTTTATTGAGGTTATATATATATATATTGCTTCTTTAACTATTTAAAAAAATTTAATTACTATCAAATAGTATATAACAAGTTGATGCACTTCTATGTCTTTTAAACTATTTTAAACGGTATCTCCACACTTACGTACCCACACTTGACACTTACGGCAGAATATGAAAGATAAGTCTTTTTCTTTTTACTCATAGGATGATGCATCCATTTAGTGTTTCTTATGAGCTCATGAGGGAAAGATTCTCATGTGTTGATAACAGATAAAATCATCCAGTAGGGTAATATAAAACATTTTATCTTCGTACTTATTTGTTTATCAAAGGGATTTTTATAGGAAAGTCGAAACTTAATTTTGTTACAAAATTCAATAATATTTTTTTCTGGGCTAAGAAATTCAATTAAGTTAGACCTGAGAACAAAGGTTCACTTTTATAAGGCACTTAATCCTGGATTATTTGCCTATCCTTCCAAGTCTAGTTTTGTACTAGTACTGTGATTATCACATGAGGAAATTTGGCCTTGTTGACTTTGGAGATCAATAAGATATGACACGGTGTCTAAATTGGTACCTATGCAGGAAATATTTGCATCAACTCATAGCTGAACGATGAAACATTTATTTTGGAATATTAATCAGATCAAGCCTACCACTTTAGTAGTAGACTCGATCTTTCAACTCACGCCACATCAGTGAAGCAAGCACATTTATTAATTTGATCTGATTAGTTGCTTCAGTTAAACATACCCCGCTTTATTAATGTGGGTGTTAGGCTCAGCCTATATAAGAATTTCTTCCTATGAGGGTTGTCAAGACTGGGTAGTCCTCAAAAGTAGTTAATAATAAGAATGAAGTTGAGAGGAAATCATTTTCATCCCTTCACTACAGCTGCTGCTGCAATACATACAAAGGAAGAAGCAAGGAGTTCTAATAATCAAATAATATTTTCAAAGGCCAGCATGAAATTTCAAAAATGAGCCTGAAAGGTGAAATTAAAGTACAAAATAGACACAGGATAGACAAAGACAATGCCACTGATATACTTGGGTAGGACAATGAATAATTCGAAATGAACTGAATTCTATTTTCTATATTATTATGTATACAATTGATACACAAATATAATTGACTGTAAAATATGATATTAATTTGATCCAAAGCTCCCAATACTTTTGGAGCCTTATAAAAAGAAAAATCTCGAGCACATAGCTACATCAGTACGTAACTAACTGATAGTCTCTTGTCAAGCAGCCGAACTGAAAGCGGGTCTTCGTATTCATAAAACTATGTACATTTGATGAGAAATTTTCCAGCAGAACAAATCTACAAACTATCTTTTGAAAGGAAAAGCAACCCATCATCTCTCCTCAGACTTCTTTTTCAGGTGTTTGGATTTTGCTTCAATGCGCGCTGTGTAACCTACTGTTGTGGATCGCAATGATCTCTGCCGTATCATATGACAGTACTCAGGGTCATCTGATATTCCATCAGTTCTCATCCATTGTATCATCTGATGATATAATGGGAAAACCCGCATTTGGATGGCCGAGTAAATGAAATACGGGAGGAGCGAGGAGATGAGGACAAGGAGAGTAATAAGCCAATAAGATGGTGCTGGTGCACAGGCTTCAATGAAGACCTTGTAGGCAGTTGTTGATATGTAAGGATCTATGGCTCCATATGCCAAGAGGAATATATACCAGAATATTATGCCACCCCAGATAAATAGATGTTGTAAATATGTAAAATAACTGATGGATAGTGCCATTTGACAGTTCACAACCAACACAATACATGTGTACATGGTTGCCCCGAGGATCTCCAAGCCGACAACTTCCCCACCTTTACGGAAAGCTTGAGTTTCCATTGCAGAGATGCAGAAGAAGAAGATGATGGTGGCATTTAATACCCCATTAAATGCCCAGCCAAGGATTCGACGCCAGCTAAACAGAACATTCTGTACACCTTCTTGGTATAACAGAGGGAACTGTAACATTATATGGAAGAATTCAGGATTTGAAAGAATGTGGTTTGATAATAAGCATTATACAATTAAAAAAATAAGCACTTGAATATGAGAACTACCTTTAGACAGTAACGGGCAGAGACATCCTGGTCAAACACCCCCAAAGCAATCACAGGAAGTGATGTGAAGAAGATGTTGTAAAATGTTAGAAACCAGTCATTGTACACAGCTTGGCCCGAGAATGATGCATACATCTCAAAGAAGAAGAGAGTGAAACCAAATGCAATGTTCTTGTAAAAGAAATAACATATCTGCAAAAGAAGCAAAAGAAATATGTCAAATCATTTAAACTCAACCAGGTCAGATGGTATTGGACTATAGTGTTGGTAAGTTTTGCAAAAAAGATAAGTTTTTTCTATATTTTATTTCCATGGCCAAGAAAAAGGAAAAAATGAAAAGAAAAAAAAAATCAGATTATGAACCATAAATTGAAAAAGAGCAGAGAGACCACATTTTTGGTTTCAAAGACCATGCAAAAGTTTAACCACTTAGGTATGCACCCCTACCTCCACCCTACACCCCCCTGACCCAAAATGAAAAGAAACTAGAATGATATCAGTGAAATCTTAATCATTTTAAAGTCACAGTTTTGGTCAGAACCAGTTTCCATGTTCACGCTGACATCAGAAATAAGAATTTGGACTCATGAAGAAAACACTTCCAATTTAAGCTACAGGTTACGTAATGGAAAAATGTACTTTAAAAGTTTATGATTCAACATTTCCAAAATATTTGTTACCATTGATGAGATCCTTCTATAACACCAATGTCCATGCACAAGTAGCAAACGCTCCAAAAATTGGAACTGTGCAATTGCAATGTCACTTGACATGACTGCCTGAAATTTGGACAAAAGAGTATCAGCAATAAAAAAGAGCTGAGAGTCGAAAAACATGAAGCATATAAATATATAAGATTTGCACATGATGCAAGAAAATACATCAGAGCAATCTATCTATATTCTACCTGCATTCCTTCTACGCCACTGATACCAACTCCAATATCTGCTTCTTGAAGCATTCCAACGTCATTTGCCCCATCGCCAATTGCCAAAGTTGTGTTACCTGTTTTGGTTTTTACCAGTCTTGTAACCTGCATTTATTAGGTCACATATTTTGGATTAGATTGAAAATTCTAGAATTCAAGGAATATCTTAATGCCTTTTCTTTTCATGCGATTTTGCTCAAGTTCAGATAAGAAACAAGTTCTTGTCCAGTAAGTTAGAGCAGAATTACTTTCATCATCAGTAAGTTTAAAGTAGGAAACTTATTAAACATTATATACTTGGCAGCCTATCAGTTCCCTGAAATTTTAGCACTTTCTTTGGTTAAAGCGTATTATACAAAAGTGTGAATTTCAATGCTTGAAAAACACGTTTTTGATGCACCATCTAATATATCACCTGAGTGTCAAAAATTAAAAATAATATATATATATATATATATATATATGCAAAGATGGAAGAGAGAGAGAGAGCAAATGGTAAACAGAATGATGTAACTTACAAGTGCTTTCTGTTTAGGAGAGGAACGACAACAGATAACCGATGCACACCCAATAGCAAGCTCTAGAAATATGTCCTTGACATCATTTTCTAAAGCATAGGCAAGCGATTTCCCATCAATGATCAAAGCCAATGCCTCAGTACTTTCATTTGATGCAGTAAGCAGTTCCTTCCCTTCACTTAGCTGTCGGAGGACGCTTGCCTTAGATGCCTACAGAATCAAAAAGTTCCCATCAAGCTCACAAGTCATAGCCTGAGGTCAGATAGACCATAAAGAAGGGTTATCAATTATGTAGTTAGAACCATCCTATAATTGAACTATTTGGATGGCCAAAAAAAGAGTATTAGACAATTTTTCAGAGGACGGGGCAAATGAGAAGCAATGTTCTTTGGAAGTGGATCCCCTGAAATTTATGTAACCATATTACAATGTATATTGAAGCAATCATCTTATCCTGAACAGTACAAAATTTCTCAAATGCACCAACAGAAAAACCAAAAATGAAAATGGAAAGCCATGCAATGAAATCAGGGATTACCGCAGCAGCAGCAGACTTGTCTGCTGCTTTCTCCAGTGCCTTGTTCTCGGGTGTCTCTGAGTTAATTATTATTTGTTTCATTCCTTGTCTAAGCAAACTACAGGCAAAGCTGCAAATTCAGCAAATATCAGAAATGTTAGTGTACAGAGGTCACATTAATTGTTATGCAAACTCGTATCATACCACTAATCATACCCAATATTTATTGCTGTCTCCATCTTATCTCCCGTCAAAACCCATAATTTAATTCCAGCTTGTGCAAGCTTATCAATGCAGTCAGGAACCTGTCCAGCACAAGAGAAGAAATATTCAATCTCTAACCATTTCTCGTTCATCAGAATTTGGACATGACACAAAAACGAACAACTCATGAAACCAGGTATTTCTTGATTTAAGGGAAAACTAGATAGATATATATCATGAACAATCTCTAAACGAGGCATTTGTAATGGGTATATATCATGTTTGCATAGCTTCATAAATAAATTTCTTCTGTGTCATGAAACTAAGTACTTATTTTAGGGAAAAATAGAAAGATATAATTTTGACTCTTTTGCAATGCTTTGCTTGTTTTTCTCGTGCTGCTGACTCATATATGCTTTAAAAGGCCATGAATTAAAAAGTTAGTGATCTTATTCCACTAGCCCAATTTTGAGCACCTTTAAACTCACCCCATTTTGAAGTTTGTCCTCAACAGCTGTAGCACCAAGAAGAATAAAATCCATCTCAATTTTTTCGGCCACTTCCTCAACCATTTCCTCTCGATCTGGGCTCACTGCGTTCTTGGCCTCAATGAATTCCTCATTAAATCTAATGTATTCTTCTTCATCCAGTTCACGATATGCAAGTACCAATGTCCTCAAACCAGCATCAGCGTACTCACTTATATGCACCTTGGTCTTCTCCTCAAACTCTCTTCCATTCTTTGCAAGTCTTTCGAACATGACACTGCTTGCAGGGAGAAAGAAGAAAAAATTACTATAATCCCTTAAGACAAGTAATATGAAATTAGCCACGCAAAACCAACATATGCTGCTCTTTCCTTAATTATGATTTGGAAGGCAGCATCCCTCTTCGAGGGAAAAGATGGAAGGGTTCTGAGTTTGTTCCTTTGGTGTGTTCACTAACCACATGCACAGCTACACCTCCCCAGATCCCCACCCCCAAAAATGGGAATAGAATAACAAAACAAAATAAAATGAAAAGGAACCGATGCATCCAGCAATATGTTGGCTACCTAAACAAACATGCAAGAACCACTCCATTGATATATCTTGCATGCAAGTATTAGCAGTCCTTATACTGAAGTAAAGTTTCAAAAATCATAAACTTACTTTAAAAATCTTACAAGAGTAAAAGAGATGTTCAGATTACAAACCTGTCAGCACCTTTGCAAAGTAGTAGCAGCTTTCCCTCCTCAGTTCTTACAATCACAGACATCCGCTTTCTTGAGCTACTAAACTCCAAGATATTCAAAAGCTTATAAGATCTGGAAAAGAGAAGGAAAAAAAAAAGGAGGGGGAAGCGGTGAAGGTAAGCTCTTGTCCTTCGGAACATATAAAGAAATATCAATTTTCTATTAGAGCTAAAACTGAATGGATAAACAGTTTTAGCTCTAATGATTACAGCAGCAGGTAATGATTATAGCAGATAGATTGTCTAGTAAGTAATTCAGTAGGGATACTGAGTGTAAAAAAAGTGACCTTTCCATTTTTCTGCCAGAGATGGGATCTAACTCATGCAGAAAAATGCTTGTTTGAGTCCTTTCATAAAATTCGAACCCAAGTTCTCTTGCTGCAATCACAAAAGCTGCCTCATCTGGTGATTCAGCTTCGTAGGAGATTTTTCCAGTTTCTTCATCAACTTCAGGTATTGCTGTATGGCAGATAGCCAGTAACCGCAGAAACTTTTGGATTACATCTGGACAAGGTTCATTAACCCAAATACCATTCATAATTCTCTCATCCACAAAATTAAACCCTTTCGTGAATGGTTTTTCTTCAGTAGAGTCTTCAACATGGTCCCCTTCTTCTGTCACCTCTTGATGCAAAGGTGAACCCTTTCTCCAGGCCAGAGCTCTCTCAACTTCAGTCACTCCACGGCCATAAGATGTCCCAGCCACAGAACACTTAATAAACTCCATTGAGTTGCAAGTCAAAGTTCCTGTTTTATCAGAAAGTATAGTGTCTACCTGACCAAGCTCTTCATTTAAATTCGAGGTACGGGTTCGTGCCGGCTTGTCGGTTTCTTCATGGTACATGTGCAGATCTTGGTTGATGAATATGCTTTGAAGAACTTTAACAATTTCTATCGAAACATACAAGGAAATGGGAATCAAATATGAATACAGCATGAGTGCGGTCAAAAATTGCAAAATTGCTGCAACTGTTGCTCGCTCTGGGTCATAGTAAATTGTAGTCTCATCTGGTCTAAGATACCATCTTTTCATCCTTCCGTTTTCTAGGTCATCCCTCGTTGCAATCCCAAAGAAAATTGACCCAATAACGGACATCACAACTAATACAAAAAACAAAACATAGACAACCTTATCCATCCTCTTCTCAATCTTGCTTCTCTTGGAAGGTGGTGCTGTTGAATTCTGAATAACCTTCGTATCATGACCCGTAAAGATAACCACACCATAAATATATTCTGTGTTTCGTAACTTTGAGTCCCTAAGAAGAAGCTGTTGAGGTGTAAGAGGATACTGTTGCTCTCCCAGCTCTAAACTGCCTACAAAAGAGTACAAATTTGCATTTGGGTCTTCGCATCTAATGACAGCCTTGAAGTCATGGAAGCTGGAGTCGTCATGGAGATTAGAATTTGCATCTAATGCTTGTTTTAGTTTCAAATTTGTCTCTCCGTCAAGGTTGGTGGTCTCAACATAGCAAATTGCTTCATCATAATTCGATGAAAGTAAGATGAGATCAGCTGGAAAAAATTCATCCTTTTCCACCTTCACTATGTCTCCAACTTTCAAATCCTTCCATTTGGAAGAATCAAAAACTCCATTACCTATATGCACTTTAACTTTCCTCTTGTTCACCGCAATATCCTGATAACAGTTTTACATAGGATATGAATAGTAGAATTCGAAATAAGAATGCAAATGATCTGGGGCTTAATCAACTCCATGTCCTAGAATTAAGACTGAAAATGCAGTAAGAAAATATAAAACATCATATCAAAGATTGATGTAAATATTGCATTCCATGCACCTGTTATCTAGTAGGGAAAATATCAGAAAAACCAAATGTGAGACGGAGTAAAATATGTTGTTATTACTACAAATAATGCAGCATGCTTAAGATGTAAATCAGTAAGCCTAACCAATTAAAAAATAATCAATTTCTTCATAGAACATCAAGCTGCTGCTTCTCTCTTTTTCTTTTTCTTTTCATTTACAGTAATGGATCTAACGTACCCTTATTCCTCCCACCCACACAACAACTCTACTTAATCCATAAGGGAGTTGTTGGCCCGAGGAATCAACCTCAGGACCTTAAGGCACCCTAGTACAAAAAACTTTTGACTTAGGGCAATAACCAAGGAACCAAAGGCTGCTGGTTGAACATCAGACTGTTTCATGTAAACAGAAAAGCCAATAAGACCCCGTGACTCCCTCCCAAAATCCTTCTCCTTCTCTTCCCTAAAGACAACCGCTGGACTAACCCACATGAAATTCATTGATTGACGTATTTCAAGAACAATATGAACAACTAAAATTGCATACATCTCTAATACATTACTATTGCCAATAAATACTTTAATGAACTAAATTGCAAACATAGTCTATGATGTATAATATATCTGATTTGGAAAGAGCCACTATACAATATAAATTTGTCCCGCTAAGAGCAAAGTTAATCATCGGAAAGTTTTGCATCTAAAATCATGAAGGTTACCTGCTTTTTTCGCCTCCAATCTTCAAGAACCTCCTTCCCCATTGTGGCTCCAATCACAACAATAAGAGGGAGAACATTACTGACAGCTGAGTAAGGAGAGACGGGTGTGAAAGACAATATTGCACATATGAGGAAATAAATATTGGCAACCCTCCTGAATTGCTCGAACAACGATTTCGGAAAAAAAGTTGCCAATGTATACTTAGTAGTTCTAACATAGTTTCCACCATAGTTGAGGAGACTTGCTTCAAAGCTTTCAGGGTCATTGCAATAGACTACCCTTGAGAAGCCAGGTCCTCCTATCAGTGAATGATCACCTTTGAATGATGCCTTCCCACATGAAAAAGCATGGATTCTGCTAAAATGCTGCTTCTTTCTTCTACCACCAGCCATTCTATGCAACTAATTCCAAATTGTCCAATCACATAAAAGATATGCTAATTGGAAAATTTTACTTCTCCTACAGCAGATAATTGCGGGAGAATTTTACCTTTTTTCAGAAAAGCTTGAATCCCAATAACTTTGAGAACAAGATTCCAAAAGATCAGATGGACAAAACAGACCCAGAAAGCTTCTCAAACCATAAATCAAAAGTCACCCACCAACTGAAGCCAACTTCAGATTTGAAATTGGAAACTTAAAATCCAAAACTGGCCTGACCAGAACTAGAATAAAACTGCAGAGTATTATTTAAATTCACTCTAAACAAATCTAATTCCTTAATCTTGTAAAAGGAAATATAAATAAAAAGTGAGAATATAGAAACTTCAATAAACTCGAGCTACTAGATCCTAGTTTGATACGGAATAAGACAAAACAGGAAAATCAACTCTTGTTCTTCAAAATTATCTTTCATTAGGGCGGAACTTGTGGGGTAGAAGTTCTTTGACTTGTAGGTTGAAGCAAAAAAATCATAAACGTGCATTTGGGTTACCCATCTAAACCAATAAAGTACAACCTCAACTACTTCGTTAAAAAATTCAATTAATACGAAAGCGGATAAAACCAACCCACCAGACCAGAGAGCTAAAAACTCAGAAGAAAAAAAACGGAACTTTCCTTTTTATCAACGGCTAAAAAGTGGACAAAAATGCATCTATTTATGTCAAACTGCCAATATGTAGTGTGTAGTATCAAAATCAAATACTTGGATATACGTAGGAATTATTTGGAGTGATGACCAAGTCTTCCAGAAGGTCAATGAACATGAGAGAGAGAAGGAAAAAAAAAAAACTCAGAGAAGATGGGTTCTTTTTTTGGGGCAAAGAAGTAAACACAGAACATGCAATCTGGGTCTTCTTTGTTGGTGATAATGAGAAGCTTCAAAGAAGAAATTAACCAAAAAGTATCACCAGTATTGAAAATCTAATTCCACGAGAAATAAGTGTGAATATGTAGATTCTGCCAGTGAATCTAGTGACTAGAGAGAGAGAGAGAGAGAGAGAGAGAGAATGCAGCTGTTATGGATTTGTTATTTATTTTATATGGAGTATTAGAAAATGAGGCAGTAATGCAGAAGCTTAGGCTGCGTATACGAAGGGTCAAACAAGACGGCTCACCACGATCACATGGTCTATTGGCTTTCTTTATTTCTTTTCTTTTTTTATCAATTTAAAGGTTTATTTTTCTAGTACTATTGACGGTTGATAGATAAAATGGAAATTCTTCAATTCTATTTTATTATTTTTTCTGTCTCATCACTTTTATTATTTAATTAATTAAATAAATATTTTTATTTTTAAATCATTAAAAATTATTTTTTATATATATACATAAAGTTTAAAAGTTTTTAAAAACATTTTTATATTTCTAAAATAATACATATATATAGAATAATTAAAATCAAAAAATAATAAATGATTAAAATTACAAAAAAAAAAAAGATAATTTCTTTCTCTTGCCTATTTCTTGTTTAAAAAATCTTCATTTTTAGAACCAAACAGAAAAGAAATTTAATACCCTAAAAGGAACTGATTGTTTCTAAATTCACAGCTGATTGCTGTAAATTTTATCCAATACCAAGTTCTTTATTTTTTTGGTAAAACTAAAAACCCAATACCAACTTTCTATTTTTTTTGGTTACAATACCATGTTTGGCCTACCTAAACTTAGGTTCATTATCACTTTTTTAGTAATGAAATCATTAAAGCTTGATAAATTTCAAAATTTTGGCGAGTTGCTTTAAAAGTAACTGATTGGTTCAAATTTTAAAGTAATGCTCAGCGGTCAAAAACTTACAATCAATTTCAAGGACTTATCTTTTACTAAAGATTATCTTACAGACTAATAATATATCAGGGCTTTATAAAAAATAGGTAAAAGTTACTATTTATTGAGCTCTAATATCACGAATTCGATTTCGTAAGAATTATTATGAAATCAAAAAAATTTATTAATAATTATAAAAAAATTGAATAATAATTTAAGTATTTAAATTTTTTAAATAATTATTATTTAATTTTTTTGAAGATTATTAATAAACTTTCTCAATTTTGAAATAATTTTCATAAAATCGAGTATGTGAGATCACTATTCTTTACATATAATAATAATATCATAAATTATGATCCCACGAAACTAGTTCTGTAAAAATTATCACGGAACCGAAGAAATTCAATAATAATTAAAAAAAATATAATAATAACTGAATATTTTTTTATTAATTTTATTTAACTACTGTTATATTTTTTCATGATTATTAATAAAAAAAAATTAATTTCTTGATGCCATAGCCCTTTTAGTAAGTTGTTGGTTCGGTTCAATTTTCAAGATAATGGAAAATATTTGGTTCAATATTTTCTTTTAACTGAAAAGATCAGGTTGGCTCATTGCAGCCTTCATTTATTGCAATTGGAAAAGTATATTAATCTCAAATGAAATCAAATCAATTTGGAGGAAATCCACAAAAATAATATGAGAAGAATTTAACACATAGGTTACAAGGACTTTTTTGTTTAAGATCAAACAAATAAGAAAATTTTATCTAATTAAAAACTTTATTGATAATTATCAAGTAATTTTATTGTTAATGTTTTTACGTGCAGTTAATATAAAATATTATTTTTTACATCGTATGAAAATTTTACTGATAATTGTTAAGTAATTTCACTAAAAACGTTGGTATAATCACTATTTACGTTACCAATAAAATTACTTAATAATTATCAATAAAATAACTTAATAATTATCAATGAAAATTTCACCTATATAAAATTGGTGATTTACACCAGGGGCAGGTAAAAAAATTTCAGGTAATCAGTGTATTTTCAACTAAAATCTTTCAAATTTGCAGGCTTAGTTTGACTTTAAAATTGTTAGTAATATATTTCAAATATGAAAAGTTAAATCAAATTACAGAGATAAGGTTGTCGTTTGGAGACAACCTGTCAAATATTCAAAAGAGGATCTTCAACTTAAATTTGCTTGCTTTGCGCTTGTTGCCTCCCAATTTGACCAGGAGCTGTATTCCCCTTTACATACTTCCTTTTCTTCAACCTCAAAAGTCAAAACCAGTAGAATTCCTCTGCGCAAGCAACATATATTGTCTCAAAATTAATCTAATAACGTACAGTATTGAAATTTGCAAAATTTTAAGTATTTTTGTATAAATCTGGTGCTGAGAATTTTTTCTTCGTAATAAACAATGAGAAATATAATAAAAAATAGGGACAGAATACAAGTACATTTCAAAAACAATTGTTAATTGTGTACATTTAGTTATTTGAAATTGGAAATAAAAGTGAATCATATATATATTATTATTTTAAAGAATTATCAATAATATCAAATTAAATTATCTTTTGCTCTGATCGATAAAACTAAGAGAATTTGCTATATCTCTTATTCAAATGAGAGAAATGAATAGACATTTTAATGATTCAATAGGATTTAACTCTTTCAAAATTAATGAAATATTGATTATTGAACCAGTTCATCTGGATGTAAAAAAATGATGGACAATTTTTGTTGATAAAAAATTAAAAATAAAAATTAATGACTATTGTAAGACATCAAAGAATGACAGAAAATAGAGGTAAAATTCATTATGATTTCATTTATCTCTGAAACTATTTTATTCCCTAGACATCATGGCAACAGAGTGGAGAATGGTCGAAATCGGATTTTTCATCTCTGTCCCCGTCAAATTCAAAGAAAAATAAATTCTTCATTCCCGTTTTCGGGTTGAAGACAAAGAAATTTTTTTCCTCATCTCGGTTTTCCATGGGGAATCGGATCTCCACGAAAAAATTTTCTCAACAAAATTAAAGTCATAAGACTATATAAAATTTGAACTATTTTAAGCTAATAGTCCATAAAAAGAAAACTTTTAAAGACACAAGTTGGATAAAGCTGAAAATTTTAACATTTTTACTTGATAAAATCTAAATTGATCTTATGGTCATTAAGAAATAAAGCACTATAAAATAAGAAATGCAAGTGATATTTATAAGATATAAATTTAATAAATCATCATTAAGACATGAATTATCATTTAAGTTAAAATCTTCTAAAGTTGAAATAAAAATTCAATAAATTCATTTAAAAAAAACATGAATTTAAGATAAAAAATATAATATATTATTTACTGGGTTTGAGAAATTCAAAGAAATGATTTATATTTTTGTCCCCACAAAGGCAATAGGGAAAAAAATTTCTTCATCCCTATCCCCAAACGGGACAAAGATTTTTCTCCAAATCGAGATGGAACAAAACAGGGCCCAGGGATTTGAAAAAAAATTGACATTCCTAAACATCTTAGAGAATTTCTAATTTTAGTTAGTTTTAATTCATAGAGTAAAAATCCCAAGACTGGAAATCCAAGATTTGACAAACATCACTTTTGAGATGGTACTTGTATCATGTCCCTGTGTTAATTGATTCCAAACATTTTTTTAACAAAAAAAAAAAAAGTACCATAAGAAAAATCTCATAAAAAAACATAATGGGTAAAACCTTAGTTTTTTTTAGACGAGAAATTAAAGGAGTAGGCAACAAAAATGTTGATAAGTAGGAAGTATATAAATCAAAAGAGTCCAAGTTGGATGGTTTTAAAAACTGCTTTTTTTTCTTCTCATGATTGTTTTGAATTGAACAAGATTAAATTAAGGGGAAAAAAACAAAACAAAGAATTAAAGAGGAGCTAAGCAACATGGTTGGCAAAAACAAGCATATGCACATGCGTCATGCGTTAGACTAGCAAATAGGATGAGGAAAATACGTGCATCGTATCAAAGGAATAAATTATGTATGTAGGGATAATTCAGAACAGCATCATAAATCCATCCAAGATTTCATGTTTTCGTATTTTTCCTTTTCTTTTTTTTTTCCTCTGCCCTTCTCATCAGTCATGATGACCAGCAGTTAAACCTTGGTTACAGTCGACCCATGTCACATATTTGAAAACTGAATTTGGATCTTCTTTTCATCCAAATTGAAATACAAATCATGTTTACAATGAAATTGGATAATACCATAACAAATTTTCTCTGGTAGATCTCAAAATACATTTATTACATTTTAATTCTTAAATAAAAATGATTTAAATCCTTGAAAATTATAGTGAAAATGAACAAACTTAAACTCAATGGTTATTTCTTCAAGTCAAATGCACTTGATGCATCGAGATTTCGAATTCAATTTCTCAAGTCAATTGAAAAAAAGAGTTGTTACGTGGATAAATAAAAATTAAAGATAGATTACATCACCGTTCTAAATATAAAAAATTTATAGCAAAAATAAAATAATGTGTTTAGTTATTTTTCATTTTTTATGTTCATTTTTCATAAAACTTCCCTCAATAATTTACATATTTTTAATATTATTTAAAAACAGACTTATTTAATCAACAAAATATTAAAAAAAAATTATATTTTAAATTATGCTAAAAAGGTGAACACAAGATGCTGTTTCCAAATTACATTATGAAGGGATAAATTGTTAGTATTAAAAAAGAGTAAAAAAAAAACATATTCATTACTAAAAAGAGTTTCTCAAGCTTGGTTTCTCACTTTCTTGGGCTGCAAAACTACCACTGCCATCTTTGGAAAATGCCCAAATGGCTGAAAAGGAGCGTTTTCTCTTCCTTTGGTTTCACTTTCTTGGGGAATATGCTTCAAAAGGGTATTGCCATTGAGTCTAAGATCACAGAGAAAGAGAATACAATGGGATAAGCTTAAATAAGTACCAAATTATAGCAGACAAAAAAAACTGCTATAAAGAACCAAAAAAAAAATATAGTTACTTGCCTCATAACTGAATCCCTCATTTTAAGGACTTTTTTCTTAAGCGAACAAAGCAAGAAAGGCAACATAAACGAAACATTTGAAGGAGTTATGCATACTACTACCAGATCAAATCTTGCAGAGAACACAAATAGCAGCAGCTAATATCTTTAAACAAGTAGTATATGTTGAGCAAAACTAACAGATTTTTGAAAATCTTAAAGTAGAGTGGCCTAATGGGATTGTTGAACGATGAATTGGGCAAGATCATGAATAATAACAACTAGAACTATGATTGAAGAATGTTCAGCTCAAAGTATTCTGTACCCTTATCGGGATTCGTGAAGATGAAAAAGATTAACACAACCTCCCCTCATCCCTTTCCTGTTTTTCTATCAAAAGCGTTCTTCATTTCTCAGTTTTAATACAATTGATGTCAATATAAGAATAAACACCCGTAAGAGGCCTCAGCGCAATTAGAATTTTATACTGAACTGCCATCAACCGAACTACGGTATTGACTACAATATCCCCTGCTCTCTTTTTTGATTCCCAACCCTTCAATTTTAGCACTCCACGATATGACCTTTACATTTTTGTGGTGACTCCTCGAGAATATTCAATCTGAGATTTTTCTACTAGTGGCATAAAATATAATCAAAGGGAACAGAAGCTGTTTTTAATCTAATCCCTCCATTTCCGCTTTTCTCTCCTGGATTCTCCACGTTCTTTCTCAATACTATAATGAGAAGATCTGCTTGGGGAATTCCTGCTCCAATGTTTATGATGTTTTGAGTGTTTCTGGCTGCTACTACTCTTTTCTCTAGAGGATCCTTTCTCTCTCGCTTTTGACCTAGAACGGTACCGATCTCGATGATCATTAGATGAGTCACTATATGAATCACTGCTTCTATGCTTACGTCGCCTAGAGTGTTTTCTACTCCTTTCATCCTCCGATGATTCACTGCTGAAACATTGTCGCCGCCGATGAGAGGATGATTTATCTTTCCTTTTTCTACTCTTTTCATCTTCAGATGAACTGCTGCTCCAATGCTGGTCGCAGTGAGAGGATGGTTTGTCTTTCCTATCCTCTTGAGCCATCTCTTCTGGATTAACTTTACCAGATCCATTGTCAAATGAAGCACCCTCCCTGCTTTTCCCAGTACTGCTATGAGGATTACCAGGCATGAGTTCAATTTTTTGGGATTCACCCTCTTGAGCTCTATCCTGGCAATACAGCACCCGCTGACTCATGGAAGGTTCTGCCAGAGCACTAAGAGCGGAAGAAGACTTTTCAACATCAGTTTTAGCAGCCTCTTTTTGGGAAGAAAGCTTATTCGCTGAGTAGGGGGCATCAGCAGGAACCTCTAGGCCCAGTTCCTTTCCCAAAGATTCTAAAAAGTCACCAGCTATCAAACAATTTAAAGTAGTGGCAGCTGCTTCATTCTTCTTTTCTGGGTCCTCCACTTTGTTGATATTAGAGGCTTCCACTTCATCTTCAGAATCATCAGAGAAAATGGCCTACACATGAATAAATTTTTTAGCTATAAGCCAGAGAAAACGTATAATGTACTACTTCACACTCTTGTAAGAAAGATGCCCCCACAAGAATACATATAAAAACAATTGACTCAGAAAATGAAGCTGCCTGGCCTCCATCAAGTACAACTGGATATTTATAGAACCTCTGATCCAAGCAGCACATCTAACATGAATTCAGCTCATTGGAAAGCACAAATTACATATAATTGCAATAGTATCAAAAGGTTCATTATTGAGCATAATAAATAATATACAACGTATTTCAGTAAACTAACTGTACAAGACACCAGAGATCTATTGCTATCTTGGATTAATATTCCACAAGGGTAGCAAATAAAAGATTATGGAAGGAAGGAAAAAGTGGAGGCATTTCACTGAGATGTCAACTGTGTAGAGCTTTAGAGAATACCAAATAGTCTAGAAACACATTCACAGCAGGGTACATGATGCAAGGACGTTACAAATGCACAAACTGAGAGGCTCAAATGAAGAATCTAACCAAAAAGTTAAATCTTGCGGAACCCTTTTTTAAAATTTTTTTTAAAGAAAATAAGAGACAGAGAGAAAGAGGAGCAGAACAGTGAAAATTTATTATGTAGCTCCCTTAAAATATCTAAAGCTCTGTTGAGTAATAAGAGAAATGATTGACAGCAGAAAAAAGGGATTTCATTTTCTTTTTCTTGTGGGGTGGGGGGAGTGGGAGGGGGAGGGAGGAGCTCATTTCCAATTGTCTCTGTCATGATTTCATTAAATAAAGTAGTTCCCTCATCTGTCACTCTAAAAATGCTTAAGTGAAAATTAATTGCTGATAGAATCATTGTTCCCAAAAGCATTTTCAGTGTCTTTAAGGTGCACTTCAAGGCAAACCAGGCACCAATAGCCTTAGAGCTTTCATTTTAAAACGTAACTCCTGAAGTGCATGAGTGCCAATGATACAAGAAATACACTTTCTGTTAGGCGTACAGGTTTTTTGCCTCAACAAAAATATATTATTGTTTCGTTCAAAAAAGTAAGCCACGTATCATAAAACACCCATGCTAGCTTATAACCACTAGTATCACGTTTGGCCTAGCTTCTACCGACAGCTTCTGCTGCCGAGTAGCAAAAGGTAGGCCAAGCACTTGTTTTTTTAGTTGCTTTTAAGCAGAAGCAGAATCAGAAGCAAAAAACAGCTACAATTAGGTGATTTTGACCCAAATGCAGACGCTAGGTTTTGTGGATTTTGATCGAGAAGCTGAAATATTAACTGTCATACTTTGAGGGGAAAAAATATAAGTTTGGCAGCATTTCTAAAAGATTTTTACCGAACAATAAAGAACTTTTAACCCGCCAATACTTCTACCAATAGCTATTGTAAAAGAACTTTCAGTGTCGTCACGAATAAAGTTCCATACGCCAAACGGTCACTCAGAAACTCAAAAAGACTTTAAAAACCTTTCCTGTTCATTTAATAATGTATGGTCACAAACTGGTAGCACTCGTTCCTTCATTTGGGCCCTCCTTAAGCGTGTGCTTAGTAGGAAAGAAAAGTGAGAGGATGGAAAACTAGAAGGATAAAAAATGTAAGAATATTGACTTTATCTTCCATGTGTTTAGTAGAGAGGATAGAAAACTAGGAGGAAAGAAAATAATTTCTCTTACCCTTGTTTAGAAGACTGGAAAAGTGAGAGAACAAAATGTAAATAGCATTATTTGTACCATTTTATCCTTCATAATTTCTATATTTATGTGAGAGATTAGATGGAAATTAATTAGTAAATTGATAATCTCTCTCTCATTTCTCTCCCATTTTTCACTCTCCAATCCTCTCCATTTTGGAGGATTATGATTTGTACAAGGGGGAAACATCAAATCCTTTTAATTTTCTTTCCTCTCACTTTTTTCTCCTAATAAACAAGAGAAAAAATCATTTCACACACTTTGTTTTTCATTACTTTTCTCTCCTACAAAACACAACCAAGAGTTAAGACAGAACCTTTGGCTTCTTGGTGTAGGCAATAATTTTTCTCTTTTTTAATTATGTACTATAAATACATCATTACGTATTATATATAGAAATAGCATTTTATTTCATGGGATATTTGTTTTGCATGATTCTGGAAAAAAATCAAGTAGTTATTGGATGTAGAATGCTTGTGATTTGTCTACAAACCCTTAATATTGCATCTGTTATAATTTTTCTAAATTAGTTATCAAAATTTTATATTTTTTTACTATTTTCATTTAATTTTTAATAAACAAATAAATTGAAAGCTTACACCTCAACCTCTAGAGGTTTACGCCCCACCTACAAATGGTAAAATGCCTCTGTTCACACTTTCACTTTTAAAAAATATGCTGGAATCTAACTTATGTACGCATGCCATATGCAAAACCTCTTTACATTGCATTAATTAACAATTATATTTTAAATAACAAACAATACCTTGTAGAGGTCAACTGGCCTCTCAACATTTTCAGCCTCTACCTCAACTTCAGAATCTTTGTCAGCTACATCTTTGTTTATTTCTTGAGCATCAGGTTGAGGAACAGGAAATGAATCTGGCATGAAAATGAGAGAATCCATTTTGCTTCTCATTCGTGGAGCTGGCGGTGGCTGCAGATAGGCAAATTGTATTTTCAAGTCAATATAATGTTCTGATAAGAAAACAAAGACTTATTTAGAAAACCCCTCTCATCACTAAACAGGGGTCATCCAGAGGATGTGAAATGATTTATTTAGAAAAATGAACAAACAAAAAAACTACCCAGAGAGTACAAATAGAAACTAGAAAAGAAAAGAGAACATGAGCAAAATGCAATTCAAGAAAATGGAAGACGATTGTATATTAAAGCACCTGCCTTCCCCCTACAAGGATTTGCAACATCTAGAGAAGTGCCAACAGAATTTCGATCATAAATGAAAAAAAAAGGCTTAAATGAAAAATAAACCCTTGAAAATAGGGGTAACTTGCACATACTACCCTCACTTTTGGGTTGAGGCAATTTAGCCCCCAAAAATCCGAAACAATTGCAATTGATATCTTCCCGTCATCTCTCCGGTGGAATTGAATGTGACAAGCACGACACATTTGGGCGCCATGTGTCCATCGTGCAGTGGCTCCCAAAAAAATAATTAAAACTAATAAAAAAACTTTAAAATATTAAATTCTGAAAAACCAGAAAATGAAAATAAATTTTTTTTTTTTTTTGAAAAATAAAGAAAAAATTGCATTTCAAAGGCACCAAGGGAGTGCCACCCAATTACAAAAAGCTATCTACAAGAGAGCATCTCTAAGAAATCTACAAAATGTTGGAAAATCACCTTTGCAAGAATCCCAAGTTGTGATCTTTCCAAACCCCCAAATCCAGAATGATTTGTACTAAAACAAGAATCAAACCATAAAGAGAAAACACAAGCAATTGTTATCGAGGTTCGGCAATTTGCCTACGTCCCCGTGAGCTCCTCCAAGCTCTCTGCACTAAATCAATGGAGTTCTTACAATTACAGCAACACCCCTTCAAAAACCCTCTTGTTCTTGAAGAATGAAAGAAGAGAAAAGAAAGTGATAAGAACTGAGTGTTTCCCTAGAATTTTCCCCAAGAAAATTCCAATTACAAAGCCCTTGAATCCCCAATCTTGACTACTCTCTCTCACTAGAAACACCTCTAAAGATTTGAGAGTCTATCTCTCTCAACACCAGCCACTCTTGGAATGAGACCCCTTCTTGTGTTTCTTCTCTCTTGACACTTGTGTCTTTGCACTCTTGTGTCATGCTTATTGTTAATGCTCCTAGGTGACCCTTTATATAGAGCACTAACTACCTCAACCAATCTTGAAGCCAATCTCAACCCTTAGATCTCAAGAACCAAAGACTCATGGCTCTCTAAGAGTCTAAGTGAACCTGTGTGTTTTAATCAAGTCCAACGCACCATCTCAAAGTGTTGAATAAAAGGCATCAAGTATGCCTGGTGCCGTGGCTTGCGGCTCAGAACAGGGCAAGCCACGGCACACACCAGGGCAGAAACCTCCCATGTGCTGGTGGCCGCGGCACACAAGGCCTGGGCCGCGGCGCACACCTGGTGGAGGATCTTCTTTCCTTACTATAGGCCACGGCCCACACACCTTGTGCCGCGGCTCAAAGACTACTGAAGCTTCAATCTTTCATCCATTTAATTCTTAGACAAATTCCCAACAATCTCTACCTTTGTCTAAACAATTAAACCCAAACCCATTGTGCAGAGAACTTAGGATCCAAACTCAAAATGAGTCACCAAATCATCTGACTCCAATCTTAAGAAATCCAATGCAATGATTGAACTTGCTTAGAGGTAGAACTTTGGTGCCCAAATCTGCAGGATTTTCTTCCGTGGCCACTTTGCCCACATGAATGCATCCTTCCGTAGCATTTTCCCAAATGAAATGATACCGAACATCCATAAGCTTTGTCCTCTCATGGAACACCGGATTCTTACACAAATGCAATGCACTTTAGCTATCCAAATACACCACCACCTGCTCTTTTAGGACCTTCAACTCTTCCAACAACCCTTTACACCACATAGCCTCCTTAATCGCTTCCGTTGTTGCTATGTACTCTGCCTCGGTTGTTGAGAGTGCTACCATCGGCTGCAACTAAGCCTTTCAACTTATACAACATCCGTTTAAGTTGAAGAAGTATGAGGTAATCGATCTTCTTTTATCCCATTCTGCTCCATAGTCCGAATCAGCATAACCCTCTAGATAGATGGACTTACCCCTCTTCTCGTAAACAAGCCCCACATCTGAGCTTCCCTTCAAATACCTCAGCAACCACTTCATCCCAAGACAATGCTCCTTTCCGAGATTACTCATAAACCTGCTGAGAACACTAATTGCATGAGCAATGTCGGGTCTAGTGCTTACCATGGTGAACATGGCAGATCCAACCGCACTAGAGTAAGAGATCTTTTCCATTTCCTTCTTCTCCTCATCCGATCTCGGACATTGATCGCTGGAGAACTTGAAATGACCAGCAAGGGGAATCTTTACTGGTTTACTATCTTCCATAGAAAACTTAGATATCATCTTTTCTATGTAGGAAGACTGAGAAACCTTCAACCTGTTTCTCTCCCTTTCCCGGATTATACTCATCCCAAGGATCTTTTGTGCATGACCAAGATCCTTCATCTCAAACTCCGAACTGAGTTGAGATTTCAACTTTTCTATCATCTCTCTGCTACTACCAACCAACAGCATATCATCAACATAAATGAGGATAATCACCATTTCCTCCACCTTGTGACCTTTGTAGTACAAGCACGAATCATAATAGCTCCTCATGAAACCCAAGCTAGTTACAAAGGAATCGAACCTCTTATTCCATTGCCGAGGTGATTACTTCAGGCCATAGAGAGATTTCTTCAATTGGCACACCAAATCTCTCTGTCTTCCTTCCTCATAGCCTTCGGGTTGCCTCATGTAGATGGTCTCATCAAGCACTCCATGTAAGAACGCTGTCTTCACATCCATTTGCTCGATCTCCCAATTAAATTGGACCACCATAGCTAACACTATCCTTATCGTCTTGTATTTCACAACCGGTGAGAATATTTCGGTGAAATCTATGCCTTCTCTTTGTGTGAACCCCTTCGCCACCAGCCTAGCCTTATACCGGACTTTATCCCCTGGAGTGTTCCCTTCTTTGATCTTGTAAATCCATTTACAGTCCACAACTCTCTGTTTTTCTGGTCTGGGCACCAATTCCCAAGATTTGTTCTTCCTCAAAGAATGCATTTCCTCCTCCATAATTAGCTTTCATCTTAACGAATCCTTACATCCCATGGCATCAATGTAAGTTTTTGGTTCACTCCTTCATTCTGAATGAGGAGCTGCTACATTAGCATCCGCAAAACCATATCTCAAAGGTGGTATGACTAGCCTCCTTTCCCGGTCTCTTGTGAGCCGATAATCATTCTGATTTGCTGCATTATCCCCTTCTAGTTCAGCCTCCTCTTGAGTGTCTTGAGCTTGGCCTTCATCAATGGGCTCTACCTGGTCCGAACCCTCTTATCTTCCTTGCTCTACCTGAACTGAATTTTCTTTGATGCTGTGCTCCACAAAAACCAGACTGGTTTGCTTACTATCCCTTGCAGGGTTAGTTTTCTCCAAATAGGGAAATAAATGCTCATTAAAAATAGCATCCCTACTTATTATGAGTTTAGTTCCTTTTGGCTCTAAGGACTACAACCTATACCCCTTAACCCTTTCACCATATCCTAGAAACACACTTTCTAGACCTTAGGCTAAGTTTATCATCCTTTTGATGTACAAACGCAGCACATCCAAAAGTCCTAAAGTTGTTCAACTCAGGGGTTTTACCACTCCACATCTCCTCAAAAGTTTTAAGATCCAAAGCTCTAGAGGGTGATCTATTAACCAAATACGCAGGAGTAGACACAGCTTCCCCCCAAAAACATTTTGGTAACGCGGAACCAATTAACATGCACCTAACCTTTTTACCACTCCACATCTCCTCATGAGTCTTAAGATCCAAAGCTCTAGAGAGTGATCTATTAACCAAATATGCAGTAGTAGACACAGCTTCCCCCCAAAAACATTTTGGTAACCCGGAACCAATTAACATGCACATAACATTTTCCATAAGGGTCCTATTCATCCTCTCAGCAACTCCATTTTGCTGAGGAGTTTTCACAACCGTTCTATGTCTTAGAATCCCATTTAACTCACAGAATTTGTCAAAATCCTGATTGCAAAATTCTGAGCCATTATCGGTTCTTAAAACCTTAACTACCTTATCTGTAGAGTTTCTAGCAACTTTTTCCACACTACAAACTTATTCAAAGCATCTAATTTATTTTTAAACAAATAAACCCAAACCTTTCTAGAATAATCATCAATTAAAGAAAGAAAGTAAAGATTACCTCCTTGTGTTGGTGTTCTTGCTGGTCTCCAAAGATCCGCATGAATGTAGTCAAGAATTCCCTTAGACTTGTGCACTCCGGTGTTGAAGCTGACCCGATGTTGCTTCCCAAGAACGTAACTCTTGCAGAAATCATGTTTCTCTACTTTGTCACCATCAAGTAAACCATTCTTGCTGAGAACTTACAGGCCTTTTTCGCTCATGTGTCCCAAACGATTGTGCCAAAGAACCGCCTTATCCATCTCAGCCATCAAGCTTGCTGTTTGATCCTTGATGTCCGTGTCTCCAATCATCTCATAGAGACCATAATTTATTGCTGCTTTGATCACTATCAAAGATCCCTTGGTTACCTTGATCTTTCCTCCCTCTGCTTTGTATGTGTACCCCATGGAATCTAGCTGTCCCAATGAGATCAAATTTCTTCTCAAATCCGAAAGATATCTCACATTCCGCAGCAGCCTTGTAATTCCATCAAACATCCTCAATTGGATATCTCCTATCCCCTTCACTTGGCAAGAAGTATCATTCCCCAAGAAAACTTTTCCATCATTGGTTTCCTTGAAATTCTTGAGCCAATCTCGGTGAGGGCACATGTGATAAGCCCACCCGGAATCCAAGATCCATTTCTCGCTGCCTTGCCTCCTGCTCACATTTGAGCACACAACAAGAACATCATCATCTTCCTGTTCTCCTTTGGCAACCGAAGCCTCTCCATTGTTGGTATGACTTCTTCCTTTCTCATCCCTCATCATCTTCTTGCAATCGCTCTTGAAATGACCCTTCTTATTGCAGTAGTAGCATCGCTTTCTTCTAAACTTCGGTTTGGAATGCGATCTTCCATGGCCTTGACCTCTACCCTTTGATTTGTCCCGGTAGTTGCCATAGATGTTACTGTCATTCCGAGTTGCTGGCCTTCCTCTAACAAACAACCCTTCTCCACTTGATCCTTCCCTCATCTTGGCTTTGAAATCATGAGCCCTTATAGCATTGATCACAATTTCCTTGGTTAGTGTATCTCTTCCATATTCAATAGCATTAATCAAACTTTCAATACAATCAGGAAGAGAATTCAACAAAATAACAATCAATTGTTCATCCGAAAATGTTATACTACAACTAGTCAAATCCTGAACTAGTTTATTAAGCACATCAAGATTATCTTGCAACTCTTTATTAGGATCCATTTTAAAAGCAAAGATTTGTTTCAGAAGATAAATTTTATTAGGGAGAGTCTTGATAAGAAATAACTCATCTAATTTCTTCCAAATGACAGCTGGATCTTCCGAATCTCCACATTCCTTTGTCACACTATCCGACATGTGCAGGAAGATGGTGCTATACGCTATCTTCTTCATCTCATTCCGCTAGAGCTCCGTGATACTTGCTGGAAAATCTTCTCCAATAGCCAAGTCCACCTTTTGTTGCATAAGAACCGCTTTGATTTTCCGCTTCCAAATGGCAAAATCTCCCTTTCCATCAAACTTCTCAACAATGAAGTTTGAATCCATCTTGCGGAGAAAATCCCAAAATTTATGCAGCACCCACAATTGTTTTCCAACCGTCTTCTCCCCAACTTCTAAACTTCAAGAACCCGATCAGATCTTGATCCCAGCACCGTTCTTGAATCACCCAAGAAGTTTCCTTTGATTCTTGGAGCCTTGCTTCGATACCCACTGTTCTAGCTCTGATACCATTGTTGCTAGAACAAAAGCTCTGATACCACTGTTGGAAAATCACCTTTGCAAGAATCCCAGGTTGTGATCTTTCCAAACCCCCAAATCCAGAATGATTTGTACTAGAACAAGAATCAAACCATAAAGGGAAAACACAAGCAGTTGTTATCAAGGTTCGGCAATTTGCCTATGTCCCCGTGAGCTCATTCGAGCTCTCTGCACTAAATCAATGGAGTTCTTACAATTACAGCAACACCCCTTCAAAAACCCTCTTGTTCTTGAAGAATGAAAGAAGAGAAAAGAAAGTGATAAGAACTGAGTGTTTCCCCTAGAATTTTCCCCAAGAAAATTCCAACTACAAAGCCCTTGAATCCCCAATCTTGACTACTCTCTCTCACTAGAAATACCTCTGAAGATTTGAGAGTCTATCTCTCTCTCTCAACACCAGCCACTCTTGGAATGAGACCCCTTCTTGTGTTTCTTCTTTTTTGACACTTGTGTCTTTGCACTCTTGTGTCATGCTTATTGTTAATGCTCCTAGATGACCCTTTATATAGAGCACTAACTACCTCAACCAATCTTGAAGCCAATCTCAACCCTTAGATCTCAAGAATCAAAGACTCATGGCTCTCTAAGAGTCTAAGTAAACCTGTGCGTTTTAATCAAGTCCAACGCACCATCTCAAAGTGCTGAATAAAAGGCATCAGGTGTGCCTGGCGCCGCAGATCAGAACAAGGCAGTTCGCGGCGCACACCAGGGCAGAAACCTCCCATGTGCTGGTGGCCACGGCGCACAAGGCCTGGGCTGCAACACACAGCCCTATGCCACCCTGTGCCGCGGTGCACACCTGGTGGAGGATCTTCCTTCCTTGCTGTAGGCCGCGGCGCACACACCTTGTGCCGCGGCTCAAAGACTGCTGAAGCTTCAATCTTCCATCCATTTAATTCTTAGACAAATTCCCAACATTTATTATTTACAAAGGGATTCCCCTTAAACCAAAACCCAAAAGTATGTAACCATCCATCTTTGATGGATGCTAAAGATCTTTCCATGCCCTCAAAAGCTCTCCGATTCTTTTTATGCCAAAAAATCGAGGGGAATTAAGCTAAAAGCCATTCTCTTTTGCTTTGAACCATTCAACCCGCTCCAAGCCCACACTTCCTCTTGGATGGATTTGGCGGCTACCCTATGGATTTCCACCACACTAAGAGCCAAATCCCATAATGGTCTAGTGAATGGGCACCCCAAAAGAAGATGGAAAATGGATTCGCCTCTCCTCTTTACAAACTCCCACACCATAAGAACCATGACCCTCCTTTACAAGCCAACCATTATGCTCCACCCCAAATTTGCCTCAACAACCTTTCGCCAGAAGTGATCCCTTTCCACCATGAATCTCCAAAGCCACTTCCCTAAAAGGGTTAAAAATGATAATGAATTTAATGCCAAGACCCCCTAACTCAATGGGTTGTTTAACGACTACCCATTTGACCAAGCGGAATTTAAAATCTTCCCCGTGTTTCTCTATAGAAATCCTCTTTATTTCAATTCTTCAAAAGCAGGACAAATTGAAAAAAGAAAAAACTTTCTTCTTCTTCCTAATCAATTTGTAATCTCTTTGTCCATTTTAATTATATGTGATGAATGAGCGCTTTAAAATATTTTTAAAAAAATAGTGGAATTTAATAGCAGAAATGCATAAAACAATTGCCACAACTGAAATCCAGATTTAAGCCAAATAATTTTTTTTGTCAATGTAAACAAATCAAAACCCAAATTGAAGCATCTCACAGATTCTTCTAAACAAATCAAAACCCAAATCGAAGCTTCTTCTTTGTGTAACTTCGCGAGTAGTGGTGCCGCTTAAATCCAGACGAGCAGATCCGCAAGCAGCCCAACCAGGCAGAGAAGAAGATGAAGAGGGGAGGAGGAGAGAGGGAGTAAAGCTTTTTTTCTTTTCATTTTTGTAAACTTTTCCTAATTTTCTGGTTTTTCAGATTTTTTTTAAATTATTTTAAACCTTTATTCAATTAGTTTTTTTTTTTTTGGAGCCACTCATGACACACACATGGCACCCAAATGTGTCACGTGCTTGTGACATGGGAAATTTTACTGGAGAGATGATCCGAAGATATCAAGCTGTTTTGGATTTTTGGGGCCTAAATTGCCATAACCCAAAACAAGGGTAGTAAGTGCAAGTCACCCCTATTTTCAAGGGTTTATTTTGCATTTAAACCAAAAGAAAATCTGGACATTTAACAGCTGAGCTACTTAGATCACAGAAGAAACTTTGCAGTCTTAATTAATTCTGTACTTGTGATATTGGAATGAAAAAGAAAAGAATGAAAACTTCCTAACAGAGTTTCAACTACTATACACACACAAAAAAACACCAACTGTAAATAAAGCAAGAACTTAAAGATACCTTTCCCATGTAAGGATCAATGAGATCAAAGCGCTTGCACAAAAGAGGTGAAGGACGCCATTGAAACTCCTCCCTTTTTGGGCACATTTTCTACAATGTCAAATCTTCAGTTTGAGTAACTTTAGCTTGCTGCGATATAAATTTTAATAGAAACCTTAAATTCTTACTATAAAAAAATAAAAACATTAAAATCCATAGCAAAAATAATAGAATTTACAATAACATCATCCTAACTATACCTCTAATCCACCAGAAGTGAACTGCATCCCTCCAATGGCAGAAAATTCCAGAGACTGCTCTGTAGAAAGCCTGTTCCCCTTGTACTGTTTCCCTTTCTCTATTGCCTCAGCTGCAGCCTCGAAGTCCAGTCTCTCACAAGCACGAGCTGCTTCTGGCAGATTATTAGCTCCACCAGAATCTGTTGAGCGGAGCCCTCCTTGGTACTTTTCCTTGAGAAACCGCTCAAATCTTTCTTGTTTTGCAGGATCATCTTTGAAGGGTTTCACTACTTCCAGGGACTCGCTCTATATTTAACAAAGCAATTATTAAAGCAAGGCTACAATATACTTGCATCCTTAAAGTTTCGGAATAGTTACATATCAATGTTTAATGTTAACAACACTCCAATCATTTTGACTAACAGTGTTAACAATGTTGTCTATTGACAAATATGCTCCTGTTGGGTGCTAGCACATCCTTTAGAAATTGTGCCCTGAGGATCAGAAAACAAGTAACCGCTTCAATCCACTTCCTCAGACCCTGCATGGCTTTCATTTTGTTGATTTGTGGAAGATGTATAATTGGATTATTCTGCTTTTGGAAACAATCCAAAGACTTCATAGCCGCTAACTTGAGGGTAGGAGTAGAAACTAATTTGATTCAACTGGTTTTGTAATAAGTGCTAAGTTTTACGAAGTATTACATGCTATGTTTGCGGATCTACTATTGCTTGTGAGTTCTCCACTGAAGTAATTATGACAGATTCTTACATTCTCTTGGTGCCTCCCATTACATGATAGCGATATGCTAGAGTTTACAGTTACCTTGAAAAGTGAAAGAGTGAGGAAGAGAAAAAAAAGAAAATCTCAAATCTCATATGCAAACTCTATCTTTGTCAGCAAACCATGTGAATCATACCACAAGGGTAATTTTGGTATCTTGATCATATTACATGATATCACATCATCAGCTCAGTTAGTACTATTGATGGCTGTTCATTTATTGGATGTTTTTGCAAATTTGAATGGTGATGTAATTCTCAACAAATGTTGGATTGAAGTTTAATTATGGTCAAACCTTGAGGATAAGGGTGTAATTTACCCTTTGAGAAAAAATAAGATCTAAAAAATTACAGAGTAGATTGCCACCAAAAATTCTATGATTTTAAAGGAAGAGAAGAGAAAGAAGTACTATACTTACAAATGATGCAGGTTTGGTAAATGTGTCAGAAAGATTGAATTGGAAATGAACTGCACTGGTAGAAGCAACAGACGAGCTTGTATCTCTTGAACATCTCTCAAGAGGCCTTTCCCCCAATAATTTGCCATGGCTCTCCGTAGTCATCTTTTGCACACTTGAAGACACTTTACGATCCAATGCCTGCTTATTTAGATCATTACGCTTCTGCTGATCCTCCCATAGCTTCCTTGAATGATAGTTATGACAATTTCCTCCATTAAGAAAACCAAATAATGGATTTGATTGATTCTTCTCTCTTGAAAGATCCTCAAATAATTTACCACAGTGAGCCACTAAAGTTGCAACCCCCTCAATTAAGAGTCTCAGATTATTATCCTCTGGAGGAGAAGCCTCTGAGGGAGGGGGAACAGCAAGCTTATTGTCAGTCTCAAGAGGACCAGGAAATTTATGGTGGGGCACAAAATCCTTTGGAATTACTGGAGGATCCAATCTGAAAAGTAATATGTAAGCTGAAACGATTAAGAGTTACATTACAAAAAACAAAGAACTATTTCTCCAGAAATCAGTATATCTTTGATCCCACACCCCAACTAGGAGTGAGAAAACTGAGGACTCTTAGCATTAGAGTTACCTAATCCTCTAGTTACTCAATGTATCCACAATAACATGTTACTTTCCGGAACATCAATAGCTATAAATGAAGAATAAAGATTAAGTTATACATTTAAAATAACAATACAAATATATTCACTCGTATGCAGTACATATCAGCTATTTCCAATTACCTTTGCAATTGATAGTCAGAATATGATGCAACTCTAAAGCCAGAAAGAACACCCTGCTCCTTTCGAACTAACTTTGGCTTGCTGTCTGTGCTCAAATTTGAGGGTTCTTCAACTTCTTCAACATAAGTCTCCTCAAAGTCATAACCTGAACAAGAAGTAAACTTAAGAGGAAAACCAGACCCCTCGCACTAAAGCTGGAGATATTTGTCGAAAAAAATGAGAAGCAGATTATTATAGCAAGGATTATCTGATTTAACACCAAGTTTACTGTTGAGGATATATTTGTCATTGCGCATATTTAGTGTAATATATATCATAGTTTTCAAATCATGAATCGAAATCCTATTTTGGTGAATCGTGAATCGAATCATGTGATTCAATTAATTTTTTTAAAATGTAATAAATAATGTTTAAACATGTAAAAATAAATCATGTTGAAAAATAAAGCATTCTAGTGTTACATATACCAAAATATACTTCCATTAATTAATATACTTTGAAAAATAAAGCATTATAGTGTTACAAAAAATATATCAATTTTTACTCATCAATGCATAAATGAAACAATAAAACAAGCAATTATGTGTTTCAAATTTTCAATAAATTTCTACAATGCACAAACCACAATATATCAATTTTTACTCGTCAACACATAAATGAAATAATAAAACAAAGGCTTATTTGCAAATAATCCCCGAGCATAAGGGTGGGGTGATTTGCCCCCTCAATTTACAAAGGGGCGATTTAAACCCTCAGTTTTATAAACTGAAGCAATGTGAACCCTCAACTTCACGCCGTCAGTCTCCAGTTCATAAACACAAAAGCCACAGTAGCTACTTCAACACCTTATCCATGCTCCTGCCAGAGAATATCCGCCTCCGGCGAAGAAAACCTTTAAGAGCTCTGCGTTTTTCTCAGCAACAAATTTGATGGCGTCTCTGGCAGTGTAGAGAGGGCGGCCGATTCCGGTACCGGTGACGATGTCGAAGAAATCTGCAATTTGAACGTGCCGAACTTCAGTTTTAAGGCGGATTTGGTCCTCAAGGTGGATTAGGGCCGTGCCGCCAACAATGCCGGTGGTTCCACCACCGTTGATGCTTAGGATTCTCGTCTTCTTGGTGTTTTCGCAGTGTGATAGCCATTTCTGCTCCAGTTTCGTGAATATCTCTAGCGTTACCTTACTCAGTTCCCAATTTCTCTCTTGGTATTGTATCTCTATAAGAAAAAGTAGAATGCACGTAGAGAGGTTGGAGATTTGAATTGGTTTATTTCTGTTGTGCTTTGTTGCAGCAGTGATTAATGGATGATGAGAACTGAAGAGAGTCCGTGAAAAAATGCCAATCACGCTTTATTGCTGAGAGGCAATTAATTTCTGAGCAATGCTTGCATGATCTTTCTAAAATCTCTGTGGCTTAGTGGAAATGGAGAGCAGGAGTTTTGATCAGGGGTGTCTGGAACAAATGACAAATGAGGCACCTCTCCCATCTCCTGATCAGGGGTTTGGCTGAACTCACCTTCCTCCCCTCCCTCATGCCCTTGCTTCATCTTTTTCTTGCAGCGCTCAAGGTGGTCGCGTTCTTCTAAAGAGAGATCTTGGTTTGTCTCTCTCATCTCTCTGCCCCACCCTCCCTTCAAGATTTCTTTTAGCTAAGCTTTGATTCAGTGAGCCCTCCGCCGGAGAACAGAGTCAGAGATCAGAGCAACCTTTTCGAGGTCAAAAAACATGTGCGGCAGTAGTGCTCTTTACTTTTTCAGAGGTTTTTGTGTTTATGAACAGGAGACTGACCGCGTGAGGTTGAGGGTTTATATTGCTTCAGTTTTATAAACTGAGGATTTAAATTGCTCTTTTTGTAAACTGAGGGGGAAATTCGCCCAATCCCTATACTCGGGGGATTATTTGCAAATAAGCCTAAAACAAGCAATTATGTGTTTAGATTTTTTTTTTTTTTGGGCACTAATGTGTTTGGAACTTTAGTGACCATAAGCATGGTAAAAAAATAGCAGATAACTTATAAAAAAAAACAGCAGATAACTTATAAAAAAACAGGTGATAAGTAATTTTAAAAGGAAAGAAAGAAAACCGACCTTCAACAGTGAGGGACCAACCTCACAAAACGTTAAAACCCATCCTTTTCTTGTAAAAGACGAGAGATCAAGAGGGATAGAAAGAAAGAAAAAAAAAAAAGAGAAAGCTGATAGAGGGAGACACTACGATGACGCGAGAGAGGGAACCAAAGAAAGCTCGCGAGAGCTAGATAGAGATCGAAGTTGCGATGACGAGAGATAGGGAAAGAAAGAAAGATCGAGAGAGCTAGACACAAAGCGACAACTCAATGGCGACACTAACTAGAAGAGACGAGAGTATCAAAACAGAAAGAAGAAGTTGATGGTGCTGCAAGTCTGTAACCTTCTTTCAAGTCTGGGTTCGAGATTGAAAGAGAAAGATGAAGTAGAAGTATGAAATTTTGTATGGGAGCTTATGGATTTTGCTCAGAAAACCCTATCGATCTGCACAGGTAAGAATTTTCCCTAAAATTTCGTTTATAAAGATATTATTTTCGGTTTTTTCTCAACCGAGTTCAATAGACTCAACCCGGGAAGTTGTTAACGAATCGTTTCTGAATCAATGATTCGGTACGATTATACGATTCACTTCGCTGAATCGTCAATTCGACTATGATTCAGGTTAATTTTCGATTCATCCTACAATTTGAATCTATTTTGTAGTATTTTGATTCAAATCATACAATTCGCATCGCAAATCGTACTGTTATGACAATTATGATATATATATATATATATATATATATATATATATATATATATATATATCAGAGGTCCAGTCCTACCCCTGGTGGCGTTTTCATTCCCATATTATTCTAATCCCAAGTTAACATGGTACCAAAGCATGTTCCTTCGGATCCTGAATAAAATATTAAAAAAAAAAAAAACGAACCCTAGTTGCAACAGCAGTCATCTTCGTCTACCATCTTCTATCAACAGCCATCATCTTCGTCCACCAGCTTCTTCTCCAAACCCAAACCCAAGGAATCTTTTCTGGCTGTTCCTTACCTTGGGCAGCCAAGCTCTTCTTTCCCAGCCGATAAGCCCAGTCACCAGCATTGCAGATCCGTTCCCACCACGAAGCCCAGCCATCCTTTTCATCGTTGTTTCGCCATCCTCACCGTTAAGCTAAGACGTCCCCATTACCATTGCTGCCCAATCCATGAAGTGACCTGTAACTGACCCATGCTGCATAGCCCAACTCCTTTACCCAGCCCCAAAAACGAGTTGACTCGGATACCCAACCTGGATCCTCTAATCCAAACCATACTACCATGCCCAGATCCTTTTGATCCGACCCGGATCCACACAGTAAGTCCAAAAAAAATTGTCCCTGTTTCCTTATTCTTGCTAGCTTTATTTGTGTGATATCGTCCTTATTTTCTTGAGTGTGTTTTTTTTGCTCTGTGGAGGCATCCCTATGTAGTTAGCTATCTCCTTTTTGTTGTGGGCGTGTGGTTGTTGTCATTCGTATGGATTCGAAATCTAGTCTTGGATTGCCACCCCAAATTACTACCTGTAAGTTAAACAATAGTAATTATGTCCAATAGTCCAAAACTGCGCATATGTACTTAACGGTCAGGGAAGCAACGCCATCTTATTGATGTGCCGCCACTCGATAATGCGAATTGGTCGATTTGTGAGTGCAGAGGACACTCAGATTGTGAGTTTGTTGTGGAAGTCTATGGAACCTCATGTTACTGATGTGTATTCATCTTAATACTTGTAACAAGGTGTAGGAGTATGTTCGCCTGTTGTACTCCAAAAATTTTACTCGAATGTACAATCTACTGTTTGACCTATTTCATTTATACCGAGGTGACAAGAGTGTTACCGAGTATTCTGCTGCTATGGAGAGTTTATGAAGAGTTGCATATAGCGATGCCTATCTTTGCTATATTAGAGAAATGAAGAAATAACATGAGCAAATAAAGATCCTAATGTCCTTGTTGGCCTATTCTCGTGTATTGCGTGCATCTTCTCGGTTCGGTTGCTAATAAATCTGCTTTCGTTGGCAGTCGAGGTGATCACATTAATGGTAGAAGATGAGGTGGCTGTGATTACTAGTATTCGTAGTGATAGAGGGGGACATGATGGTTGTGGTTTCCCACACATATGTACTCATTGCCATTGTGGTAGTGAGACCCGTTGGGATTTGGTTGGTAGACCTCCTTGAGTTGCTACGTTGTGACATCTCATCCTGTTGAGTCACTCCCTTCCTCTGATCCCGTGGAACATGATTCTAGGATTATATCAGGAGATGAGTATTCTTCGTTCCTTCAGTATGAGGACGCTCAACATGTATCCTGTTTGACTGCATGTCTAGCCCATAAAGGTGCACCTCGTGTTTGTCTCTCATCTAGTTCTTTTACTTCTAAGTCACAGGATATCGACTCTGTAGCCACTAATCATGTGTCAAGTACTAATGTCACTCTTGTTGATAGCTCTAAAACTACTTCTAGCGAGATAAGCATTGTGCAACCCAGTTCTTCCTTGTCTTTATCATTAATGCTTTATCTTCCTTTTCTCAACATAATTTGATAATTGTTAACCAACTTACTAAAAACATTAATTTTTTGTTACTTTTCTTCGTGGTTTTGTTTTTATTCAAAATATGAAGATAAGGAAGACAATTAGTAAAGGGCATGAATCCAATGGTCTTTACTACTTAGATCCTACTCCATCACTTGTTTCATGTCTTGGTTCTCCTTTTCAAATTCATTGCAGTCTTGGTCATCCGTCCTTGTAGAATCTGAATAAACTAGTTCTCAACTTAAGTCATGTTACGTCTTTAGAATGTTGAGTCTTGTTAATTAGGAAAGATTCATCGTGTCTAATTGTTTCGGGTGTCAATAGACAAGAGTCAGTTCCCTTTATGATAGTGCATTCTGAAGTTTGGGTCTAAGTCGTGTTTCTTCAAAACTCTTATTTAGGTATTTTGTTACCTTTGTTGATGATTCTTCCAAGCTCACTTGATTTTATTTAATGAAAGAATGTTTTGAGTTGTTTTCTATTTTTTGTGCCTTAGATCAAAACTCAATTTAATTTACCTATACGACTTCTTCTTAGTGATAATGCCCACGAGTGCTTTTAATACCCTTTAGCACCATAGGTAAGCATAATTGATCAGTCATCTTGCTCTCAAACTTCAAACATAATGGAGTTGCGGAGAGGAAGATTGTCATCTTCTAAGCATTGCTCACACTCTTTTATTTCACATGAATAAGCATAAAGTGTTTTAAGGTTAATTAACCATATACCATCCCCAGTTCTTGATCACAAGCACCCTTTAACATGTCCCCTCATCCCCCTAGTTTGTTTGTTTAGTTCGTCAACCCACTCCAAATGTTGACAAACTCGATCCACGTGACATTAATTGTCTTTTCTTACGCTATTCTGGCACACATAAGAGTTATCGTTGCTATAGTCCGTCATTAAAACGATTTTTTGTTTGCGTCAATGTTACTTTCTTTGAGTCCACTCCGTTTTATTCCTCGTCTATTCAATGTCTCATCTTGATGCTTCCTTTCCCTTTTTGTTGCGGACTCTAGTGCCTCTTTCGCGACCTGATCCTCCTTGCATATGTTCCTCCGCTACAAGTTTACACGCCATCCAAGACCAAATTGTTCTCCTTCAGCGAGGATGCTCGATAAATTGTCTACTAGTAAACAGATCCAGATCCTCCATCTTCCACCGAGGATGATCTCTCCATTGCTATTAGGAAGAGTAAGAGTTAATGTACCGCTCATTTTATTGCAAATTTTGTTTCTTATAATCATTTATCTCCTTCATACTCTTCGTTTATTGCTTCTATATCTATCATCCCTCCTCCTAAGTCTATTATAAAATTCATGTATCATTCTGGTTGGAAAACAACCATAGAAGATGAAATGAATGTCTTGGGTCATAATGATATTTAGGACTTAGTCCCTCTTCCCCTCGTTAAATCGGTTGTAGGGTGTCAGTGGGTTTCTGTTGTAAAAGTTTATTTTGATGGTACTGTTCACAGGTTCAAAGTTTGTCTTCTGGCATTGTTTGAAGAAATCTCCATATGGACTAAAAGTCTCCTAGAGCATAGTTGGGCAAATTCAGTGAGGTAGTAATTGATTTCGTTCTCAATAGATGTAGAGTAGATCATTTGGTATTTTATAGGCATACTGAGGCAAACAAGATACTTCCGATGAGTTAGTTTGGTTGAGGCAATTGCAAGTAGAACTTGGGTTTGAGAATTCACGTCCTATGAGTTTTTTGTGTGGTATTCAAGCAGCTATCCCTATTGCATCCAATTTAGTGTTTCATGGGTTGATGAAGCATATTGAGGCCGATCGTCATGTTGTTCGAAAAGAGTTTTTACATAATGTGATTAGTACAAGAGATGTAAAGTCAATACATCTATTAACAGATTGGTTTAGTAAACCATTGGATGGTTCACAAGTTAGATTTATTTATAACAATTTGGGTGTACTGAGAGGTTTCCTAATTAGATATGTATTAGATTTCCTAATCTTTCTTAGTTTATGTTTCTTATTACTATTAGCATTGATAGTCTTAGGTTTACATATAAGGTTATTGGTTTGTTCACACAACAACAATAATAAGAATTCTTCCACAATATTTCTTTCCAATCTCTCATCTCTCTGACCTAAATTTCAACATGGTATCAGAGCCTATGATTTAGGACTTTAGTGGTCTTTGAGTAAACTCTCCTTTAAAAAATCTAGTTTTTAACATTTGTTTTCTTTTTTTTTCTTTTTTTTTTTCAGAAATCCATCTTTGTTTTCATACAACCACAACCCATGTCTTTCCGGCGATCACCGCCATCCCTAGGTGAGAAAAACCCAAGATTTTTAATAGCTTCTGTCCTTTTTAGGCAATTCCAACAGCTTTCCAATAAGATTCCAACGTCGGCTCAGTGATCGAAGACCACCATCATGTGCACACTACGACGGTAAACAAAACCCATCTATTGACACTCCATTCTGGCCAGAAGACGTCGTCCAATCTCCGAAAACCCGTTTTACTGGATCACAACCCGGTTTCATATCCGGATCCGTTTTATGCTTTAGGTTCAGATCTGTATTCTCTGGTTTTCTGTTTCTCTTGAAGAAGTAAAAGAAGAAGAAAAAAAAAAAAAAAAGGAAAGGAGGAAGAAGAGTTTCTGACCAGATCTCTTAGTCTCTTCTTTGTATTGATGTTTTGCGTATTTCTGTTGAAGAAGAAAGAGAATAAGACAAAGAGTTCTTTACCTATGTGTTGATGTTGTTGACCCGATGTTGATGTTGTTAACCCGATCCGCTCTATGTTAATCTTGTTATCTTCCTGACTCATTGATTACAGCCGATTCAAGTCGTCAAAGTTAGTCAAAAACAAGACAAAAGGTTAAAGTCCTGTTGATCTAGTGTTCTTGAATCTTATCTCATTAGGTGGTATTGACGTGGTAACCTAACTATTTGTCGTGAGAGTGAAGCCCCGAAGTGTTCTCATGAGTTTTTATAATTTATGAGGTTGGTTTATTTGTTTCACATTGGATCAGATTAGTTATTGGTATGGGTTTATTTGTAACAAATCGGTGCATGTGTATGCTCCAACTTGAGGAGTAGTATTGAGAGGTTTCTTAATTAGATATGTATTAAGTATTCCAATATTTCTTAGTTTATGTTTCCTATTCCTATTAGGATTTATAGTCTTAGTTCCATATATAGGGTGGTTGGTTTGTTCACACAACAACAACAATAATAAGAATTCTTCTACAATATTTCTTCTCAATCTCTCATCTCTCTCTAACCTAAATTTCAACAAGGTGCATATGATATATATGCTCCAACTTGAGAGGGAGTGTTGAGAGTATATTTTTCATTGTGTACATTCAGTGTAATAAATATCAGAGCTCCAGCCCTAATGCAGGTATTTCATTCTCACATTATTCTAATCCCAAGTTAACAATTACTATTTATCCCTTGAACACATATAAGTAATGAATTGCAAAAGTGGAACTTCAAACTTTCTAATACATCAGTTAAGGGATGAGAACTAATTAAATAGTAGTAGCAGAAGCAATGCTACTATGATGAAGATTATGATGACAATATGGCTTACAGTCACACCAAACTTAAAAAGAAATCGAACAACAGACAAGGTGGTGAAATGCCAACTTCGATCACCAAAAACTTACCTTATGACTAAATAGTCATGCAAGAAGCATAACTTTTTAGTTTGAAAACATATCCCCACGACATCAGAGGGGAATGTCATTAGCAAAAATGAAAATTGAAAGTTGACATACACGAGAAAAAAAAATATATTCAGTCAACATAAGTAATTCTACTCTCAGGAGAAAGAAGAAAGGAAAAAGAGGGAAAAGAAGGGGGCAGGGGGGAAGGAACACTAAGACACTTGTTGACTCCAATATCAACAACTTCTTCCTCATAGCATCATCAATGCAGTCACTTTTTCATGAAGTGACCATAAATCTTAATAGAGCAATTGATGATTATTACCAAGATAGATATTATAAGATGCTAAGAATAAATCATAGAATCTAACCAGAGGCATAGACATCCTCATCTTCAGCATCAAGTTCTTCAAGTGCTCCAGTGCCAAAACCTGGAGCAACCTCTCCTGCTGATGAATCCAAACATCTCATGAGTAGTACATACAAGCAAATAATACCAATCAGATAGAGATGGACCAGAAATTTATAATGATACATATAATCATATACTTATATGTATACATAGCAGCTTTTCTATAGCCGGGCTCCCTACTGGCAGATATGCGCAATTTTTTCTGTTCTGAAAGTAAAACAATAGTAAGATAAAAATGCACTGACAACAACTAAATAGTCAGTTGTAACATGGTCTAGTTTGGAACTACATAGTACATACCCTTAAACTCAGGAGCATGCTTAAAAGGATCATATCCTAAACCATGCAAGTCTTGCTGTGGATAACAATTCTCACTGCAATAATAAATAAAATATATAAAGATCCGTTCTGGATAGTATCTAACTGTGGTATTAGCTGAATAAATAATAACAATGATGGTATCTGATAACAATTCCATCTGCAGTTAGCAACAATACTACAAATATGATAAAAACAGTTATAGTAACTAACCATTCATTACTCCATCATGTAAGCTGATTGATAAAAGGATTCAAAAGTTAAATCAAGAATGAAATACCACATGCACATGTAGGGTAGCTACTACCTAGAAGAAATTACTCACAGGTGTGCTTTGAGAAGAACGAACATCTTCATTAACAGGATGCCCAATTGAACTTTCAAAGCGACCATCAACAGGCTCAGATTCACCAGGCTGCATCTTTGCATCATTAGCAGAAAATGCTAGAAAAGCTTTTCTAGCTTCTCTACGAGCATCTGCAAACAAATTACAAAAAATGAAGAAAGATAAGTTTGCTTAAATCCAGCGAAGCATAGAAAGAAAGAACTTTCAAAGAAAAACCAGATAGCTACCTAAAAAGGCTAAAATTAGTACCAATGTAAGATTTCACCAAAAAAGAAAATGGAAGAACAGTGCCACATTTCAAATAAAAAGGTTATGAAACCTAGTTATGGAGTACCATTGAAAGATTAAATATCGGGGATTAATGTTATGGGATATTTTGTAAGTAAGAGGATATATGTAATGTTAATACTAGGGATATTTAGGTAATTTATAATATCTTAGTAGTCTTTTAGATATTCTAGGATCTAGGAAATAAGGTTTTAATTTAGTTTAGAAAAGAAGGTTTTGATTTAGTTTCCAATTTGGATTATGTTGGGTGTCTTTATAAGAGCAACTCTCATAGGGTTTTAGATAAACCCTATTATTGAGAATTGAATTTGATTAAGAATATCAAATATGGTTTTCAAGATTTGGCTATTTTGCTTTCAAATCTATACTATTATCTCATGTTCTAATCACTCCAAATTAGCTTCAATCTCTACTTGACCTACTTCATTTGTTATAAGAGCGAATTTCGATCTGTACTCACCATGTAAACCTTTATCAAGGTCTGATTGTGCATGTGTGAAGAAAAGAAAATGTTAATAAACAAAATTGGACAGATCTGGTCAATTCAGATCCTATAGTCGTGACGCTGGCTAGTGTGCGCGGGCACTGACGGTTTCAGATCCCGCTGATCGTACCTACCATAAAATCTTTTTGGTCATCACGTGCCAACTGAAAATTGTAGCAACTGCCCTCTTTCAGATTCAACTGTCACAATGTTTTCTGGCAAATCAAGAAGCTGCCTATTTGTCACCTCCAAAGCCCCAATGCTGTTACACGCTGGAGAGACGTGCACGTGCCCCACGCGCCGATTGTTTCACGTGGCTCTCGTCCAGCTATACCAAACGGACAACTTAACTTAGCCAAGTTCCATTAAATGGGCAGATTTTTTTTTCGAGGGGGGCGGGGGGAGGATTTCAGGTTTTTCAATGATTCTCTTCACTTCTGATTTTCTGATTTAGCCAAAAACTAAAACAGAAAAGAAACTTTTTAGTTCGCCTACTATGTCGAACAGTACTTAGGAAAATCTTGAAACCGTGAGAGCTCAGCTTATAGTTGACTCCACATGTTTGTATGAGTTAAGATCCATAAGGATCAAGTGTGGTTCTCATACCCTTCCTTACTTCACCATTGAGTAAATGAGATGAGGAATATGAAGAAGTCAAATTCCGTCTTCGTCGTAATAAACAAGGGCTCTACGAATTAGGAGGGAAATAAGTACGACTATGAGTGTGGTTATGGATAAAATGATTATGGTTATTGTGAGTATGAAGCATATGATGGAGCTGTAATAGGAGGAACATCCGAGTCAAACCATGTCGCTTTATATGAAGACAAAGGGAGGGAGGGGGGTGTGAAAAGCTTTCAACAAGGACTGCTAAAACTTATAGAAGCTTTGAAACAGCAAGAAGAATCAATGCATGAAGAAATACTGCCTCATCATGAAGAACCAGAAGTTGAAAAATCAATATCCATGACCATGAGACATCGATGGATGGTTGGAAAGACTTAGAAGAGCAAAATAAGAGGACTCCAAAATGTGAGCAAGTCCCAGCCAAAAATTATCTTGGACTCGTAAAGAATAAGATATTTTAACCAAGGTTGAATCTGAAAGTCGGCAAGGACAAAGATGTTCAAAGTGAGGTTGCACATGCCACATATTGAGTAAATTTTATGTGAAGAGGACTACTGAACCAGTCCAACATAATGATGAACTTGCTGAGCATGTTGAATAAGTTCAAGACAGACGCCAAGACAAGATTAAAGTTATTGTTACCATGCAAGCTCTTACTGTGATTTTACCTTACCTACTTTTTTATCAGTTAAGTTAATATACTATATATAAGGCACCAAAAGGTGCGACCCGTTTACAAGAAGACTATCAACAGAATAGTAAGTCTATAAAATCAATTAACTCATCCTCATTTACAAAATAATATCCCTTAAATGAAATTAAATGAAAAACAAAGGGTATTCTTTTTTATAAGTTAAAAAAAGGGGGTGTATTAAATGATCCACTTTAATGGACTCAACCGGTGTTTCAACTCCATCAAAAGCCCTACCATTTCTTTCTTTCCAAATCAACTAAAAAATAGTAAGAGGTATTAAAGCATGAGCTTTCTTCATTTCTCTAGAAGCTAAAATACCAATCCATGCCCAGAACGCATCAAAAATAGAGCTGTCCATCTGCCGACTGATCCCCATAACACAATAAATCATATTCCAAAGATTTTTAGTGAAGGAACAACTCAAAACAAGATGGTAGACCGATTCAGGATTCTCTTTGCAAAGGTAGCACCGGTCAACTAGCACTTTTCCTCTCTTTTGGAGATTGCAGATAGTTAAAATCCTATCCCATGTTGCTTCCCACACATAGAAACTCTATTTCTTGGGAGCTTTAGGCAACCAAATGGCTTTACATGGAAAATTGGCATTACCCTCAAAGGAAGCCTCACCTAAGAGACCCTTATAAAATGTCTTCACTTCAAACCCTTTCTCCTCTTTCAACTACCAAAAAGCTCGATCCTCTCAATCCAAATCAAACTTGGTATTGTAAACAAAATAAAAATTCTTTCCACATAATCAAGCTCCCAATCATGAAGGTTCTGAATAAAAGAAATGTCCCAAGTGACTTCCTCATCAGCCAAAGAGACACGAGTTAATCAAAGCATCTTTATCTTGAACAAGAGCAAAGATACTCACGAATTGCTCCCTCAAAGGGGTCCCCACACCACACATCATGCCCAATACAAATATTGACGTCGACCATTACCAACCACAAAAGACAGTAGGAGAAAAATCATAACCTTTTTGAATCCACTTCCACAGTCCCATAACATAAGCACCTCTTACTTCCATAACTATTTTCCAAGGAGAGGTTTGTTGAACAAGATGTAATAGGAAGAGAAGCCAAATTGCACCCCAACACATTGGCAAGGAATTGCCCATTAACATTAGAACCAAGCGGAATAAGATCATTCTTGCCAAGGTTGATTTTAAGCTTGGAACCATTTCAAACAAAGCAGAACAAACCGAAGATAAAGAATTTGGTGCACATTCGCTCCATAAAAACTGATAGTGTCATTGGCAAAAAGAATATAGGAAATAACAACTTCATTATGCCTTTCCACTTTAAAACCACAAAAAAGTCTTGCTTCAACCGCTTTAGTCACTATTCTACTAAAAATTGATACTATCATTTGCAAAAAGAATATGAGAAATAACAACTTCTTCATGATGCCTTCCCACTTTAAAACCACAAAAAAGCCTTGCTTCAACCACTTTAGTCACCATTCTACTAAAAGCGGAAAGACAACCATTAACCAATATAGAAAAGCAAACAGAGGTGATGCATTTCTTGATCCACATACACAGCTCCCTGAAACCCATCTTCTTTAGCAAGAAAAGCACAAAGTCCCAACAAGCACAACCATAAGCCTTCTCCATGCCAAGTTTGCAAATAACACCTCCCTCACCCTCTTCTAAGTGCACATCCACCACCTCATTTGCAATCAAAACGGCATCCATAATATGTATTCCTTCAACAAAAGCATTTTGGTGTAAACCCACCACTTTCCCAGCAACTTTCTTCAATCTAAGAGTAAGCACTTTAGAAAGATGCTGGTAAATGCTACCCACAAGACTTATAGGCTGAAATTCTTTAACGTTTGTGGCTCCAGCATTCTTCAGAATAAGGAAAAAAAAAAGTGGCTCATAAACAAGTAAAAAAAATTACCAGTAGCATGAAAGTCTTCAAAGAACTTCAAGATATCACCCTTCACCATCTCCCAATGGTGCTGAAGAAAAGCCATAGAGCCAATGCAACTTTTAAGAGCAGCAAGAATTTCATCTTCTTTGAAATTTCAAGCAACAAAACCTCATCCCCATCAATGGTATCAATCCCCATGTCGCCTAGATTCAGCCTCCACTCACTAGATTCTTTGTAGAGATTATCAAAAGAAAAAAGCTACAAATAGCATTTTTCATATCTTCCTAAACAAGGCCCTATCCACCTCATTTGTGGGAATGAAATTTTATCTTCTACGAGTCTTAGCCATCTTATGAAAAAACTTTGTGTTTCTATCACCTTCTTTAAGCCACAAAGCTCTATAATTTTTCTGCCACAATGCTTCTTCCATAGAGATGGTTTAGCAAGCTCTTTTTTACCCAAGGTTCTCCTTTCTCTTTCTTCACCACAAAGGCCTTCCCAAACTTCTTTATCATCGAGGGCACTAAAATCTTTGATGTAAAACAGTAGGAGAAAGAAACACAGTAACAAAAAAAATTAAAGATAAACAATCCCAATCACATGGAAGCAACAACCCAATCACAATCACAAAGTGGAAATGAGCAAAACACAATCACAAGGATGCATTTAAATCTCAATAATAGTTCGTTTATTTATAAATGTCCAATTAAAATAACATAGGATGTCTCTTATATAGTGATCTTAAAACCTCTTGCCCTACTCCAATATGGAATACTTGAATATGGAAACTAACGTACTCTATAACACCAAAATTAAAATCCCTATATATATTCTGCCATGTGTACTCGATCAATCCCCCATCAAAGAATTAATGTGCGAATTAACATCCCCAAAGGTCACTTTGTCCCACCTTTTCAAATGTTCTTTGCGTGCCTTCAACTTCTTGGCCACAATGAAACAGGCAAAACCATTCACAATAGTTCCACCCCACAAATCTTTAATGAGATCATTAAACCCCTCAACATGAAGTTACATGTTTTCAAACCAAAATGGTGCAGGACCCCATTGAAGATTTCCCCACTTAAAGAAAACTAGGATGATGATATGAAGAAGGCATCTTTAATGATATCATTAAACCCCTCAACACGAAGTTACATGTTTTCAAACCAAAATGGTGCAGGACCCCATTGAAGATTCCCCACTTACAGAAGACTAGGATGATGATCTGAAGAAGGCCAAGGAAGAAGCTTTTGAATGGCACTAGAAAATATCTCTTCCCAAGCTACAAACATAATGAACCGATCAATCTGGTAGAAAGAGGGTCGGTCTCTAAAATTAGTCCAAGTGTAAAAACCTCCCAAAAGTGGAAGATCAATATGGTCAAGACCCGCATCACCTCAAGAAATTCTCAAGAACCAACACTTTCCGAAGAGTCCCCACTCCTTTCATTAGGAAAAAGAACCACATTGAGATCCCCCCACCACCCAAGGGATCTCATACTCCTAATCTCAACCAACTCCTCCCATAAAGACAATCTACCACTTCCCTCCCTCAAGCCATACACACCGGTGAATAACCACTCCACAATTGTGTTCAATCTCTTGAGAACACAAGAAACGGATTAAAGACCCACCCAAAAGTACTAAATCAAACACCTTTTCATTCCAAGCCACTAATATCCCCCTCGAGGCACCCATCTAAGGAAGGAATTTCCGCCCACATGATCTTAAACCCCACACACTTTTAATCATCGTTTCTTGCAGACACACTAAATCCCCTTCTCATTCATTAAGACAATGCTTGATGGTACCTCAATTACTAGGTTCAGTCAACCCCCGTACATTTTAAGAGATAATTTTCACTACCATTAATCAAGACTACTTCCCCGAACAACTTCGCCTTTGCCCTCACCGGAACTATGGGCCCCTCTATCATAGTTCACAATGAACTCGAGCCTCTTTAGCTCTCTATTTATTTCATCAACGTTCTTTCTAAGCTCCTCCAACTTTGCTCTAAGCTCCTCCAACTTAATCTTCTAAGTAACTCTAACAATTTTTCTGACCCGATTAATAGTGTCCAAAACCTGCTCGGCTTGCCATTAAGCTCCTCACCCTCTAAATCCGAACCCTCAGACAAATGAATCAATTCTGGACAGTCATCACAAACCACCAAAGAATTGCAAATTCTACAACTCTGCACACACCCCTCTAGAAAACACCAGCCCTCTGTCAACCTCACCACCCCCAATAGACAAAGCATTCACAACAACTCCTCCACCACACTGAAAAGTCAACAAGTTTTTCCCAACATGACATGCCTCAAAAACTCTTACACCCAGACCAACCACTCTCCCAGCAACAACTGCTCAATACGGCCACCAGAAACAAAATAGAGACGGGGTTAACACAGACCAACGCATTGTTTGACACAGACCGATCAGCAGCATCCCCAGCAATCAGCTCCTCAAAACCAGGCGGAAAGCAGTTGCTCTCCTGGTCCAGCTTGCCTGCCTCGCTAAACCATCATCCTCAACAATTTGGCATCACTGCTGTGCTCGTCATTTCTGACGGCTTCTAAGAAGCCACTGATCTTGCTGGAGCCAGAGTAAGATCGCCGACCGCTTCAAGCAATGATGGACCACGCTGTCCTTCCAAACACCTGGGCTGCCCCAGAGAGGTCATCGCAGTGCTGCTGGAGCATTCACTGACGATAAACAGAGGAGCTACAGCTCCCATCGGAGCCAGATGGAGATCACCAAGGGACGAGACAGCGAGCCCCTCTGCCCCACTCTCTTGGTCAACTCAGCCGGACCCGAGACCACCTGGGCTGGAAACTTGAAGAAAGGGCTTGGGTATAACTTCCAGGCCCAATGGCTTGAACCCACTCTTCAACGGATTTGCAAAGAATATACCCACCAAACAAATCAGACATCCAGCCCATTTCACTCTAGCCCAACATGTGCCTGAGGCAGGGGTGGCCTTAAAATACACTTGATTGGGTTTGTCTTGGCCCATCCCAAGACCATTACCCACACAATGACCAGTTAGCCTACTTGGTTTCAAGCTCCTCCACAGCAGACATTTTCAACCAAAAAAATCCTAATGGAGACTAAAAATCCAAATTGTTTTGAGACTATGCCCTCCTTCTCCAAGCATCAACAATTTTGATCCTTCACTATTTCACAACTCGAGATCAAGTTTTCTTTAAGTAGAGTAGAATGGTGGAGTACACATGAAAGTTTAAATATTGGGGTTTTAATGTTATAGGATATTTTCTAAATGAGGGGAAATATGTCGATTTAATATAAGGGATATTTAGATAATTTATAATATTTTAGTAGTTTCTTAGATATTCTAGGATTTAGAAAATAAGGTTTGATTTAGTTTCCTACTTGGGTTGTGTTAGGTTCCTATATAAGAGACACTCTAGTAAGGTTTTAGGTAGACCTAATTATTAAGAATTGAATTTGAAAGGTTTAGGTCTTTTACTTTCTAGTTATATTATTATCTCTATTGTTCTAATTTGTCCATCAATTTTGGCTTGAATCTCTACTTGTCCTACATCACCTAGCTTCTATTCATAATTATTTTCTGTCAAGAAAAATATCACAAGCATATGGCTTTAGATAAGTAAATTGGAGAAAGAGGATCCTCATGTAGCCAACCCCCACTAGTTTGAGATCAAGGCTTAGTTGTTTTGACTTGCTCTGAGTTCAATAAAAATATGCATAGCCACTCTACCAGTCTGTCTTCCATATATGCACACCAACAGCTTACAGACCAATTCTAACTTCTAGCATCCCAAACTAGTGTCCTCAGTCTCTTGCTCAGATAGAAAACAAATTGCCTATTAGCATCCAAAATTCCACTTAATGTTAATTGCATATACGAACCAGACATGGAGCTAAAATTCAGATAATATAATATATCATAGTGGAATATGGAAAAGATACCATATAGTGACTCAGCATGCAAATCCTTAATTGAATGACCGCGCCGCCAGCCCATCTTCAGAAGCAATTTGACACCTAAACAAAAGAAGCAAGATGAGATCAAGAGTTACTTGAATTGCATTTAAAAAGAAAAGAAAGGAGAGCTTGCAGAATACTATTACGAAGTGATTGAAACTAACCAATAGATTCTGTGGCCGGAAGAACAATTTCATCAGGAACAGGTCCAGGAATTGCTGATGGCCTGTGACACAAAAAACAAATTACAAACAAGCCATAATAGATGCAGTTTTTGGAGTTCAACATGAAATCCTATTTTCTTGCAAGACCCATTCAGATAAGGGATCGGTGATCTCTGATAAGTAAAAAAGTATCAAAAAAAATATAGAAAAGAGTTGAAGAGATTTTATTTACCAAAAAATACACTTTAGCAACTCACTTTAGCAACTCATCATCTCAATTCAAGAGAAACTATTTACAATAGAAAAGTACAGTATACGCAACATTTTATTGACTGATTTACTGAATATAAATATGAAACTATGGATTCCCAAGTGAAGATCAAAACTCGTTTTTGCTGTATTGCAAAATGCTGCAATCCTAACTAGCACAAATACATTTATACATACGAAAAAATAAATGTTTAGTTTTATAAAGCTAGTAAGAAAAATAATTAATTAGAAGTACTTTAGCACAAACAGAAACATATTTAATATGCTAAAGTTGTGTGAAACACGATAACAAACAAAAAAAAAGGTGTTTTAAGATTCTTCTTATGAGGTGCCTTGCCAAGAGTGGGAAAGATGTCAGAGATCAGAACTAGAGGAGACGAAAAGGAAATCCTGAAAAGAATTTCCAGATCATGCAACAAAAGGGAAGAATGAGAGATTCAAAAGAATTGAATCTCCTAAACAGGAAGCATTTCCTTTAAGCATGATCTGTGCTTAAGTCGACACGGTTATAAAGCTTGTTCTGTCAAGGAAGACCAATGTGGAAAATACACACTAAGGGTAGAAGGGCATATGTTACACCCAGATACAACCCTCTTTTAACCACCAAGCCAAGACCCCTGATCTATCCCATGAATCATCACAGCAACCCTACCCAGACCTTGCTACCAGCCTAAAAATCTGCCACAGCACAAGAACTTTGTGATAGCAGTGCAGAGCCCCATCAGAATGCTCTGTGAAACAATGGAAACCCACAAAAGTCGATGTAGGCCTTTTTTATAACTAAAAAGTCAATGTAGATTTTAAGAGCAATTATTTCAATTTGTACTCTCAAAGACCAGAATTTTCAGCTAACAAGCAAGAAAAATTATACAGTAGTAATTAACTCCATATCTACTGCCATATATGATAACCAATCAAGAAATATGTATCATAAACATATAAAAAAAAACCTCTGATGTTGTTCCTTCTCAGCTTGTCTGCGAGCATATTCAGCAGTTGTAAATCCAAATGTATCAAATTGTGAAGTTGTCACCAATGATTGACCTTCCAACTCCTAAAATGCAAAAGCAAGTGAAATTATCAAACTTGAATCAAATTCTTATCATCAGAACCATACTGACGGAACATACAACTTCCACAGTCCCTAATCAACTCTTTCCATTGTTGACTTGTTAAATTAATATGTTCCACACGTGACAATCAGATTTTTTGGTATATAAAAGGAAGTAACCATCTCATCTAAACATTATCACGAGATTATTGTTCATATAGAATAGATTTATGACAGCCAAACACATATTAACAAACATGGAAACATAAGAAGCAGCCCTTTAATAGTTCATAAAGTAGGCCTGAAGATGAATTCAGTATTTCTGGAAAACTGGGACTTAACACTATGATAGGCATTCTCAGAAAAGTTTCAGAAACTAACAGTAAGAAACTACTACGTCTATGTGTATGTGTAGACGGATAAAGAAAGGGACAACAAATTCTACAACTATATTTTTTTTATATAAAAAATTGTATTTAAAGGCACCAAAGGGATATTGGGTGTACAAAAGAACTATCTACAAGATAGTAAGTCAACAAAATCTAATAGATCACCCTCATAAAAAAATCCCCATGAACCAAAAATTAAGGGTATTAAACCATCCATCCTTTACAGTCTAAAGACTTGCCCACACCATCAAAAACCCTCTTATTTCTTTTCATTATAAACCAACCAAAAGATAGATAGGGGATCAACTCAAAGATTTTCATCATCTCTCTAGATGCATAAATACCACTCCAAGCCCAAATTTCTTCTTGAATGGAGCCGGCCACAACCCAAGAGATTCTCAAAGACAAAATAAGCCCTCTCCCAAAGTTGTTTAGTGAAGGTGCACCCCAAAATAAATGATAGGCAGAATTCTCCTTTTCCTTATAAAGGTGGTTGACTAACACTTTTTCACTGCAATGTAAATGATAACCTTGTTGTGATTTGTATACATTATAGCAGCTCTGTCTTTCAGTTTGGACCCAAGTAGAGGGCAATTGAAATAAAGTCCCACTGATTCTCCCTGGCAAAAATGAATTAAAATTGGAAGATGTTACCCCCAAAAATTATCAATTCAGGAAACAACCTTTCACTCATCATGCAAACCTCCAACCCACCCCTGGGAGAAACCAACTGCTAAGATCCTCATGTCAATTGAAAGTGATCCTTTAGGTAAACTACGCTAGAGAATGAATGAATTTCCAATCATCCAAATTGCATAAACCCGAAAGTTGAACTATTTTATTTTAACAACAAACTTTTTTCTAAAACCACAACAAGAACTAAAGCCTTGTGTAGATTAATTTACAATAGTGAAAATGAATAATCAACAAATAGTTTTTAACAATCACTGGGGACTTCAAAATGAAAATGCATTAACATACAAGAAAAATTAATTAATTCAAGCTTCTGCGACAAACAGACAAAAAATAATTGAAGCAGCTTTGTAGAATGCTAATATTGTCGCCTAAGTACTGAATGAACTAATATCTTCATTTACAGCTAAAAGGAATCATACATATGTATTACTAATGTGGGACAATATGATAAAACATACATCTTTCTCATCTTCATCTAAAAAACTGAGAATGTTCTGCTGTTTGACTTCAGCTCTGTTCTTCCTGGATGATGTGAATGACTGGGGAGTCCAACCTGCACATTTCCATCACGCAGTTTAAAACATAAGATATACATGGAAATTCACAAGGGAACAGGCAGTTTAATTGAAATGTAAGGTATATTATACCCTCCTTTGAGCCCACTGTATTAAAAAAACCAGCAGAAAATCCTCCAGTAAATGCTCCATGGAATCTTCTTCATCCTTCTTCATCTGTAACCTGAAGTACAACCCAAAATAATTGTTAACAAGAAGAATTGAAAAGAATTTTGTATTATTGATTGATGTGAATACAATTCAATAATCTTATGTATAGACTTATGAATATCAAACCTAACAGAACTAATAGACATCAACTAGATAAGATAGATATAAACTAAGTAAGACTAAGAAACCTACTAGGACACATAATAAGAAACCTAATTAGGACTCTCAACAATAATAATTAAAACAATGAACATAAACATTAGGCCACAGCATTTGTGAGACAATGCCATCCTTTTTTCCTTGAGAAATCAAAAGAAAAGAATATTCATATGGAGAATGATTATGTTTTCAACCTGAGAGTAAAGTAATATCTTTAAACAAAATGCATTTAAGTTGATGGTTCCATGATAGTGCAGTTCGTATGCAATCAAATGTCTATCGGTGCAACAGAATGGCTCGTAGAAATAGAACATGCATCATTGTCTTTTACATTTCATACCTATGTGAAGGGGCAAACATAAAGTAGCAATTACCTTACAAGAAAACTGAAAAATGCCATTGCAGCAATTCTAGAATAGCATCAATTATCAGGGTACTAGCAGCTGTAATCTCCTAAGAGTTACTTTTTTTTTCTTATTTCCTGACCCAACTTCAGAGTAAGGTTTTTAGCTTAAGATATTATGCCAAAAATAGCATGCAAATATGGCCTAATCATCCAATATGCCTCGAGACCCCTTTTGAACCCCACTAGTCAATCAGCATGTAAGTTATCATTGAAACTCCCGCTTAAATATGGATGGAAGTGAACATGTACTCCATTCTATCTAAACAAATATTAAAATGAAGACCAAAGGTTAAGGGAACTGTTTTAGCAATTGACACTAGATACAGAAATGTTTAAGAACGAACCAAACATATTAGCTCCCATGTCCATAATCAGAAACATGTTAACGAAATTATGAAGCACCACTTCCATGATTCCATCCGATTACCAAGTAAATGTATAATATAAATAAAAGACATGTTCTCTTTATTTAACAAAGAAAATAACCCTTATTTTCAGATTAGTCATTATGTAGCAAGCTTAAAAAAAATCCACTTATCACTAATTAAAAATAATGAAAACATAAAGAGATAAAAAATTCTACACCAGACACAGGTTTCTAGGTTACCAGAAAATTTTCATCTTCCTTCATTTTTTTCTCACGGTTTCTCAACAACCAAACAGACTAATATTGCGCTTGTGAGGTTGAATTCATAAAACATAAATTACAATTTTGTCAAGCTTAAAAGCCTTCGCCGAGCTGAGCCTTGCATAATTACATTCTCTTTAGGCTTCAATTCTTTGTCTTACTATTCAAACTCCAAAATGCCACGAAACATTATCATTTCTAAAATTATTCATTTTCTTTCACTTTCCTGCAACCAAATAGAGCAAATAAAAAATAAAAAGAAAATACCTCTTGCTTCCAAGCAGGGAGGGCTCTTAGCTGACCAGAGGTCTTGGCGATTGCTTTCTTTTTACGGCTGGTGATCTCTTCCTCACGCTCTATCGGTGTGCCATAGAACAAGTAATCCTCTTCATCTGAATCCATTTTATTTCTTATCGATCTTTTGTTTCTTTGGAACACTCGTAGAAGAATCGTTTGAGAGAATAGCTGACTTAATTCCTAACTTGGCCAACTAAATCCCTTCAAACAAATTAAAAAAAATTACGTAAATACCTTGGCCAGCTAAATTATTTATGACTTGGATGGCACTCCTTAATGCCTTGATTTATATACTTCTTTTTACTTTATAAAAAATTTATATGTAAATCACATTATTAATTAATTTTGTGTTTCTTTTTATTTTTTATAACATAAGAAGTAGAATAAATTGAGTTAATATATAATTTTATTTAAATATTTAATTTATATATTTAAGTAAGGTTTAGAAGATATTTTGAACATTAAAATAATAATATTCAATTTCCAAATTTGTAAATTATGATTTTATAAAAATGTTAAAAAGCCATTCGATCAACTTTTCGCATCAAACAAGTTATAAGAAATCAAAAAATAAATCAAATAGCCTTTAACTTATTGGTTTGTTCAAGTCAAGTGTACAAGAAGATTCATTGTGTGAATGGATGAAGAATAAAATACGTTAAATTATTGTTGTAAATCAAAAATCAAAAAATTAAAAATCTATTTTGCATGAAAAATAGTGAAAGTTAGAGTTCTTTAACTTTTTAATTGCTAGAAATGGTTATGTAACTTAATTTCCATGTGTTTTGGTAATGTATGTGAACTTAAGTTTGAGTTGACGTGGAGATGATGTTGTGCATAGTGGGTGATGTTGATGTAATTCTTAATGTATTAGGGGATTATAATATGCATGGTTAAATTTTTGGGTCATGTGTGCATTACATTTGGAGGTCGGGGCTCGATACTTAAAGCAAATGATTTCGTTCTAAATAGAACCTCTTTGTGATGGGTCTTTAATCTAACGAATAAAACATATGTAAAAACAATATTAAAAAGGCAGTAATAAAAGGACACCTTATGACAAAACATAGACTAGTAGTACTTTTAGAAGAAAATATGAGCAATCAAAAAAAATTGAAGATATAATAAACAACAATAACATGAGTCAAATACATAAGGCAAAAAAAATTACACAATTAATTACCACTAGAAGGATTATTAATAACAACAATATGATTATTAAACTAAATGCAACAGGCAAAAAGACATTTTAATCCATAAACGATATCCCAACAAAATATGAAGATGACAACATAATATGCACAAATTGCACTTTTAAATTAGTATGATGATATTTTCCTTTGAAGTAGTGTTACTTACATTTGGAAACATTTCATAAAAGTAAATTCATGATGCTATTTACTCTTTGTGCAAAAAGATAATTATATAAATCAAAGATGTTCTTTAAAACAAATTTAACATGAATAGAGTAATATTTACTGACTACAGAAGATATAAATTATTATTTCAAATTATAGCATTTGTTATGGAACAAGTGATAGAATTACAAAGCCATCTCTTGAATCATTATACATACTTCAAACTTTTTAATTTTAAATTCAATTAAAACATATTTATTACACAAGACATATAACATGGGGAAGAGAATTAAACAATTTAAGTGGTGATTTTTATTTATAAACATCCTTTTAAATATGATTTTCGCTAAAGATGGAACACCATACGTTACTTTTTCTTTGATGATTTCTCTATATGGGGAGCAAAATTTCTACAACGAAAAAACCAAAAGTTGTACTCCAACAAATACGCACCGATGAATGGATGGCATTTTGATCTTTCACTCTCTTACATGCATTTTCTCATTTCAATTATGCAACATAAACTCTAAAAATAAAATATAAAAAAAATATAATAATAAAGAAAACTTGAACTATGAATTCCAAAAGACATTAATAATACAAAATTAACAAACCATATAACTTTATAAAGTAAAAGAAATAAAAAAAAATATGCAAAACATGTTACTTTACAAATAATAAATAACAAACAAAAGCAAAAAAAAACATAAAAGATAAATCTTCATGCCAAACAAACACTCCATATATCCATTAAATATAAACAATAAATTCACAAAATTCAAACAAAAGAATAAAACTAATTTTAAACAAAAAATAAAACTCATGCATAGAACACGTTACCCACTAGCCTTAATCTAAATATAAACAAATTTTATTTTTTACGAGAACAACAAAATTCATATTTAAACCTCATTTTAAATAAAATAACACATAACAAATATGGATACACCCCAATATACAAAAAGCTATAACCACTACATAAGAACTCAAACCCAACAACACTTTGAAGCTAAATCCATTGCAAACAGCCTAACCCATACAGTAGAATAAACATATTTGTAAAACAGGCCAAAACTTATCATTAACAACCAAAACACACGATCAACAAGCCCTTCATAAATTGCATATCAAATACAATTAAAACACCACATTTATCTGACAAACTTGTTAATTCACCATTAAATCAACGTAAAGGCATAAGTTTTTTCTTACAAAAATCTTAACAGCAAATCTAACTTATATCTTTGCATTATGAATTGAAGTCTAATTAATAATCACACCACCTACAAACTGTTCTAATATCACTGTTCTTTTCAAATATAAAGTCACTGCTAAACAACAACTAAACTCATTTTGTACTCAAAGATCATTCAGCTTCTACTTCTGCATCATAACATTAAAAACACTTAGTCTTTCCAAAAAAAAAAACAATCAATGTGGAAAAAATATGTCATTTCCTTTGACTACGTGATGATGCTATAGAAGAAAATAAAGCTAGCAGTTGCACAAAGCTTAGTGGAAGATTTCGCCAGAATAAAAACTATATAAGACTTTCCTTCTTTCTATAATCTATAGTAGTGTGCCTTATAAGCCAATAACATTTGATGTTATGGGCATGTTACTTATAAATTGATCTTATTCATTTATTGACAATAAATATTAATGAATGACATTTATCTTATTTATCATGTTCATTACAAATTACTACATGTGCATTACATGATAAAGCTCATATAATAAGAGCAATGGAAATAAGCACCATGACTAGATCATGCTTTTGAGATGTATTTCCTTAAGCTTTATTCTTAAATGTTCTTAATCATAGGATCACTAAGAAAAATATTAGTGAATATGGACATATTAGCACATACTATGTTTCCTCAAGGAGTTTAGGATGATTGATCTCATGGCTACTAGTGTGTGAGATACTAAAGCAAGTTATATATGTGGTTGTTAGAGACGGGTACATTAAACTGACTCAACTAAGAAATTCTTAATGGATATTTTACTCGCTGTCAATAGGAGTTCTTACATTGCAGTTGTATAAGTGATCATTGGATGGATGCCTTATGTATAAGTCATCATACTTTGGTGCTATCTAAATCTGATTCTAATCATGAGTCACAAAATGGTAGTAATTGGGTATGATCGCTTATGCATGGAGGTATGTGAGTGTACAATATAGGATCTATCACTCTCAGTAAAAAAAAAAAAATGTCCTATGTGATTTGAGTAAGCCATAGTTTGAAATTTTCTTAGCAAAGGTGTGGTGGAAATTAGAAAGAGGTTTCTAATTTTATCATTTAAGTTATGGACTTGAGATCAATATATATATATGATTAAATAGGCTTGATAGTAAGTCTATGCCTTAAGTTTAATTAGGGACATTGTATTGTGAAATGATTGAATTGTGCGGTAACTGACAAGGGAAAAAAGTTCACATTTATTCGTATTGTTTAGGTAGTCATGACATACTGCTAGGTGTCAATCATGACTTGTAGAAACCTTTAAGAATTAATTGTAATTAATTATTAATTAATTGAAGAATCAGAAGAAGTTTTAATTCGAATTAAAATTAAAAATGGTTTTAAGTATTTTAATGAGATCCAATTGTTATGTAAAAGTTACGGCCTACTTTCAACGCAATATTGAACCTAAAGGGTCACACGCAATTGAACAATTTTAAGATTAAGAAAAACTAATTGGCTAATAGAGAGATTTTAAGAATTAATTAAACGAGGAGTTTAATTGCAATTCTAGAAATCCTAGAGCTTTTAGGAGTAAAGTCTTTATATAAAGTTATATTTGATAGAAACTCTAACAAAATTGATATGAAAATAAAATCAGGTTTTTGACTTTTTCTCCCTTTCCCTCAAGAGCCAAATTTTTAGAGCTAGCACTCAGATAATTTTTTGCCAGGCCTAGTCCTCCTATTCATGCGTGTTCGACATCCTGGAGAAAGAGATCCTTATTCTTGGTTCCTCGAATGGATACATTTAGAGGTCGGATGCTTGAACAGCTCGTGAACTTCACATCGAAATCTTAATAAAAATATAAATATCTAACCTTGTATAGAGATGGATTATCATTCTAATAGATTCGTAGAGAAATTCATGGGTTTTATGTTTATGGGCATAATTTTTAAAAAATTTCACTGCGTATTCTATGCCTATAAACTTATAGTGGTATCAAAGTCAACTCTATGAATAATTGGAATGTATTTAATTATATTATTATGGATTTAAATATCTGATATTAAAATTCATTAGATTGTAAACTGATAATCTAAAAGTTAGATTAGGGTTTATGAAACCATAGATGAAGAAAATTCAAGAATGTGTTCTTGAATTAATTATCCTCATGTGATGATGATAAGTTATTATAGATTGTTTTTGAAATATATTAAATCAATGGAGATTGATAAAAAAAAATGATGATTAAAATATGTTTTTACATCAAAGAAAATTATTTTGAGATGAAAATTGTGAAAATCGCATTAAAAAAACTTGCAGCAAAATAGATTTTCTGGTCCAACTTCAAACAGGTGTAATTTACTCATTTTAAATTGGATTGTGACGTCTTCAGAGGAGTTAGAAAGATAAATAAGTCTATTTTCAAATGAAAATAATCTCGCTTCAAAATCTAAAGTAGTTTTTAATCTATAATTAAAAAACCAAATAGTGTCCAAATCCAAAGTTATATTTTTTTTTCTTCAAAATTGTAAGTTTTTGTTTGTTTTTTAGATTCCGAATTCATTTTGGATTGAAATTCTAAATCAGAACTTTAATTCAATTAAATATATGATTTTTTATTATAAAAAACTATGTTTTGGTTAACTAATATTTTTTAAAAATTTTGAATTAAAGTTTTAAGAAATTGGAGTTTGATTAAGAATTGAAACTCCAAAATCCTTATCACATAAGAATTATGAATTATAATGAATAAGGAATCTTAATCCTATTTTGAATAGGATTAAGAAAAGTTTCTAATACTAATGAGATTAGGAATGCAATCTAATGATTAAGGAATCTTAATCCTATTTTGAATAGGATTAAGAAAAGTTTCTAATACTAATGAGATTAGGAATGCAATCTAATGATTAAGGAATCTTAATCCTATTTGGAATCAGATTAAAAAAAGTTTCTAAAACCTAGTGGGATTAGGAATGTAATCTAAGAATAAACGTCATAACTAGAATAAAATTAATTTTATTTATTTATGCAATTTGATTGTATGAGTGGATAACTATTATACCTAGATCTTAGTATTTCGTTAAGTTTAATGGTATTATTTTTTTATTCAATTTTAAATGGGGTTTGCATACCTTGCTTTCTCTTGTTTCTCTTAGTGTAAATTTTTATCTCCTTCTAATGTAATTCTCATTTACTTCTTATCGAGTTTTCTTATGTATATTTGATGTATATAAAATTACTATAGTTAAATAGGATTTTATTGAGGTGAGTCAAGGAGTGCGTAAGGAAGCATGGTGAACCATTTGAAGATTAAAGACCTATGAATGTATGGGATATATTCATGTAATAATTACCTAGGGTTTGACCAAAAGATTTACTTTATTGGCTCAAGTAAATCGCCCTTAGAAAGTTCATAGTCATCCACTTAGGTTAATATATATACATGTGATGTATGTATTTTATGCATATAATTAGATTATATGCTTGTTATATGTATTTGATGCATGTTTAAATGATGAGATCTAAACGTAAAGAACTAAATCTCTCATGTGTAAATATTTAATATCAAGTTGTAAATAAAAATCATTAGGAATGATTGTTCTTAGCCTTTCACCATTATAGTCAATATGCGAAGTTTCTTATGTGTGTAAATTTGTTGCGTTACCGTAAGGTTTACACCTATAGAAAAATTATATTGACTATTAAAACATATGATGTGCACGAGTTAAACAAATGATATAACTTTGTTTCGCTATCATAAGGGTTATATCACTAATTTATACTTGTGAGCAATGGTGGCTTTAACTTAACTATACTACATATAATTTGTTATGCTACTGTAAGGTTATATGCGTTTAATAGGCTAAATAAAGACTGAGAATTACATGGGATGCAATTGATAAAATTTATCTACCTATCAAGTACATTGTGGTTTATTGTGCTACTGTAAGGCTATAATGTGTAAGTGATAGGATCCCAATACCCGCTAGGAAATCTTCCAAAGGGGTTTTTCGTTTTCCACATTGAGGGTTATAGGAATAAAAAAGAATAGTGAAAAGTACCATTTAGATTAAATACTAAATCTTAATGGTAGTTAATAAAATGAATAAATGCATATTTTATCTGTTGTTACATTGTAGATTGCAATGAATAAACCCACTATCATGCATACTTGATGCAAACAAGACGGATTGGTCTAATCTCATATATTGGATAAAGAATTTGAGAATCGTTCTCAATTTAGAAAAATGACATAGTTTCTTGATAAGTCACTTCCAACAACTATTGCTGAGAAAGTTTTGGAAAGAGAGGACGCTACTTATTAGAAGTGTCAAGTGGATGACATGTGGGCTAGACACTACATACTAACATCTATGTCTAATGAGGTTTAGAAGCAATATGATAATATGGGAATGGCTTATACAATATTGTTTCATCTAGAATAGTTTTATGGTGGGCATAACCTCTTTAGGGTTAGGATGCCCGAAGGATCATTAATCTATGAGCATAGATTAAAGATGACCAATGATATGAACAATTAGACTAGCTTATTTTAGTATGGATGCATAATTAAATAGTGACTTAATTCTTCAATCCCTTCCAGACTCATTATCGCAGTTTGTTATGAACTACAACATGAACTAGTTTGAAGCTACCTTTCTAGAATTTCTTATATGTTGAAGACTGTAGAAGCCACGATCAAGAAAGGTTAAGACACCCATTATGCTTGTTGTTTGAGCTTCTTCTTCTAAAAGAAAGTCTTGAAGAAGAAGAAGAAACCATTAAAAGTAAAAGGAGGCGTCAACAAGGCTATTTCATCAAAATTCAAGAAGAATAAGAAATAATGCTCTCATTATGAAAAAGATGGGCACTGAAAGAGAAACTATAAGGATGACCATGCAAAACAAGCGTTTGGAAGGAAAGTCTTAGTTCTCATTTGATGAAATTAACTTATTAGTTAATAATACTTCTACTTGGGTATTAAATACCGAGTATGGTTCTTATATTTGCAATAGGTTGCAGACGTTGAGAAAAAGCAAGAATCTAAGTAAGAAGAAGTAAACCTTCACATTGGAAATGGAGCAAGCATTGCTATATTAGCCATAGGGATTTACTACTTAGTTTTACCATCTAGAAGTTGACGGTAAAATATTTCATATGGAACAACAAAGGAATATAGATAATGATCTAAATCATTCCTACATGTGGAATTTAAGACTAGGTCATATCAATGAGGATAGTGTAAACAAGTTGGTGAAAGATGGATTTTTGGATCTATCAGATTATAAATCCTATTCAACCCGTGAAACTTATCTCAAGGAAAAATGACTAGATCTTCATTTAGTGGACATGGAGAAAGAGCCATAGATATATTAGGGTTAATATATACTGATGTGTGAGGGCCCTAACAATTAATGCTAGAGAAGGTTGCTTCTACTTCATTACTTTTACTGATGATCACTCAAGGTATAGGTACGTGTACTTAGTGAAGTACAAATCTGAATCATTTGAAAAGTTCAAAGAATTCATAAGAGAAGTTGAAAAGTAAACTAGGAAAGGTATTAAAGCTCTTTGATCTGATCGAAGAGGAAAATACTTGTTTAATAATTTTTCAATTATCTGAAAGAAAATAAGATTTTCTCTCAGTGAAATCATCTTAGAAAACCTATTAGATATGGTACAATCCATGATGAATTACATTGATCTTCCTATATCCTTTTGGGGATATGTTGTTCTAACTGTCGCATACTTATTGAACAAAGTTCCCTCAAATGCAGTACCTGAATGCCATATAAGATATGGAAAAGGAGGAAACTTAATCTTAAACATGTTAAAATTTGGGGTTGTCCCACATATGTAAAGAAATTACATATAGACAAGTTGGGAACTAGGTCTGAAAAAGTAGGTTTGTGGGATATCCTAAAGAAAGTTTAGGATATTATTTTTATCATCCTCAATAACAAAAGATGTTTATTTCCAAGAATGTCATCTTTCTATAAAATAATTTATGCTAGAAATAAGTAGTGGGAGGAAGATAGATCTTGATGAGGTGTCATGTAAACCATAACCCAATATTATTCAAATTAAGGAACTCACATCAATACATTTTACTAATACATTTTACTAATACATAATCAGTTTGTAGATTTAGTAGAATACCTAAGGCTCCAAAGAGTTATGAATTTTTCATAAATTGTGACCTAGAGGTACACCTTATAGATGATAGGGAACTTGTTAACTATGAAGAAGTGATGTTAGACACTGATTCCAAGAAATGGCTAAAAGCCATGAAATCTGAAATGGACTTCATGTACTCCAACAAAATGTGGACTTTGGTCGATGCACTTGAAGGTATAGCACCTATAAGTTGCAAACGGGTTTTAAGAGAAAAATTGGAAATGGAAAAGTAGAGACCTATAAGACAAGACTTGCAGCGAAAGGTTTCAGGCAAAAGTAAGGAATTTACTTAGATGAAATCTTCTTCCATTAGGATAATACTTGCAATAGTTGTATACAATAACTATGAGTTATGGCAGATTGATGTAGAGGTTGTATTCCTCAATGGAAACATAGAGGAGAAATTGTACACAACACACCTGAGGATTTTACATCTAGTGTTAATGACCACAAGGTATGCAAGCTTCAAAAATCCATTTATGGATTAAAAGAAGTTTCTCTAAGTTGGACGATCCATTTTGATGAGACAATCAAATCTTTTGATTTTATCAAAAGCGATATTTTTAGTGTATAAGAAGGTCAGTGGGAGCATTGTGATATTTTTAGTGCTTTATGTTGACGACATACTACTCATTGGGAATGTTGTTAGTATGTTACAGTTAGTTAAGGTTTGGATGTCAAAGAATTTCTCTGTGAAAGGATTTGGGTAAAGCATCCTATATTTTGGGGAATAAAATCTAGATGGATGCTAGACTTGTCCAACTCTATATACATAGACAAAATGCTAAAAGGTTTTAGCAAGGAAAATTTCGAGATGAGTCATGAAATTACTCTATTAAAAGATATCTCTAAAACACCTGAGGATAGAGAACACATGAGTAGATTGGATTTATCATGTACTCCATATTATGTAAAAGATATGATGTTGAATATTCTATGAGTTTTACAAGCAAATATCACTCCAATCTTGATGAGGGTCACTAGATAGTTGCGAAGAACATTCTTAAGGTCTTAAGAAGAACTAAAATTTGTTCTTTGTAAATGGAAAATAAGATTAGAAACTTAAAGTTTTCATAGGCTCTAGTTTCAATCTAAAAAGTATGATAACAAGACAATATACAGATAAGTGTTCACATTAAACAATGGATCAGTGAGAAAGTATTCTAAGCAAGCAACCACTGTGGATTCAACCATAAATGTTGAATACATTATTGTATCTAAGACCACCAAGAAAACTGTTTAGATAAAGAATTTCATCATTGGGTTTGGTATGATTCCTAACATTGTAAGTCCAGTATCATGATAGTGCGACAACAATGGCGATGCTGCGCTGGTGTAGGAGCCAAGGTCTCATCGAAAAATCGAAACAAATCTTGGAACAATTCTGTTTGATTAGAGGAATCATTGGAACAAGAGATGTAAAGAGGAAAGAGTTGAAAGAGTTTTATCAACAACTAATATTGCGGATCCACTAACTAAAGCAATGGGTATGAGATACGAGCTATTAACTTTAGTGCAAGAGGGAGATTGATTGTAGTGTGCCCTATAAGCGAATAGTAGTTGATGTTATGGGCTTGTTACTTGTAAATTGATCTTATTTATTTACTAATAATAAATATTATTGAATGACATTTATTTTATTTATCATGTTCATTATAAATTACTATATGTGCATTACATGATAAAGCCTATAGAATAAAAGCTATGAAAATAAGCACCATGATGAGATCATACTTGCGAGATGTATTAGCTTAAGCTTTATTTTTAAATGTTCCTAATCATAGGATCACTAAGAAGGGTATTAGTGAATCTGGATAAACTAGTACATACCATGTTTCCTCAAGGAGTTGAGGGTGATTAATCTTACGGTCACTAGTGTGTGAGACATTAAAACAAATTATTTAGGTGCTTGTTAGAGAACAGGTACACCGAATTGATTCGACTAATAAATTCCTAATTGACATTTAACTGGTTGTCAATAAAAAATTTTACATTGCAGTTGTATAAATAATCTATGGACTTGAGGCACCATGGATGCCTTATGTATAGGTCATCATGTTTTGATGTTACCTAAATATGATTCTAATAATTGGTCACAAAAATGGTAGTAATTGGGTATGGTCACTTATGTATGGAGGTAAGTGAGTATACAAGAAAGAATGTTCTATGTGATTTGAGTAAGTCATAGTTTGAAAATTCCTTGGCCAATATGTGGTGAAAATTAGAAAGAAGTTTCTAATTTCACCATTTAAGTTATGGAATTGAGATCAATATACATATGATTAAATAATTAAGGCTTGACAGTAATTTCATGCTTTAGGTTTAAGTAGGCCCACTCGGCATTCTTTGTTGAGGACAGTTATATTTTCAATCATTTTTCCCCTGAAGTGTATGTTTTTTTATACCGTACATTGATTTAAGGCTGCTCAACCCCTTCACCATTTCAACCAACATGTCATTGAGTTTTTGCATCTCATTTTTTTTACTCTCTTTGGGACATTGCTTCTACTTCAATTGGATTGTTCTTCCTTAATCTCTCAATTTGGAATGTGGTTAGGTGGGAGATGGGGGGAGGGGTCAATGTATGCAAGGAAAATGAAATTTAAAATTCATTTCATAATATATATGTTTTAGTTCATCCTTAATAGAGTTGGAACCATATGTTGGGTTTGAAAGTTCTTTATAAAGCAAAATGGGTTTATAAGAAAACACACTTTTTTTAAACCCCTTAATTGGTCCAAACTTACTTAGGATTAACTATTTTTGTGATATGCATGAAAATGGAAGGCTCATGTTCAAATTCATGAAATGTGCTTGAAGCTCATTTGACTAATTTCGGTTTTACTCAAATCATATGCTGGGCTTGGGTGAACCTTTCAAAATGAGAAAGCACAATTTTTCAAAACAAAAAAACACACATTTTTTTTTCTCTTTTTTGGCCCAAGTCCATCTTTACATTTGAGTCCACTTGAGCTTGGTCTCGGTTAATACACACAAAACACATTTATATACAAAAAGTGAAAATCAAACAAAGGACACCTTCCAAATCGTTTAATTTTCAAAAACTGAAAATCTTCAAACTCCACTATCATTGGGTCGGTATTAACTCAAAATCTATTCTTTCAGTTAGTTAACCTAGGTAATTGAATTTCGAAATTTAAATTAATTTAATTATGCTTCATCAACAATTTACTCAAATCAGGTGGAATTAAGTACCATCATTTTTGGTTTGACTAAATCGATTTAGTATAATTAAAAATATTTAATCAAAGATATTCCACAACCTAATTCAATCAATGGGATTTATTATTGATACCAACCTAATGAGGGTTAAGTGGACATTAAAGTCTCTTCAAATCATGAAAAAACACTTCTTTTTTTTATCAAACTCTAATCAAACTACTAAGTAATCCCAAGGTTTTGATACTTTTCAATCCCAAGTTTGTTCTCTCAAAGTTAAATGTTGTGAGCTTGCCATCACTAAGCCTCTCAAGCAATTAAAACCCCAATAGTAATTTGAGCTAAATCCAAGAAGCCCAAATAAATTAGGATGGTTGGAAGAATACCTCTTGGTATGGTTCCTTCAACTTGATCCTTTGGTTTTCTTTCAAGTTCATTCGCTTTCATATTAGATCTCTTAGGTTAAGGCCTAATTATCATTGGTCTTTTTTTCCTTTATAGACTTCTTAGTGAGGTAAAACTAACAAAACTTAACTAAGAAAGGGTTTCTTCTCCTAGATTAAACCATATCTCCCATATCTCAACCTAAGGTTTGACTTATTTAAATTTGATTTTGATTTTAATTTAATTAAAATGATAAAATCAACTAAAAAACAATCAAATAGGTTATCAAACAAGTTAGTTCATTTTATCTTTTACATGCGAGGTGAATCAACCACATTCAATCAAGCACACAAAAGGATAGAAAAGGATTCTTATCCTAGAAGGAAGGTACTAGGGTTTATCAATGGGTTGGTTCCATCTTATATCCACCTTATATCTTTGGTTGGCTCAGGTACCCCATGGCTAGAAGAATTCCATTATGCTCTTTATGTAATCTAATAGGTGGACCATAAGTACAAGCGCAACGACAAATCTTCGTTTCCTTAACAAGAACCAATAGGAACTTACCACACACCAACAACCGACGTAAACAAATTAGGGTCACACCAAGATACTAAGTGGATATCGGGCCCCCAACTTTCTCCATCTTGAGCAAGGGTAAGTGTAAATTTGCAAGTGAAGTTTGGTAAAAATAACTTAATTTAAAAATTAAAAATTTGTCCAAGAACAATATAAGGTTGAATCTCCCCTACACTGCCCTTTGTCGATTAGTAAAAGGGATCCCCTAAAGAGAGAACTTCTAGGTCGGGGTATACTTCCCACATTTTGGACTTATCTTATTCAAGCATGGAGCAAGGATGATGGGTAAGGAGCCGCCATTTGACATTGAAGGGGCCAAATCCCTTTTCATTGGTCTTTACACGTAAAAGAGAAGAATGATTTATAGCTTCCTCTCTCGTTTAGGCATAAACCTAGCCTTACCACACACTAGCATTCATCACATACACATACTAATTCAATCAAAGATATAATTTAAACAAAACATCACAATTGAGAGATAAGCACATATATTTGAGAGATTACTGACCCAAGATTCATTTGTTAAAAATCCTCCTCCAAACGTTCATTTGGTCTAAGGTCAAAGACAAAATATCAAAGATGAAGTTCTAAGTAAAGTTTCCATTTGTGTAACCGTTGTGAGCCGATCGGCTCAATCAACAAGCCGATTGGTCCAATGACTGAGCCAATCAACCTAGACCCTAGGCCGATTGGCCAATGAATTTGGATAGCTTCTTATCTTAGCTTTTTGAGTATCAAACATGGGTTTCTATCTTTGGTGTGGATTTTTCTTCCAAATGGGCTAGTTTTGTGTAACGACTCATCCCGGGTTAGCCACCCCTGAGACGGTGTTGTCACATTTTGAAATCCCAGCATGACACATATATGCAACAAGAAAAATAACACCAACAGAATTTTTTACATCAATCCTCAACCCTCAATAGGGGAGATACATTATTCTGATCTTGACTTAAACATTATATACAATGAAATATGCATGAATATTTACAAATAATTTTTTTTTTATTTTCTCATTAGTCTGAGGATGTGGACACATACGTGGCTTACAGATAATGATTCAGTTTGAACCTCAACTCACCAAACTATCTGTCTTACCTGCTGCCTGAAATCATTTAACATTGAGGGATGAGCTTCACAAGCTTAGTGAATTAAATTTAGTAGAAGTATTCAATTCGTGTAAATAGTCCTTTAATATTTAATCATTTATATCTCATATAACTTGATAATAGCATTCTACTATTACTACACAATTCATAAGTCCCATTCGCTATCAATCTCTTCTTCTTATATATTTGTTCACCTTAAGACCATCAATTATCTCATAATTACCTCGTTATGAGGTTCACAGCATATAGTCTACTATTTAGATAGTTCTTATCATACCATACTTCAATGTTTCTTTCTCACCATAACTATCTTTCTATGAGACTCATTCATCTATAAATAAATTTATAACAACAAAACAACACTTCAGCATTTCAGTAATAAAATCAATATTTAAAACAAATACAATGCATGAATTATTATTAGGGAACATCTTCCCACATGTCGACATGTTTTTATTTTAGACCAGCCCCCTCCTAGTTCTTTTATTTCCAGCATATACCGACTGTCATGGTTTTCATTTATTTCCAACATATACTGGCTATCACGGTTTTCATTTATTTCCCGCATATACCGACTGTCACAGTTTTTCATTTAGACCGGCCCCCTCATCGTTCTTTTATTTCATGCATATGTATATGAACAATGATATAAAAATAAACATGAATTCAAATATTTAAATTAGTTATTCTGATTATTCTCAAATTATTATTTGAAAAAATTTCACTAAATTCCTCTCCTCATAAATCATATCAAATCATTAACCATAGCTCGTTAAAATCCACTAAATTTCCTCTCCTCACAAATCATATCAAATCATCAACCATAGCTCATCAAGAATTTCACTTATCGCCTTTATTATTGTAGCTCGAGGTTTCAACCCAAGAGGGGGGGGGGGGGGTGAATTGGGTTTTTAAAATCTTTTGCGGAATTTATACAAGTTTATAAAAACTGATAAGCAACAAATAATTAATACAAGTAAAAAGCTGTAAATAAAGAGTTTAAGGAAAGAGGATGCAAACACAGTTATAGTGGTTCGGCAATATCGGATTCGTTCCGACCCTACGTCCACTTTCTTAAAGGAACTCCTTGAAGTAATCCACTAAGAAAACTTAGTCGCACAACTTAGCCGGGTGTTGCACAAACCGTACACAAGCAATTTACAGGAATTGCTTAAACCGAAAAATCCCCTTCCTTTCGGAAGTTTCCCCTTCCTCTCGGAAGTAATCTCTTTACAAAGATGGTGTAAAGTAAAAGGTAGAGAGACAACAAATGAAAGTTTATTACAACAGAAATGTCTCTCTTTCAAAGTAAAGCTTGAAGAAATGGCTCAATAAGATTATCTCAAAGCTTTTTGTGTTTCAAGAGTATAAAAACTTGATTATATGAGATCAACTCTTTTTGAATATTTTCTTCTTGTTTTTGAATGCTTTGCTGAATGGGTTTATATAGCAATCAATTAATATGGCCGTTTTGGACTTTAATTTGAAAAAGATTTACTTTAAAACGTTCAGATTTGGAGTCCAACGGTCATATTTTTGAACTACCAGTCGACTGGGTTCACTTGTAAAATATACGTTTTCAGACCTTCTGGGTATCCAGTCGACTGGTATATATCATTTAGTCGACTGGGGACTTTCTGTCCATTTTACCGGTCGACTGGGTTGAATCATCCAGTCGACTGGGATATTACTGGTCAATGTACCAGTCGACTGGGTTAATTCATCCAGTCGACTGGATACCTTCTGACCCATATACCAGTCGACTGGTATATGTACCCAGTCGACTGGGTTGTCTTCCAACCCAGTTTTTCTTCTGTTTTTATTAAAAACATTTAAAATTAATGGTTTTAGAAAAATCTTTTGTGTTTGAGTCATTGAACAAGCTAATACAATGTATGAGTGAGACTTACATTAGTTCTAAACCTTAAAACCTATACTAGATCTTCAGTCTTCACTTGATACTTGATTTGGTTCGAGTTTTTGCACTTTGTTCATTGGTTGAATGTGTTTGATCCTTAATACAACTTAGTTTAAACATGTTAGTTAAATAACAGTTGTGTTTTGCCATCATTAAAATACAGGTGAGGGTCAACAATCTCCCCCTTTTTGATGATGACAAAACTAATAATGTAAAAACAGTTTTAAAAACTAAGTGTTAAATTTTTACAAAAATTTGGACAGAGTCTCCTCTGTTTTTCGAGTAAAACCACCATGTAAACAAGCAAACACAGTTTATATTTCTTTCAACTAATCTAGAATTAAACTCAACCATTCAATAAACATTTTTACACAGATATGGAGCAATGCTCCCCCTAAATCTATGCATTGGTTGCGTTTTACTTAGATTTTCTCGTTTTTCTCATTTTTCTCCCCCGTTTTGATAACAGCAACCAAAGGGGGCATAACATAAAAAATAAGCTACTTAGCCAACACTGTCAAATAGGTTATAAGAATACAAAGATGTACGCAAAGATTTGGATTTATTTGAATTTCAGAAGCCTTCCCGGGAAGTACCGGAAATTTTTTTTAAGCATATAAGCAGTTTATATCAGATTTAGTGACTAAACAGATATTTAAAACAGTTCTAACATATCACAAATAGCGTAAATAAATGCAATAAATATGGCTAATAGTATTACATCATCATAGAGAAAAAGTCAATACAAGTAGGGCCTCATAGAGCCATAGCTAAGAAAAACAAACATGAGATGTCCGTGCTATGTGACAAAAAGTGGAAAAGTGCTAAGAACTGATAAAAGAAAGAGACTCATGGTGCGGGAGAGTCCGAGCTGTCACGAAGAAGTTCTCTAATCTCAGCTAGGGAACCCTCGGTGTGCTCTCGATGTAATTCGAAGTCATCCCGTAGGTGGTCTATGGAGGAGCTCAGCCTCTGATAATCGAACTGCATGGACTGAAAACCAGACTCCATCGTCATCTGAAGACTCGTGATAGCTCTTAGGATGTCACCATATCCAGTCTGACCAGTACTCGAGCCACCAATGGGAGGTGCTCGGGTATCTGTCTCCATCTCAGCAGCCGTATCAGCGTCCTCATCACTGTCACTCGCATCCTCTCGAATCCTTAGGCGCTTTTCGGCCTTAGGATAGAGAAACTCTTCACGAACAGTACATCCCATCTTCTTCAGAGATGAGATGTTGATGATATCCATCAATCCGATATCCTGAGCCTCGGAGGCAGGCAAAGGTACCCGAAAGTGCTGGAGGATGAGTGTAATGAGCATCCCATAAGGAAGACACCCGGAGCCGTTTGCTTCGCCGTTTATCATGTTGGCGAGCAGCAGAGGATATATATTGAAGTGGTGCCCAGATTTTAGGCACCAAATCAATACCGTATCTATTTTAGATAGATACCCTCGACTCCCGAGTCTCGGGTGGATGGTCCAACTGACAATCAATTGAAACATTTTTGAGTCGAGGGGCAAGTCACTACATGTGTGAAATGTAGTGGGTCTGTACACATAGTTAGGGTCGCCCCTGACTATCCGACAGGCCTCCTCAACTTCAAAGTTGTCTGGCCATCCATCCAGACTCCATTGAACCCCCCTTATAGGGATTCTCAGAATGCTCATTAAGAGGTCAGTGTTGACCTCAAACTCCACACCGCTAACTCTGGTTCTGAATCTCAGAGCCAGAGGACTGGGTTTCACCAAGTTCGCATAGAACTGGTGAATCAGTCGCGGGTAATATTTTTCATGAATTCTGACCAGTGGGGTCAGATTTATTGCCTCAAAGGCTAGTAGAATATCGAAATTACCATGACGAATGGAGTCGAAATCAACGACTCTACCTGTCATGATTTTCTTGTGACGGATTATAGAGTTATACCTCTTATGAGCCGCTGGGCTGTAAAACAGAGCCTGCTCCAACTCTGTTCTGGGCTCCTTGCTGGATGACCCTGCTACTCCCTTCCTTTTCGACTCCGAAGCCGAAGGTTTTGAAGACCTTGGCTTTTTGGGCGCATTAGGTCCACTTGTTGTGAGTTTTATACGGATTTTGTCACTCATTTTTAAGAAATTTGAAGTTTTTGGAAAAAGGAAATTTGGTAAAAATGAGAGATTTTAACCGTAGAAAGTTAAAAATCTCTTTAGGAATGAGTAGATCGGTGTGTTTAGAAGGGATTTGGATGGTTTTTAGATCAAAAAGATGAATTTTTCTAGAGAGAGAAAGCTTGGGCTCTTTGAAAATGGCGTAAAAATGGCGAAAATGAACAGTCCCTTTTATAGAATCGCGATACCAGTCGACTGGGGTCGATATACCAGTCGACTGGGTCCTTTGAAAAGAAGAACAGTTTCTTTACCAGTCGACTGGGTAAACGTACCAGTCGACTAGGTAAATTGGCAGTGAGTTACCAGTCGACTGGGCTATTTTTACCAGTCGACTGGAGGACACGGATTTTTCAAAAAAAATGGCTCCAAGCAAGATTTGATCTTATAGACGACTGGAGAAGACTTAACAGTCGTCTGGAAGTTTTGACAGAGAGTTACCAGTCGACTGGGTCAAAATTACCAGTCGACTGGAAACACAGGCAGAGACTTACCAGTCGACTGGAGAACATTTACCAGTCGACTGGATCCTGAGTAAAATTTCCAGTCCTGAATTTTTAGCACGATTTTGTTTATCTATGACATTTTTGAGTGAAGGGAATAATTAAACATGGATTAATACTCTATCACTCAATGTCAAACATGCAAATGATGAAATGAGATGCAATCAAACATTCAATTTATCAAAATCAAGCAATCCCATTAACTTTCTAATCTTACAAAAACTAGCTTCACTTAAGGGTTTTGTAAGAATATCAGCTATTTGATCTTCTGAAGGTATAAATTCTAATCTTATATCACCTTTTTGAGCATGGTCTCTTAAGAAATGATGTCTAATCTCTATATGCTTGGTTTTAGAGTGCTGAATAGGATTTTTGGTTAGGTTGATGGCACTAGTATTATCACAAAATATAGGAATATTTTTGAGACTCATGCCATAGTCTTCTAGTTGTTGTTTCATCTATAGTACTTGGGCACAACAACTGCCAGCTGCTACATATTCCGCCTCAGCGGTTGATAGTGCAACTGAATTCTGTTTCTTGGAGAACCAAGAAGTTAACATAGCACCTAAGAATTGGCATGTTCCACTTGTGCTTTTTCTATCTAACCTACATCCAGCAAAATCAGCATCCGAATATCCTACTAGCTCAAAAGATGATTCTCTAGAATACCATAATCCTATGGTCTGGGTCCCTTGTAGATTTCTAAGGACTCTTTTTACTGCAACTACATGTGATTCCTTAGGATTAGATTGAAATCTAGCACACATGCATACACTGAACATTATAGCAGGTCTACTTCCAGTCAAGTACAGTAAAGCACCTATCATGCTTCTATAATATTTAGAATCTACAGTTTTACCTCTTTCATCAAGATCAAGTTTGGTGGTTGTGCTCATAGGCATTCCAATAGGCTTTGAGCTTTCCATCCCGAATCTCTTTAGTAGATCTTTGATGTACTTTTGTTGATTGATGAAGATACCTCCTTTTAGTAGCTTGATTTGCAGTCCAAGGAAGTAGGTAAGTTCTCCCATCATGCTCATTTCAAATTCACCTTGCATGCACTTTGCAAACTCTTGACACATAGATTCATTAGTAGCACCAAATATAATATCATCAACATATATTTGAACTATCAAAGTGTCATTTTTGTGAGTTTTTGTGAAGAGAGTTGTATCTATTCTTCCTCTTACAAATTTATTATCAATCAAAAATTTACTTAGTCTTTCATACCATGCCCTTGGAGCTTGCTTCAACCCATATAGAGCTTTAGAAAGTCTATAGACATGATTTGGAAGACTAGGATTTTCAAATCCAAGAGGTTGTTCAACATAAACTTCTTCTTCTATAAAGCCATTTAAAAAGGCACTTTTCACATCCATTTGAAACAGCTTGAATTTATTAAAGCTTGCAAAGGCTAATAACATTCTAATAGCTTCTAATCTAGCTACGGGAGCATAGGTTTCATCAAAATCTATTCCTTCCTCTTGGTTATATCCTTTAGCAACTAGTCTAGCCTTATTTCTAGTTACTATACCATTTTCATCCATTTTATTTCTATATACCCATTTAGTTCCAATAATTGAATGATCTTTAGGTCTTGGAACTAGTTCCCAAACATTGTTTCTTTCAAATTGATTTATCTCTTCCTGCATTGCAATTATCAAATTATTATCTTTTTCAGCTTCTATAAATGTCTTAGGTTCTTCTTGAGACAAATAAGCTACAAAATTGCAAATATTTCTTATGGAAGAGCGAGTTCTTACCCCTTGTGAAGGATCACCAATTACTTGATCAATTGGATGATGATTTACATACCTCCAATCCTTGGGTAGATTTTCCTCTTGCTGACTTGAGGATTGTTGGTCCAAGTTTGGAGTTGCCATCCCTTCATTTGTTTGAGTAGAACTCTCTTTTAGGTCAACAATGGGAGTAGGAGTTTCCATTCTTGGAATAAAATCTGCATCATCTTTAAAGGAAACTTCTCCACTGCTCATTGGGTTAGTTTCATCAATAGTTACATGCACAGATTCTTCTACTACTAGAGTTCTCTTATTGAAAACTCTATAAGCCTTACTAGTAGTAGAATATCCTAAAAATATCCCTTCATCAGTCTTGGAATCAAATTTACCCAAGTTAGCTTTATTGTTATTTAAGATGAAGCACTTACTACCAAAGGCACGAAAATAGGAAATATTAGGCTTTCTCCCTTTCCATAGTTCATAAGGTGCTTTATCAAGCAGGGGCCTTATCAAAATTCTATTTAAAATATAGCAAGAAGTATTCACGGCTTCAGCCCAAAAATATTTTGGTAAATTATTTTCACAAAGCATTGTTCTTGAAAATTATTCTAAAACTCTATTTTTCCTCTCAACAACTCCATTTTGTTGAGGAGTTCTTGGAGCTGAAAAGTTGTGATTAATTCCATTTTCATCACAAAATTTTGAAAAGCTTTGATTTTCAAATTCTTTGCCATGATCATTTCTTATGCTTGAAATACAAATACCTTTTTCATTTTGTACCTTTTTGCAAAACTTTTCAAATCCTTTGAAAGCTTCATCCTTATAAGCAATAAAAATAACAAAGGTATATCTTGAATAGTCATCAACAATAACAAGAGCATATTGATGGCCACCTAGACTAATGGTACTAATTGGACCAAATAAGTCCATATGCAAAAGTTCCAAAGGTCTAGTAGTTGAGACAACATTTTTTGCTTTGAAAGATATCCTAGATTGTTTTCCCATTTGACAAGCATTGCAAATTTTGTTTTTCTCAAAATTGATTTTAGGAAGACCAATAACTAAATCTTTTCTTGAAACAATTTTTAGCAAGTTCATGTTTACATGACCAAGCCTTCTATGCCATAGCCATTGATTTTCACTAAAAGCAGGAAAACATTTTTCATTATTGGAATGTAAGGATTTCAAATCAACTATATAGACATTTTCATGTCTATGGCCAATGAATTTGATCTTGTTGCTCTTGATGTCTATAACTAGACAATGAGAGGTCTCAAATGTGACTTTATATCCTTTGTCACATAATTGACTAATGCTAAGTAAATTTGGCTTTAGGCCTTGTACTAGCAATACATTATCTAAAGTTGAGAAATCATTACCGACTTTTCCATGCCCGATGATCTTTATTTTAGTATTGTCTCCAATGGTCACAAGTCCACCATCTCTTAGAGTTAGCTCCTTGAATACGCTTTTATCACCGGTCATATGCTTCGAGCAACCGCTATCAATGTACCAACAGTTACCTTTCTCCTTGGTGTGAAGGTAAATCTACATCACACAAGGATATACGATAGCATTTTTAGGTACCCAAAATTTCTTGGGTCCTTTGGGGTTAGTCCTTGAAAATACGGTTCCTTTTAGGACCCATACTTTCTTAACAATATATGGTGCTCTATGAACATGTTGATGATGCACAATCCTAGCATTATAGTCATAGAAATTTCTAGGAAATTTTAAATGTGCATTCCTATAATCCTTAGGATGATAGTTCCTAGGATACATGATTCTATGGTAAGGGGTATGAAAATGCATGTCATTTCCAGAAAATGAACGATGATGCATTCTAGGATACATGCTAGCATATGTATGCAAGTTATTTCTAGAATAGCCATGATGGTGATTCCTAGGATGAGCATGAGCAGAATGCATTCTTTGATTATACACATTGTTCCTAGAAAGAGCATGATGATTATTTCTAGGGTGTGTATGAGCATTTCTAGAATGAGCATACAAATAAGCATGAGTATTTTTAGGATGCTTCAATTTAGTATTATTATTTAAGTTTCTAGACTTCCTCGGATTTATCAAGGGAGTGCTTTCAACAAGGTTAGGAGCTTTTGAAGTAGAAGCTCCATCTACACAAGAGGCTTTCATGAATAAGCTCTCTTTTGTTTTTTGTTTTCCCAATGGAGAATATCCTACACCAGATTTTCCTCCACTTAATCTTTGGGAAGAAAGCACTTCATCAAGTTTTTCTTTACCAAGCATAAGTCTAGACACAGTGCTGTTTAATTCAGAAATTTTATTTTTCAAATTCTCATTTTCATCTTTAAGAAAATCTTGAGACGAATTATATAGTAAAGATGATAATTTTTCTTTTTCTTCTCTAAGAACTATCATTTATTTAGAAAGAGATGATACTTCTTTCTTAAGAACAGAATTTCTAGAATCAAATTTCTTTAATTCTTCATGCATTTCATTTATGACTTCTAGAAGTTCTTCACTACTAGTAACAATATTATTTTTTGAAGAGGGAGAAGAAGTTACCTCACTTTCATCATCGATTGCCATCAAACAAAGGTTGGCAATTTCTTCGTATCCGATTTCTTTGTCTGATGACTCATCTTCTTCGTCATCGCTCCAGGTAGTTGCTACTATAGCTTTCTTCTTGAAGCCCTTGTATGGTTTGCTTGAAACCGGACAGTCAGCTTTTATATGTCCTGGCTTCTTGCAGCCATAGCACATAAGTGGTTCCCTTTTTGAGGTGGGATCCTTTGAGTAAGGTTTCTTACTTTTCTTCAAGAACCTATGGAATCGTCTGGTGATTAAAGCCATTTCACCATCCTCTTCACTGCTCTCTGCTTCTTGTTCTAATTCCTTTTCTTTGTTGCTCGTAGAAGCTTTGAGAGCAATTTGCTTTTTCTTCTTCTCATCATCATTGACGATGGGAGTCATTTCTTCCATCTCATATGTCAATAATGACCCAAGCAGCGTCTCAACATCAAGCTTGTCAAGATTTTTGGCCTCTTGAATGGCTGTCCTCTTTGGTTTCCATTCTGGTGGCAGAGATCTCAAGATTTTTCTGGTTAGTTCAACTTCCTCAATATTCTTGCCAAGCAATTTTAAAGCATTTATGATAGTAGTAAATCGTGAGTGCATTTCAGAAATGGTTTCGTTAGGAGACATCTTAAAAGATTCATATTCAGAAATTAGCATGTAAATTTTAGACTTTTTTACTTCACTTGTTCCTTCATATGTGACTTGCAATTTGTCCCATATTTCTTTAGCAGAAACACATGCAGATATTTTGTTGTATTCAGAAATATCTAATGCACAATGTAGCATGCTTGTTGCTCTGCTATTGAGAGACATCGTTCTACAAACCTCGTCAGTAAACTCAGTTTTGAGTTTAGGCATTGTATGAAGAGTCTCTCCAATAACTATTTCTTTTGAGGGAATTTTAGGTCCCTCTTCTATAATTCTCCATAGATTGTAATCTTGTCCTTCGACGAAGATTTTCATTCTATTTTTCCAGTAGTTATAATTTGATCCATTGAACAATGGTGGTCTAGTATAAGAGTGTCCCTCAGAGTAGCTATTTGCTGCCATTGGATCAACTCTAGGAATTTAAGCCTTATAAAGAGAACGAGGCTCTGATACCAATTGTAGCTCGAGGTTTCAACCCAAGAGGGGGGGTGAATTGGGTTTTTAAAATCTTTTGCGGAATTTATACAAGTTTATAAAAACTGATAAGCAACAAATAATTAATACAAGTAAAAAGCTGTAAATAAAGAGTTTAAGGAAAGAGGATGCAAACACAGTTATAGTGGTTCGGCAATATCGGATTCGTTCCGACCCTACGTCCACTCTCTTCAAGGAACTCCTTGAAGTAATCCACTAAGAAACTTAGTCGCACAACTTAGCCGGGTGTTGCACAAACCGTACACAAGCAATTTACAGGAATTGCTTAAACCGAAAAATCCCCTTCCTTTCGGAAGTTTCCCCTTCCTCTCGGAAGTAATCCCTTTACAAAGATGGTGTAAAGTAAAAGGTAGAGAGACAACAAATGAAAGCTTATTACAACAGAAATGTCTCTCTTTCAAAGTAAAGCTTGAAGAAATGGCTCAATAAGATTATCTCACAGCTTTTTGTGTTTCGAGAGTATAAAAACTTGATTATATGAGATCAACTCTTTTTGAATATTTTCTTCTTGTTTTTGAATGCTTTGCTGAATGGGTTTATATAGCAATCAATTAATATGGCCGTTTTGGACTTTAATTTGAAAAAGATTTACTTTAACACGTTCAGATTTGGAGTCCAACGGTCATGTTTTTGAACTACCAGTCGACTGGGTCGAGATACCAGTCGACTGGGTTCACTTGTAAAATACACGTTTTCAGACCTTCTGGGTATCCAGTCGACTGGTATATATCATCCAGTCGACTGGGGACTTTCTGTCCATTTTACCGGTCGACTGGGTTGAATCATCCAGTCGACTGGGATATTACTAGTTAATGTACCAGTCGACTGGGTTAATTCATCCAGTCGACTGGATACCTTCTGACCCATATACCAGTCGACTGGTATATGTACCCAGTCGACTGGGTTATCTTCCAACCCAGTTTTTCTTCTGTTTTTATTAAAAACATTTAAAATTAATGATTTTAGAAAAACCTTTTGTGTTTGAGCCATTGAACAAGCTAATACAATGTATGAGTGAGACTTACATTGGTTCTAAACCTTAAGACCTATACTAGATCTTCAGTCTTCACTTGATACTTGATTTGGTTCGAGTTTTTGCACATTGTTCCTTGGTTGAATGTGTTTGATCCTTAATACAACTTAGTTTAAACATGTTAGTTAAATAACAGTTGTGTTTTGCCATCATTAAAATACGGGCGAGGGTCAACAATTATTAAATCGACTTATTATTCCAATAATATTATTTCTCATAAAATAATTCTCTTCTCATCAACTATTCCTATCATACCTATCAACCAACTTTCATATATTACCAAATCTTAAGTTAATGATTTATTCTAATATTATCACTAGATATTTCCTATTTATCTTAATTACTTAAAGTAAATTTAACTCACTACGTAGCACTTAGAGTTACCCGTGGATCACCTCTTTGCCTTTCCTGCTCCTCTCACCAATTTCCCCTGGTTGCTGATCGTCAACACCTGACATAATATTTATATTAAAATTTTTAATTTATTCTTCAATTCTTCCATAATTCACACTCTTTGAAATGTCTCACTTTGAATTCCGGGAAATTTCATGTATGCTAAATTTCAAAAAATAAAACTCGCGTTATTACCTTCTGTTTTTCTTAGAGCTTCTTGTGGTTCTCTATAAAATTCTCTCGTAAACTCCTTCAAAATTTTGCTTTTTCAACCATTTTTTCGATCCCCAAGTGCTTAAGGAAATGGGGTAGTTTGAATTGAGGAAAGGAGAAACCAAACAAGATTTGGTAAGATTTTTATAAATTAAACTAAAGTTATATATATATATATGTAAACTTCAGCCACCCTCCTGTGTTTGCCACGAAATTGGCTAAGGTGTTTCACATGCATTACTTCTCCTCTTTTGGCAACAGGTGTTGCCATGTTTTGGTTTTTTTTTAAACAAATTTTTTTTTCTTTTTTTTTTTCTATTCTATTCTTTTCTTCTTCTCCACGCTGGACCCATCTAGTTTTTTTTCAAAAAAATTATTTTATTCAATATTAAATCCTTCACATATATATTATTTTTATTTCATGTCATATTTATTAAATTATTTCTTTACCCTTACTTTACGAATAGAGTATTACAATTCTACCCACCTTATAAAAATTTCGTCCCCGAAATTTTCTTAACTAACTCAAGAAACAATTGTGAATAATATTTCTTCATAGTTGTTTCATGCCCTCACATAATCTCTTCAACATATTTATTTCGTCACAAAACTTGAATTAATGGAATTACTTTATTACACAAGACTTGTTCTTTTCTTTCTAAATTTCTCATTGGTACTTGTATAAAAGTCAAATATTTCTGAATTTCTACAGCTTGGCTCGAAATATTATGAGATTTATCAAGTAAGTGCTCTTGCCAAAGTGAAACGTGGAATATGTTATGTCCCTGCTTCAACTCTGGATGCAAATCCAGACTATTCACAACCAGCTCAACTTCCTCAATAACCTCATAGGGTCCTACTTACCCCAGACTCAACTTTCCTTTCTTTTTTATCCTCAACACACATTTTCATGGAGATATATATTTTTTTCAAATATACCCAATCACCTACTTGAAACTCAAGAGGTCTTATTCTATTATCAGCATAGCTATTCATTTTACTCTATGCTGCTTTAAGGTTCTCTCTAACCAGTTTGATCATCTCAATTGTTAACTCAATAATCTATGGACCAAGTATATTTCTCTCTCCTATTTTTTCCCAATACATAGGAGTTCTACACCTCCCACCATACAATGTCTCAATCGGTGCCATCTTAATACTAGGTTGATACTGATTATTATAAGCAATTTCAATCGATGGCATATAAGCATCCCAACTTACTGAGAAACTTATCACATTTGCCCTTAACATATCTTCTAGTACTTTAATAATCCTTTCTGTCTGAGCATGAAAAACTATATTAAATTACAAATGTGTACCCGTGGCTTTCTGAAAGCCTTTCCAAAACCAAGATGTAAATCTAGCATATCTATTTAACACTATGCTTAATGGTGCTCCATACAACCTCACAATCTCAGCTACATCTCTCTTCAATCCTAACCACTAGAAATTCTATCTTAATCATCTATACATCTTATTGTTACTTGGTTGCATTGAATCTACATTATCATGTGCCTCTTTCATTATCTCCTTTATCAACTCTGCATTATTGGGAACACAAATTCTATGTTCCAAGACCAGAATACCATCATCTCAAATTTTTGAACTCATATTACTTTCTATTAAGCACTTTCTGCTTAATCTTTTTTATCTCTTCCTCTCCACCTTGCATTTCTAACAAGTACTTTACTATGGATGGCTATACAACCATATTTATTAACAATGATCCTTTATCACTGATATTCAACTTCATTCTTATCTCTCTTAATATATCATTAATTACACATCATGACTTTCAATAACAGTTAATCTTCTTGTAGATTTTCTATTCAATGCATCAGCTATTATCTTCGTATTTTCTAGATGATAGTGAATTGTACAATCATAGTTACTAATCAACTCCATCCACCATCTTTGCCTCAAATTCAACTCTCTCTGGGTAGGTAAGTATGTTAAACTCTTATGATCAGTGAATAACTCACAAGTGGCTCTATACAAATGTGTCTCCAGTCTTTAAAGTAATCACTATGGCAGCCAACTCTAAGCTATGGGTAGAGAAATTTCTCTCATGATTTCTCAATTGTCTAGAAGCACATGCCATTACCTTCTCAAGTTGCATTAACAAAAATTTCCCAACTCTTGATAGGATGCATCACTATACACCACAAATTTTTCATCACCAGAAGGAAGCACCAATACTGGAGCTGTAGTTGATTTCTCCTTTAGTAACTGGAAACTTTTTTCACACTCCCCCAAGAAAGTTATTTCATTCAGCCAAAATTCACATTTAGGAATTTATAGCATACAATCCCTCTCACCTCAAAATCTCCAACACAATTGTTAAATGTTTTGCATGCTCTTCCTTAGTCTTAGAATACACCAAGATGTTAACGATGAACACAATCACAAGATCATCAAGTCTATGAATGTTTTTGGAACATTAGTCAATCCAAATGACATCACAAGAAACTTATGGCCATAACATGTCCTAAAAGCAGTCTTAGGCACGTCTCTCTTCTCTATCCTCAATTGATAGTAACCTGATCTCAAGTCTATTTTTTGCAAATACCCTTACTCCAAACAACTTCTAAAATAAAACATCTATCCTGGGTAAAGGATATTTGCTCTTAATGGTTATCTTATTCAATTATCTGTAGTCTATACACAATCTCATCGTTACATCTTTCTTTCTCACAAACATTACATAGGCTCATCATGGAGACACACTAAATTGAATAAATTGTTTATCTAACAGCTCTTGAACTTTCAACTCTCTTAACTCAGTGGGTGTCACTCTGTAGGTTGCTATTAGATATATGTGATGAACCTGGTATCACATCAATAGCGAATTTAATCCCTCTACTAGGAGACAATTAGGTAACTCATCAAGAAATACATTAGAATAATCTTTCACCACTAATATTTATTCTAACTTCCTATTTTCCTTTTAAGAATCCATTATGTATGCCAAATACTCCTCACAACCTTTCTTCAACCATCTCCTAGTGGTCAGAGCAAAATAAGATAGTTCAAGAATATCTTATGTTCTCCCTGAAAGTTCAAATCTTCATGTCCATATCTTGAACACTACCTTCTTTCTAAAATAATCAGCCATATTCGAAGATAATAAATCAGCTTTAGATTCTCGATTACTGATACGAATCACATAACCCTTGTAAACATTTATGATTATCACTCTATCTCTAGTGGGAATTTCAGCAATATTATTATGCATCAAAGGACTAATACAAGTATTAATAAGCTTCATAAATACATTGGATGCAAAAGAATGGTGATGAGTGCCAAATATTTCATATTTTAGCCATTTAATTTACATTTTTTAGCTTAGGAATTTGTTACTTTGAGTTGTTTTCGTTGTTTTATAGGTTTACAAGCTTGGAAAGAGGTTTCACTAAATTGCGAGAATTGCTTGTGCAGATCAGCCATTTTTGAGGATTAAACTGTATTGATTTAGGAAGAACCAGAAGATGAACCATACATGCTTGGAAATATCTGGATATCTATTTTCTGAGGAATTTTACAGATCAATAAAATGATTTTTCTAGAGAAAGTTATGGCAGTTTTAGTAGACAAAGGTCAGGCCGTGCATGATTTCAGCGTGACAGCTCAGCCATTTTTTGAGGATTTAACTGAATTTATTCAGTAAGAACCATGAGATGAGCTATATATGCTTGAAAATATCCGGATGTCTATTTTCTGGAGAATTTTACGGATCAATAAAATGATTTTTCTAGAGAAAGTTATGGCAGTTTTAGTAGACAAAGGTCAGGCTGTGCATGATTTCAGCGTGACAGATCAGCCATTTTTGAGGATTTAACTGTATTGATTCAAGAAGAACCATGAGATGAACCATATATTCTTTTAAAGATCTCGATGTATATTTTCTGGGGAATTTTACGGATCAATAAAATTATTTTCCTACAGAAAGTTATGGCAGTTTTAGTAGACAAAAGTCAAAGAGCAAAAACTAAAATCTGCAGTATCCCACATTGGATTGGAAGCATATTGCACTTGTGATATTTCCCTATATAAGCCCTTCTTCACTTCATCTTTAATCTACAATTTCTGAGCCACTTGGTGTTTACCGGTGGACGTCCGCTAGCATTCTGGTGGATCTCGAAGGCTTTGTCACCACGAGGGGAAGCGCCGCCCGTCAGCGAGTAGAATTTCTCTCATGTAAAGTTATTTATTTATTTCTTTACATTTAGTTGTTTTAGTTTAAATGTTTAGCACTTTTATTATGAATTATAGTTTTATAGTTATGAGTGGCTAGACTCTTCAGCTAAGGTTGAAGATGAAGCCCCACCGTTGTTTGGCGTAGTAGTTCAGATTTGCTTGTACAAATATAACAATTTTTAGTATAAATGTTCTGTCAATTATTTGAGTTAATCTTATAATTGATTGAGTTTAAATTGTCTATTGGATATTCCTTGTGTTTTATCTGATAGATACATTGAATGCTTTTCAATTAAATTGGATTTCCTTTGTGATTTGTTGAGAGCGGATACATTGGATGCTTTTGGTTTAGTTGGGATATTATTTGTTTTTTGTCTTATAGTTGGATTCATGGAATGTTTTGATAGGCTATATTTTTAGAACATATATGCTTAACTTCGGTGGGGTGGATTTGGAAACCTATAGTGTTTTAATTATTAGTTTTCAAAAATCAATTTAGTTTAATTTTAATTTCTTTTGCAAATTATCATCTGAAATTTGGAACTAGGTTAAGATAAAGTTAGTTTAGATTGAAAATATACTTTCACAACGCAATTCCCTGTGGATTCGACCTCGCACTTGCACAACACTATACTGCAAACGACTCGTGTGTTTGCGAGTAATTTAAAACTCACAACAAGTTTTTGGTGCCGTTGCTGGGGATTTGTTTGGTTTGTGAAATTTTTTTGTCTGAATTGATTTTATTTTTCTACTAGTTAGTTATCAATTTAAAAAAAAATTAATTTAATTTAAAAAAAATGTGAATGAATGCAGCGCCGGTTTCACAATCTTTAGAGGACGCCCTCAAGGATTTCATTAAAATGACCGGCCCGTCCCTCAATGCTACCAACACTTTCAATGTTGAAAGTTGTTCCATCTGTGCTAGTTCCATGCATCTAGCACAGAATTTCCCATCAATGCCGGCTTGTGCCGAGTATCCTATAGAACAAATGAATGCTTTCAATGACTGTTGTTGGCAATCAATTGGATCTTGCTCCGAAACATACAATCCAAGGTGATGGGACCACTCTAATTTTTCATGGGAGCAGAACCAACTGATGAATCAGGGCGGAGCCCCTTACCATGCTCATAATCAATACACTCTCGAATTTCCTTCACCAATTCCAAGTTATAGTCACTCAGCTTATCCAGCACCATCACCCGCTTACCAAGCTCCCATTCAAGCGCCAGCGTCGGTTTCGCAGTCATTGGAGGACGCTCTCATTGATTTAATGAAAACAACTAGCCAATCTATGAGTGAAGTGATGATTGCAACAATAGAAAACAGCCAAGTGATTGCCACACTAGAGAGTCAAATTGATCAAATCGCAAGTTACGTGGGTGAAGGAGATGAAGGAGAGTTCCCCAGTCAACCTGAGCCTAACCCAAATGAATAGTTTGCGGTGGGAAATTCTTCAACTCCCATGTATTGGTAGGAACAAGTGCAATCAACTGTCCCATACTTGTCTGGGAGACAAGTGGATCATCAAGTGGAAGAGAACTCTGCTAAGCACCAAGGGCAAGAGAGTGGCAACAATGAGAAGAGAGATGCTGAGCCATCTACAGCCACTCGTATTATTAAGGATCTCTCTAGGTCGTTTTTTCCTAAAACGCCTTACCCTGAGAGACTACAAAAGCCCAAGAAAGAAGGGAAGTCTGAGGACATTATGGAGGCATGATTTACTCAGTTTGAAGAGGATTTGGATTTAGAGAAGTTACTTAAGCAAGCAAATACTATCGTGGAGTCTGCTCCTTGGGAGAGTAATAGGACAGAGGAGACTATGGATGAATCCCATATTGAGGATCCCTTGAAGGCATACTTTGCTCACTTTGGAGAGGACTTGGGCTTAGATAAGTTACTCGATGAAGTAAATGTCATTTTGGAGTCTGATCCTCGAGAAAGCAATGAGAAGGAGGAGACCGCCGCACCTGAAACCCCCAAGAAGGAACTTAAGCCTTTACCAGATAATCTTAAGTATAAGTTCCTAGGTTCAGCCGATAGTTTGCCTGTGATTGTACCTTCCAATTTAGGTGATGCTCTAGAGGAGAAATTATTGGACGTCTTAAGAGAGCATAAGGAAGCTATAGGCTAGACTATTGAGGATGTCAAGGGGATCAGCCCCTCGGTGGTGACGTACATGTTACATTTGGAGGAGGATGCTGAGCCATCGAGGGAGCCACAAAGAAGGCTCAACCCTGCTATGCAAGAGGTTGTGAGGGCAGAAGATATTAAGCTGTTAGAGGCAGAGATCATTTATCCCATCTCTGATAGCAAGTGGGTGAGCCTGATTCAAGTCTTTCCCAAACATGCTGAATTAACGGAAGTGAAGAATGAGGACGACGAGTTGGTGCCAACTCGTGTTCAGTCAGGAGGGAGAGTGAGTATAGACTACTGTAAGTTGAATGCTGCCACTAGGCCTGATCATTTTTCATTCCCATTTATTGATCAGATGGTGGAGCACTTAGTTAGGCATGTTTACTAATGTTGGGTCTGGCTGAAGACGTTAAACTTAGCGCTCATGGGAGGCACCCCACAACTTATCTTTTCTGTTTATTTATTATTTCGCATTTTTATGATTAATGTTTGTTTCCAATATTTTTTGTTTTCCAGTTTTTTTTTTTCAGGGACAATGCGTACTTCAGTTCAAGTTTTGGGGTATGCTATGAGCCATACCAGTCCAGATAGTTCTCCAAATCTCAGGTCAGCTCTTTCTATATTAGTCACACATTGGGGTCAATGTGTAATTTAAGTTTGGGGGTGTGGGAGACACATCACATATTTTGTTTTAATTTGTTGTCTTTTCGTCGTAGAGATAAATGCATGCTCAAGTTATCATGAAATTTTGGTTGATCTAAACATTTTCTGTGATACAATGTCATTGGTGAGCTTAACATTTTGAACACATGATCTGGTGATAAATTTTAAAATTTAGTTACTTACCTTAGGTATTTGAGAATTCACATGTTTGATCTTATCTAACACGAGCACATTAGCACAAATTGTGTGAGGTATGACATGTGATTTTAATGTGTATGTTTCTTTGTCTTAACTGAAACTGGATGACTTGTTGGATAAACACTTGGGCATAAAAAAAAGAAAAAAAAAGAAAAATATATATAATAATAATACTACTAACGATCATCCTCAATAAACTTTCTACTGAGTAACTGGACCTCTTGCCTCAGTAAGCAGTGAGTGTTCACGTCAAAAGGTGGGAATTTTATTCATAATGATCATTGCGAAATTTTTCGTTGAGTAACTGGATCTCTTGCCTCAGTAAGCAGTAGTGTTCACGTCAAAAGGTGAAAATTTTGTTTGGTAGCATTAAGGTCAGTTTAGTTTCGTAGCCTTTTTGACTCAAGTTAGTAAGTCCTTAGGGGTGTCTTTACACCTAATGCCCTAAAACCATCTGGTTTGGGAGTCATTGACCCAACACTCGCTACATGGGTCAATTAGAAAGCTTAAAAGAACTAGATATACCCGTGCCTTATATATATATATAAAAAAATAAAAAATAGAAAAAAAAACTATACCTTTTTCGTTCATTTCGATGAAAAATTCGGTGAATCTTGAGACATAGAGACCTTACACATTGGAGTCACTTGGAAGCTTCATTTCTATATGCTAATTCACTTTACACAGTGTCAAACTTGTGATGCCTTAACCTGCCTTTTGTAAGTAATTAGATTTTAACTTTTCTATTCATTGCGAAGATGGGTTTATCTTTTTAAGCTTGCTCATGAATGAATATCATGGTGATGTGTGCTCCTTAAATTTTTGGATACCATGAGTGATGAACTTATCTTTATGTTCTTTGTTTTTCATTTAGGTTTTTTTTTATTATTTTGTTTTGCTAAGGGACTAGCAAATTGCAAGTTTGGGGGTATTTGATGAGTGCCAAATATTGCATGTTTTGGCCCTTTAATTTACATTTGTTAGCTTAGGAATTTTTTACTTTGAGTTTTTTCGTTGTTTTACAGGTTTACAAGCTTGGAAAGAAGTTTCACTAAATTGCCAGAATTGCTTGTGCAGATCAGCCAATTTTGAGGATTAAACTATATTGATTTAGGAAGAACCAGAAGATGAACCATATATGCTTGGAAAGATCCGGATGTCTATTTTCTGAAGAATTTTACGGATCAAAAAAATGATTTTTCTAGAGAAAGTTATGACAGTTTTAGTAGACAAATGTCAGGCTGTGCATGATTTCAGCGTGACAGATCAACCATTTTTGAGGATTTAACTGTATTGATTCAGGAAGAACCATGAGATGAGCCATATATACTTGGAAAGATCCCGATGTCTATTTATTGGAGAATTTTACGGATCAATAAAATGATTTTTCTAGAGAAAGTTATGGCAGTTTTAGTAGACAAAGGTCAAAGAGCAAAAACTGGAATCTGCAGTATCCCACATCGGATTGGAAGCATATTGCACTTGTGATATTTTCCTATATAAGCCCTTCTTCACTTTATCTTTAATGTACAATTCCTGAGCCATTTTGGTGTTTACCAGTGGACGTCCACTAGCATTCTGGTGGATCTCGAAGGCTTTGTCACCACGAGGGGAAGCGCCGCCCGTCAGCGAGTGGAATTTTTCCCATGTAAAGTTATTTATTTATTTCTTTACATTTAGTTGTTTTAGTTTAAATGTTTAGCACTTTTATTATGAATTATAGTTTCATAGTTATGAGTGGCTAGACTCTTCAGCTAAGGTTGAAGATGAAGCCCCGCCATTGTTTGGCGTAGTAGTTCAGATTTGCTTGTACAAATATGACAATTTTTAGTATAAATATTCTGTCAATTATTTGAGTTAATCTTATAATTGATTGAGTTTAAATTATCTGTTGGATATTCCTTGTGTTTCATCTGATTGATACATTGAATGCTTTTCGATTAAATTGGATTTCCTTTGTGATTTGTTGAGAGTGGATACATTGGATGCTTTTGGTTTAGTTGGGATATTCTTTGTTTTTTGTCTTATAGTTGGATTCATGGAATGTTTTGATAGGCTATATTTTTAGAACATATATGCTTAACTTTGGTGGGGTGGATTTGGAAACCTTAGTGTTTTAATTATTAGTTTTTAAAAATCAATTTAGTTTAATTTTAATTTCTTTTGCAAATTATCATCTGAAATTCGGAACTAGGTTAAGATAGAGTTAGTTTAGATTGAAAATATACTTTCACAACGCAATTCCCTGTGGATTCGACCTCGCACTTGCACAACACTATACTGCAAACGACTCGTGCGCTTGCGAGTAATTTAAAACTCACAACAAGTTTTTGGCGCCGTTGCCGGGGATTTGTTTGGTTTGTGAAATTTTTTTGTCTGAATTGATTTTATTTTTCTACTAGTTAGTTATCAATTTTTTTATAAAAAAAAAAATTAATTTAATTTTAAAAAAAAATGTGAATGAATCCAGCGCCGGTTTCACAGTCTTTAGAGGACGCTCTCAAGTATTTCATTAAAATGACCGGCCCGTCCCTCAATGCTACCAACACTTTCAATGTTGAAAGTTGTTCCATCTGTGCTAGTCCCATGCATCTAGCATAGAATTGCCCATCAATGCCGGCTTGTGCCGAGTATCCTATGGAACAAATGAATGCTTTCAATGACTGTTGTTGGCAATCAATTGGATCTTGCTTCGAAACATACAATCCAAGGTGGTGGGACCACTTTAATTTTTCATCGGAGCAGAACCAACTGATGAATCAGGGAGGAGCCCCTTACCATGCTCACAATTAATACACTCCTGAATTTCCTCCACCAATTCCAAATTATAGTCACTCAGCTTATCCAGCACCATCACCTGCTTACCAAGCTCCCATTCAAGCGCCAGTGTCGGTTTCGCAGTCATTGGAGGACGCTCTCAACGATTTCATGAAAACGACTAGCCAATCTATGAGTGAAGTGATGAGTGCAACAATAGAAAACACCCAAGCGATTGCCACACTAGAGAATCAAATTGATCAAATCGCAAGTTCCGCGGGTGAAGGAGAGGAAGGAGAGTTCCCCAGTCAACCTGAGCCTAACCCAAAGGAACAGTTTGCGGTGGGAAATTCTTCAACTCCCATGCATTGGCAGGAACAAGTGCAATCAACTGTCCCATACTTATCTGGGAGACAAGTGGACAATCAAGTGGAAGAGAACCCTGCTAAGCACCAAGGGCAAGAGAGTGGCAACAATGGGAAGAGAGATGCTGAGCAATCCACAGCCACTCATATTATTAAGGATCTCTCTAGGTCATTTTTACCTAAAGTGCCTTACCCTGAGAGACTATAAAATCCCAAGAAAGAAGGGAAGTCTGAGGACATTATGGAGGCATGCTTTGCTAAGTTTGAAGAGGATTTGGATTTAGAGAAGTTACATGAGCAAACAAATACTATCGTGGAGTCTGCTCCTCGGAAGAGTAGTAAGACAGAGGAGACTATGGATGAATCCCATATTGAGGATCCCTTGGAGGCATACTTTGCTCACTTTGGAGAGGACTTGGGCTTAGATAAGTTACTCGATGAAGTAAATGTCATTTTGGAGTCTGATCCTCGAGAAAGCAATGAGAAGGAGGAGACCACCGCACCTGAAACCCCCAAGAAGGAACTTAAGCCTTTACCAGATAATCTTAAGTATAAGTTCCTAGGTTCAGCCGATAGTTTGCCTGTGATTGTACCTTCCGATTTGGGTGATGCTCTAGAGGAGAAATTATTGGACGTCTTAAGATAGCATAAGGAAGCTATAGGCTGGACTATTGAGGATGTCAAGGGGATCAGCCCCTCGGTGGTGACGTACATGTTACATTTGGAGGAGGATGCTGAGCCATCGAGGGAGCCACAAAGAAGGCTCAACCCTGCTATGCAAGAGGTTGTGAGGGAAGAAGATATTAAGCTGTTAGAGGCAGGGATCATTTATCCCATCTCTGATAGCAAGTTGGTGAGCCTGATTCAAGTTGTGCCCAAACATGCTGAATTAACGGTAGTGAAGAATGAGGACGACGAGTTGGTGCTAACTCATGTTTAGTCAGGAGGGAGAGTGAGTATAGACTACTGTAAGTTGAATGCTGCCACTAGGCCTGATCATTTTTCATTCCCATTTATTGATTAGATGGTAGAGCACTTAGTTAGGCATGTTTACTAATGTTGGATCTGGCTGAAGACGTTAAACTTAGCGCTCATGGGACGCACCGAACAGCTTATCTTTTCTGTTTATTTATTATTTCGCATTTTTATGATTAGTGTTTGTTTCTAGTATTTTTTGTTTTCCAGTTTTTTTATTTTTCAAGGACAATGCGTACTTCAGTTCAAGTTTGGGGGTATGCTATGAGCCATACCAGTCCAGATAGTTCTCCATATCTCAAGTCAGCTCTTTCCATATTAGTCACACATTGGGGTCAATGTGTAATTTAAGTTTGGGAGTATGGGAGACACACCACACACTTTGTCCTAATTTTTTGTCTTTTCGTCGTAGAGATAAATGCATGCTCATGTTATCATGAAATTTTGGTTGATCTAAACATTTTCTGTGATGTGATGTCATTGGTGAGCTTAACATTTTGAACACATGATCTGGTGATAAATTTTAAAATTTAGTTACTTACCTTAGGCATTTGAGAATTCACATGTTTGATCTTATCTAACACGAGCGCATTAGCACAAATTGTGTGAGGTATGACATGTGATTTTAATGTGTATTTTTCTTTGTCTTAACTGAAACTGGATGACTTGTTGGATAAACACTTGGGCATAAAAAAAAAGAAAAAAAAAGAGAAAAATATATATAATAATAATACTACTAATGATCATCATCAATAAACTTTCTACTGAGTAACTGGACCTCTTGCCTCAGTAAGCAGTGAGTGTTCACGTCAAAAGGTGGAAATTTTATTCATAATGATCATTGCGAAATTTTTCGTTGAGTAACTGGATCTCTTGCCTTAGTAAGCAGTGAGTGTTCATGTCAAAAGGTGAAAATTTTGTTTGGTAGCATTGCGGTCAGTTTAGTTTCGTAGCCTTTCTGACTCGAGTTAGTAAGTCCTTAGGGGTGTCTTTACACCTAATGCCCTAAAACCATCTGGTTTGGGAGTCATTGACTCAACACTCGCTACATGGGTCAATTAGAAAGCTTAAGGGAACTAGACATAGCCGTGCCTTATATATATATATATATATATATATATATATATATATATATATATATATATATATATATATATATATATAATAGAAAAATAAAAAAAAAACTATTCATTTTTCATTCATTTTAATGGGAAATTCGGTGAATCTTGAGACATGGAGACCTTACACATTGGAGTCACTTGGAAGCTTCATTTCTATATGCTAATTCACTTTACACAGTGTCAAACTTGTGATGCCTTAACCTGCCTTTTGTAAGTAATTAGATTTTAACTTTTCTATTCATTGCGAATATGGGTTTATCTTTTTAAGCTTGTTCTTGAATGAATATCATGGTGATGTGTGCTCATTAAATTTTGGATACCATGAGTGATAAACTTATCTTTATGTTCTTTGTTTTTCATTTAGGTTTTTTTTATTATTTTGTTTTGCTAAGGGACTAGCAAATTGTAAGTTTGGGGGTATTTGATGAGTGCCAAATATTGTATATTTTGGCCCTTTAATTTACATTTGTTAGCTTAGGAATTTGTTACTTTGAGCTGTTTTCGTTGTTTTACAGGTTTACAAGCTTGGAAAGAAGTTTCACTAAATTGCCAAAATTGCTCGTGCAGATCAGCTATTTTTGAGGATTAAATTGTATTGATTTAGGAAGAACCAGAAGATGAGCCATATATTCTTGGAAAGATTCGGATGTCTATTTTCTGAAGAATTTTACGGATCAATAAAATGATTTTTCTAGAGAAAGTTATGACAGTTTTAGTAGACAAAGGTCAGGCTGTGCATGATTTCAGCGTGACAGATCAGCCATTTTTGAGGATTTAACTATATTGATTCCGAAAGAATCACGAGATGAGCCATATATGCTTGGAAAGATCCTGATGTCTATTTTCTGGGGAATTTTACGGATTAATAAAATGATTTTTCTAGAGAAAGTTATGGCAGTTTTAGTAGACAAAGGTCCAAGAGCAAAAGCTGAAATCTGCAGTATCGCACATCGGATTGGAAGCATATTGCACTTGTGATATTTCCCTATATAAGCCCTTCTTCACTTCATCTTTAATGTACAATTCCTGAGCCACTTTGGTGTTTACCGGTGGACGTCCGCTAGCATTCTGGTGGATCTCGAAGGCTTTGTCACCACGAGGGGAAGTGCCGCCCGTCAGCGAGTGGAATTTCTCCCATGTAAAGTTATTTATTTATTTCTTTACATTTAGTTGTTTTAGTTTAAATGTTTAGCACTTTTATTATGAATTATAGTTTTATAGATATGAGTGGCTAGACTCTTCAGCTAAGGTTGAAGATGAAGCCCCGCCGTTGTTTGGCGTAGTAGTTCAGATTTGCTTGTACAAATCTGGCAATTTTTAGTATAAATGTGCTGTCAATTATTTGAGTTAATCTTATAATTGATTGAGTTTAAATTGTCTGCCGGATATTCCTTGTGTTTCATCTGATGGATACATTGAATGCTTTTCGATTAAATTGGATTTCCTTTGTGATTTGTTGAGAGCGGATACATTAGATGCTTTTGGTTTTGTTGGGATATTCTTTGTTTTTTATCTTATAGTTGGATTCATGGAATATTTTGATAGGCTATATTTTTAGAACATATATGTTTAACTTCGGTGGGGTGGATTTGGAAACCTTAGTGTTTTAATTATTAGTTTTTAAAAATCAGTTTAGTTTAATTTTAATTTCTTTTGCAAATTATCATCTGAAATTCGGAACTAGGTTAAGATAGAGTTAGTTTAGATTGAAAATATACTTTCACAACGCAATTCCCTGTGGATTCGACCTCGCACTTGCACAACACTATACTGCAAACGACTCGTGCGCTTGCGAGTAATTTAAAACTCACAACAAATGGGTTGCACTAGGTTCAACCAACATTGATATGTTCACCTTTTCCACATACAAAGCACTTCAAATTAGGGAAATTCTAAGATAAATATTTTTTCTGATTACATTTATAACAAACATCTATTTCTTAGTCATATATCAGATTACCACTTTCCCTTGGTGACATACTTACTTTCTCTGCCATGACTCCCAGTTCCCATAACATGTCTATCAAATCTAAGGGTCCCACCGATATTACTATGAGCTACAGAAGCAATAGATCATGTTTGCCTCTGACTCTGTACTTCAATTCCTTGTGACAAGAAACGCCGCATCTGGAGTGGTCTCCTAGCCTTCACACTCATACTGTCACCACCTCTAGGTCCCTCAAATCTAGACCTCTTCAGCCACTCCTTCTTGCCTCTAAACTCCATAAAATCTTTCTCAATTTGAAGTGTTATATTTGCCAACGTAATATAATTTATATGCCTCGTGTAAATTAGTTTCGATTTAATCTCAAAATGTAATTCACTTCTACACTTCTTCACCTCTAGGTCTACCATTTCAGGTACAACCATTGACAAGACCACAAATCTGCTATCATACTAAGTCATAGTCAATACATTTGCTTCAAATCAATAAAATCTCCTCTTGTTGGGCTCTAAAGGTATAAGAAAATTATTTATCAAGGAAAATTTCCTTAAACCTATCATAGGTTAAGGGTATATCAACATCTGCACTTACCTTGGGAAGAATATCCTCCCACCATTTCAAAACTTTTCCTTCTAACTCAAACGAAGCAAAGACAACCATCTACCTATCAGTTACTAGTAAAACATCAAATAATCTCTCTACATGTTTCTCCCAAAACTCAAGCTTAAAAGGATTCATAGATCCTTTAAATAACAAGGCATTCAACTTAATATATCTAACAAAACAACCTCTGTGCATCTTGTGCATAAACTCAATTTTCCCTTTTGAACATTTACCATTTTTGGATTTACAACAACCTCAGACACTACTTTAGCCTGTTCATCAAGTCTATGCTATAGGCTATCAACTCTATCATCTGTTACATTCATTTTCTCAAGAGCATGTGTAAGAATCAACTTCAGATTCTTTCACACCTTTACTAATATCAATTGTACTGTCAACACGTTCCCTTCTAGGAACCAAAGATTCAGACTCAACCTCGACTTGTCAAAATATTGGGGGCCTACCATGCCCTTTCAAATCCACAACTCTAACATGTCCACGTGTCATCCTCAAACTATTCATTAAAATATAATTTATTTTAATCTTCCACTTTCTTTCTTTTTATGCAGTCTACAGAATCATAAAACCTAATGCTCTGATACCAAAATTGTAATGATCCATCCTGGGTTGGCCATACTCGAGACAATATTGTCACATTTTGAAAATCCTAGCATGACACAAATATGCAACAAGAAAAATAACACCAATAGAAATTTTTACATCAATCCTTAACCTTCAACATGGGAGATACATCATTCTGATCTTGACTTAAACATTACATAGAACGAAATATGCATAAATATTTACAAATAAATTTTTATTTTATTTTCTCATTAGTTTGAGGATGTGGACACGTATGTCGCTTACAGATAATAATTCTGTCTGAATCTCAACTCACCAAACTATCTGTCCTGTCTGCTGCCTGCTGCCTGAAATCATTTAACATTGTGAGATGAGCTTCACAAGCTCAATGAATTAAATTTACTAGAAATATTCAATTCGTATAAATAACATTTTAATATTTAATCATTTATATCTCATATAACTTGATAATAACATTCTACTATCACTACACATCATAAGTCTCATTCTCTATCAATCTATTCTTTTTATATATTTGTTCACCTTAAGACCATCAATTATCTCATAATTACCTCGTTATGAGGTTCACAGCATATATAAATAGTTCTTATTATATCATACTTCCATGTTTCTTTCTCACCGTAACTGTCTCTTTGTGAGACTCATTCATCTATAAATAAATTTATAACAACAAAACAACACTTCAGTATTTCAGTAATAAAATCAATATTTAAAACAGATGTAATGCATGAATTATTATTAGGAAACATCTTCCCACATATCGACATGTTTTTATCTTAGACCGGCCCCCTCCCGGTTCTTTTATTTCCAGCATATATCGGCTGTCACAGTTTTCATTTATTTCCAGCATATACCAGCTGTCACGGTTTTCATTTGTTTCCAGCATATACCAGCTGTCATAGTTTTTCATTTAGACTGGTCCCTTCCCAGTTCTTTTATTGCATGCATATGCATATGAACAATGATATAAAAACAAACATGAATTCAAATATTTAAATTAGCGATCATAATTATTCTCAAATTATTATTTGAAAAATTCTACTAAATTTCTTTCCTCATAAATCATATCAAATCATTAACTATAGCTCATCAAGATCCACTAAATTTCCTCTCCTCACAAATCATATCAAATCATCAACCATAGTTCATCAAAAATTTCACTTATTGCCTTTATTAATAAATCGACTAATTATTCCAATAATATTATTTCTCATAAAATAATTTTCTACACATCCACTATTCCTATCATACCTATCAACCAACTTTCATCTATCACCAAATCATAAGTTAATGATTTATTATAATATTATCGCTAGATATTTCCTATTTATCTTGATTACTTAAAGTAAATCTAACTTACCACGTAGCACTTAGAGTTACCCGTGGATCATCTCTTTGCCTTTCCTGTTTCTCTCAGCAATTCATCTCGGTTGCTGATCGTTAACACCTGACATAATATTTATATTAAAATTTTTAATTTATTCTTCAATTCTTCCATAATTCACACCCTTTGGAAATTATCACTTTGAATTCCGAGAAATTTCATGTATGCTAGATTTCAAAAAATAAAACTCACGTTATTACCTTATGTTTTTCTTAGAGCTTCCTGTGGTTCTCTATAAAATTCTCTCATAAACTCCTTCAAAATTTTGTTCTTTCAACCTTTTTTCCGGTCCCCAAAGGCTTAAGGAATATAGTAGTTTGAAATGAGGAAATGAGAAACCAAACAGGATTTGGTAAGATTTTTATAAATTAACCTATATATATATAACTTTAAACTTCAGCCAGCCCATTGTGTTTGCCACGAAATTGGCTAAGGTGTTTCACATGCATTACTTGTCCTCTTTTGGCAATAGGTGTTGCCACCTGTTGCCATGTTTTGTTTTTTTTAAACAAAATTTTTTTTCTTTTCTATTATTTTCTTTTCTTTTTCTCCACGCTGACCCGTCCATTTTTTTTATATTTTCTTTGTAATTACGCCCCCACACATCCATTTTTTTTCAAAAGATTTATTTTATTCAATACTAAATCCTTCACGTATATATATTATTTTAATTTCATGTCATATTTATTAAATTATTTCTTTACCCTTACTTTACGAATATGGGTATTACATTTTGGGTCCAATTAGGCTTTTTGGGCTCTAGATTGGGTTTGTAATTAGTTCTCCTTTAAAATCAAAGTCACGGTTCTTGTTTCATCCAAATTCAAGCATTTATTGATCGAATTCTCATCGGCCCCCATGGACCATTCCAAAATTTGAACAAAATTGAATGTCTATAGGTGCAACTACAACCCTTGTGAATATATTTATTGATCGAATTCTCATGGGCTCCCATGGACCATTCTAAAATTTGAACAAAATTAGATGTCTATAGGTGCAACTACAGCCTTGTGAATATATTTGAGTATGACTGAGGGAGGAAAATTAAATCATAAAACTTTTAAAGATGCATGAAGACAAATGCAAAATGAAATGGATAGATTTATTGCATAAATTAATGGCTTTAGTATTTTTATTTTGCTACATGGATATGTTGATTGGTTATTTTATGGGTTTTATAATTTCATAAAAAAGATAAAATACGAAGTCTCGTTGTCTCACTCTTCATGACTCTTTAACTTTTTCTCCATGTTTGCTTTTTTGCCTCTAGTCTCATTATCTTCTTATCATTTTTGTAAGATCTCTCGAGTTAACTCTATACCCACAAATCAAAGTCATTTGCCATGAAAAAAATGAACCATTATGATAGCTCGAGGAAGTTGCATCATGGAATGGTCGACCTAAGTATCGTGAACCCTTTCAAGCAACCTCGAGGTCGTAGGGCAAGTGAAGTAACCATGGTCAGGTTCTGGGATGGTTTGTGGTTGACCATCTACGCTTTTTGTAGTATCGCGACCCATAAAGTTTTGCAGGATTCTATAATAGACAATTTGTCAAAAAGCCACATTTGTGCAACGAAGAATGTCACAAACCAACTCAACAGCAAGGGAAATGAAATTGGAGTGATGGAAATTGATTACCTAGAGTAATAATAGACTCCCAACACGATATAGTGTTTCCCAACGCGTGAATGCATCTAAGACATTCAATGTCCTAGCTAGTATTGCTCTCATTGGGCAAGAACCTTCAATTACTTTAAAGAGCCACATATAGTAGAGACTTATGCACACCTGAGCCTGATTCGCGCGTGAATAAGCAAGTCAATATGCATAAGAGCAACAACTGTTGTTGTTGAATGATTAGGAATTTGGGTTTAATCTTGAATACTTCCAAGACTAGTAGGCCAAAGTCAAAATGATCAACCACCGCAAGTGATTGGGCTTGCTTCTTGGTATTGCCAAATAAATTAACTGCTCTAAAAAAAGCCAGAACTATCAATTTGTCAGAAGGTTAGAGATGAAGAAAGGAGAAAAATTCTTATATATGGGATATATCTTAGTAAATTCCAAACAGAATACAAGTGTTTAAGGATCCCAACTCCTTGCAGCAGCTCTTATGAAAATCTTAATCATCTTCACAAGGTTCAGAAAGAAGATAGCATTCATCCCAAAATGGGAGAATTGTCGTCGCTCAATTTTTTCACACTTTTGAGCCAATTAATGAGTTGTCTAGTGATGGTCTCAATTACTGCAAGAGTTCTATAGAGAATTGATGTTTTGAAGACTCTAGTATGTGTTGAAATAAAGAAAGTGTCGTAACAATATATAGGGAAAAAATAAGAGATCCAAAACCAAGAACAAGTAAGAAAACTCGTGTCAGGTTGATAGTGACAGACCTCGAGCTCGAATATGTTGGCCAGCCCCACCAGAGAGTTGGCTAGTCGGTCCCTTCAACGAGCCAATTGGTCACAACACTAAATCTTCATTTATTTTTCACGCGATTTTCTTATTTCTTCCTGGTTTTGTTCAATTTTGAGCCTATTTTGATCATGTAAAATAATTTATGTGTAAACTTTTCACCCATCAATAAAATGGATTTTTTTTTGGAAATTTTATGATTTATTTATCCAAATGAAACATAGTATTTCCAAGAAATAAACATCTTTCATTTCGTCATCATATCCATTTCATTCATTCATATCTTTCATCCATACCATCCATATCTTACATATATTACATGAAATTATCTCATCAACCATGGGAAAAAGAAACAGTCCCAAATCTAAAGTTAATGCCTTGACTTCTTACTCTACTTGCTCTTGCTTATTGCAACTGTTTGTTTTCCTTTTGCTCTAGTCCTTTTAGGTGGTTCCTATGGAAAATCATCAAAATCCTTATCTTCATTGGTCTATAAAACTAATATGCCTGAATGAGATTGGTAACTGGTATAACCACGAGCCTTCTTAAGACTTTATCTAAGTCGATCCCTCTCCAAGGTTAGTTGTACCTACAAGTCAAGGCAATTCCATAGTTAGTATGAAGGATGGATCTTAAAAAAAGCAAGAAATAAAGAAGATAAAGGGATGATTACAATGGTCAGACCCTTGTTATTAAAGTATGTCTTTAGTTTGTTGGTAATTTTGAAAGCCTTATGAGCTAGTTCTTTTTTTACTCTAGCTAGAACCCTCAGCAATCTCTTGGCAGATGAGTGGATAATCAGAAGAAAATGGTTTGACAATATTAAGAAAATCAAATTAAACTAAGAATGAAATAGTTGGGAAGATTACCATCTGAACATGGCTAGGAAGATGAGTAATCTCATTTGCAGGGGAAATTAGTAATTCATTGTTTGAGGTTCATCACATATATTTGGGAATATTTTGAACCTAGGAGGTAAGCATCCTTACCTGTAGTGTCTGAAAATAAGATAGTCCCAAATATATAAAGCAAGAACAGTCGCATAATATTATCAGAGGTAATTGTTATCTTGAGAGGATGATATGCCAAATGCATGACATTTGAACTTGGTCAGTTAAGAGGAATAGTGCCATCAAAGTAGGGAAGAAGAATTCCTAAAAGCTTGAACATTTTTCATGCTTTCTTACAAAACTTAGTATCCAAAAAGATGGGCTCACCTGCCACTTTTAGACCAGTGATTATTGGAAAATCCTTCGGAGTCATGGTGGCCTCGAAATCAAAGAAAATCAGATTATGGGTAGCATTGGACCACTTTTCAACCAGTGCTAAAACCAGAGGAATATTTGGACTAAAAAAGTGATAGACCCAATGAAAGTCCCAAAATTAACATTTATGACATGTTGTTTCGCAATAGAATTCAATATACCATACCACTCAGTCATGTGCTTCAGACCACCATAGCATTTGATTAGAGGTGGAGCTTGCAAAATATTTGTTTTATCAGAAGTGGTAGTTATATTTTCTCGAAAAGAAGATTAAAAAAAAGAGAATTACCACTCTCAATCGCACAAACTTGGAGTAGTGCAATTCTGGATCAAGCTTTGGGGGTATTTGTTGTTCTTTTTGAATCTGTGGTTTATGGCATGTGATTTTGCCGTTTGCTTAAAACGGATGATTGGGAATTTTTGTTGGTGAAGACTTGAAGAACTACATTGCCCAAAATTAATTTCAAGAAAGAATGTAGGAAATAGTAACAAGGAAAGCAAGGCAAGCAGTTTACCTATCTCAAACAGAAATCTGGAGCAAAGACTGCAAAAATTCTTTTAAATCTTCAAAGAGAAGAAATTTGAGGATTTTCTCTCAAGAATGGGGATTAAAAGATGTGTAGAAGAATGAAGTTGACCTTAGAGTATTTATAGGAAATTCTGGTCAAACTAGCCATTGCAGGTCAACATAGTTTGAAATTTGAAAAAGTGGTTATTGAGAGCTGTTTGATTGCTTGTCTTGACTGTCCGATCGTCAGCCAGTGTGCTGGTCAATCCCTGTCCCTAGTTTTTTCCAGTCTCAATCAATTTTGCTATGTTTTGCACTTCGAATGCAAATCTAATTCAAACAAAATCAAAATGGAGAAGTTTGTGATCAAAATGCATTTCTCAAACATCAGTACACTCAAAATCCAGTTAGTATTCTAGTTAGTAGTTTAGTCAACAACTCAGACAACAGTAGAATCAATCCAAAACTTGACTAACAAAACATTTTTTCTTTCCCAATAGAGTAATCTCTAAGTTGATAGTCATCATCTTCCCTAGTCAAGTCCAAATATCCAAGGAAAAGGATAAACATCCCTAATAAAGTCGAATAGAAAAAATTCAATTTATAAGCTCTTGTTCTTTTAAAGTATCAATGTAAGCCCTCTTTTTCTCGAAGGCATCACTATAAGCTCATGTTCATTTGAGGCATCATTGCAAGCCCTTGTTTTCTCTAATGCATCATTGTATGCCCTTTTTGTTTTGAGGCATCAATGTAAGCCCTTGTTTTCTCCAAGGCATCGTTGTAAGCCCTTGTTTCCTTTAGACATCATTGTAAGCCCTTGATTTCAGAAGTCCTTTAAACATGCGTCAGCCATAAAGTCCTATAAATAGGCATTTACCATCAAAGCTTTCAACACAGAGGCATCTTTCATATTAATAATCCCTAGTGGAGTCTTCATTGGAGAATTCTCCCGCGAGCTTCCCCAGTGAAGGTATATAAGCAAAAAAATGACAAAAAGGGACTCTGTCGCTATCAAGTACGAGTCACTATCATGGGGTCACCCATGACAAATTTATATTCCCACAATATGTTCCCCTTTTGCATTACATACATTGTACCTTATCATTCTAATATTTGGAAAGAAATTACGGTCCCTTACAACCTTTAACTTTTTCTTACTAAGAAGCTCAGACAAATGGGGCAAATGATAGACACTTAATTTCGTTTCAAATATTATAATGAACTATATGTGGAGCTCGATAACGAAATATTAGTCATGAAAATTTTTAAATGGATGAGCATACATTGGAAAATTAATTTCGGACGAGATCTGACCAAAGAAAGTCAAACTGAGATAGACCAAGCCAAAATAAGCCTAAAATGGACCAGGGAACGAAAAATGCAAGACAAGGGGCCAGGACTAGCTGGTTGACTGGGCCAATTGGTAAACTGGTCTTGTCCTAGGGTTGATCAGTCGGGTCCTAAACGCGACCCACTACGTTGCCCCCTAATTATTGTTTTGCCTCCAAACCCTAAAACGACCACAAAGATGACATGAATAATTAGATTTTCCACATTTGGATCTGATTTGACATATACTAGCCATCCATTTTTCAAAACTCTAGCTCCCTAATTTTCTGTAAATACCCCCTTCAACCTATAGTTTTAAACACACCAAGAATCTTCAGAGAAAAGTTGTAGACACCAAAACTTTATAGATTTTTCCTACACATAATTCCCTAGAGAGAATTTTGAGAGACATCATACTCTTAACAATCTTTTCTCCTTTTTTCTCCACTAACCCCTAGCCACCACATAAACACTAGTCACTATAAAATCCTGCATACACAAATCTTTACATTAAATCAGACCAATCTTTGAGATCAATTCAAGTTCTAAGTTGAAATTCTACGTCTGTGCATCCATCAACGTAGAACGAATAAACAATATGAGCGCAATCCTCATCACATGTGGAAATCTATGACAAATCTAGTATTAGTTCCATAAGCTAATCCTTTCATAAGCATGTGAAGAGATTGAATTGTCAAGAGGTTAGTAATTTAATTTCAATAATTTAATCGTCACAACGACATGAGAATTATTTATTTTGATCATTTGTGATTTATTTCAACTATGCACATCATACAGAAACATGACCTAGGTATGCATTAAATATTTCTATGACATATAGGTTAAGATTATTTCCATCATGATAAATAAATTAAAATTTCATGATGTTTGATGATAACTTTTAGATCTAATTGATTAGGGTTTCGTATGATTTTTCGTCAATTAGTTGCATCGAAACTGTATGAAAATAAAGTTTTTTTTGCTGAAAACTCATAAAACTCCACACCAGTACCAATGGGCCCAGTCGACTCTCTACTACGGCCGGTCAGCCAGCCTTAGATTTGGACTGGTTAGGTCCTGTATGGACCCGATCGACTAACTTGCTCTTTGTTCCCTAATTTCGTGATTTTTTAATTATTTATTTATTTCCTTACACACTAACATGTTTTCTCTGTTTTTCAGTTAAATTTGTTGTCTTAATTTATTTCTCTTTGATTATTTGTCTTTTTAATTTAATTGCTATGCATAATTATCTCTTATTTTATCCTACTTTATCTCATTTATGTGTTTACTGTGTTTTTCTAGGTTTTTGGAGTATTATGAAATTATCTGAATTAAAGAGCAAAATAGGGAAAAGCTAGAATCTGCTGTTGCGATCGAGCACAAGAGAGCTGCGATCGAGCGCATTTGTGCAGTATGGCGGTTGGTCCTATTTTGGAAAGGGGAGATACGATTATCAGTGCACCATGCTGATCGAGCGCACCATGTTGAGAGAGAGACGATTAAGAGAGCATGTCTATTTTATTTCATATTTGAAGAAAAGGAAGATCTAAATTTTAGCAGCCTGTCGTCTAGGGACTTTTTCTCTCATTTAAATGAAGATTTTATTTAAGTATATGAGTTGCTAAAATAAAATAGACGTGGGCAGAAGTTTTGAGCAGCGTGTGAAGGCTTAAATCCCACATCCCATATCCCACATCGATTGGAAACACATTCTACATCCCACATCCCACATCGGTTGGAAACAAATTGCACTCATGGAGTTTCCCTATAAAAGCCCCATTTCACTTCATCTTCAAGAGGGGTGGATCTTGAAGGATTTGCTATCAAGGTGGGAAAGCGCCGCACAACAAAAACAAAAAGAAAAAAAAAAACAAAAAGAGGAGCTGCAAGTGTAATTTCTCTCTTAATGTATTTTCAGCTTTAATTTATTTCTTTTGTGTTTTAAAGTTTAATGTTTAGCACTTTAAGTGTGAAATTTATTTCTATAATCATGAGAGGCTAAAACCTTTATCTAAGATTGAAGATGAAGCCTCGCCATTGATTAGCATTATATTTTCATATATGTTCGTACGATTTTGACATTTTTGTATTGATGTTCTATTTCAGTTTAATTGTTTGAGTAAATTCTTATGATTTATTGTTTTGTTTATAAACTGTTCAAATTGGATATTCGATGTGTTTCATCCGACAGATACATCGAATCATTCAAATTAAATCGGATATCCACTGTGATTTGTAAATTAAACGGATACATTTGATGATTTGATTTAACTAGGGTATTTGTTGTGATTTGTATATCAATGGATCCATGGAATTATTTGATAAATTACTTTTATATAGAACATACATATGATGTAATTGCTTGTCGGTTGTGGTAACAAAAATCATGAAAATATATGCTTTAATTTGGTGGGGTGGATTCAGAAACCTTGGTGCTTTTATTATTTGTTTTAAATCAATTTAGTTTAGTTTATATTCTTTGCATGACACAGTTCGAAATTCGGAACTAGGTTAAAATAGGTTTAGTTTAGATAAAAATCTATTTTCATGACGCAGTTCCTTGTGGATTCGACCTCGCACTTGCACACACTATATTGCAAACGACTCGTGCGCTTGCGAGTAATTTAAAACTCACAATAAGTTTTTGGTGCCATTGCCAATGATTTGTTTTGTTTGTGAAAATTAAATTTTTTTCTGAATTAATTTTATTTTTCCACTTGTTTAGTTAGCATTTTTGTTTATTTTTATTTTTGCAATTTTATTCTAGTTTATTTGTTTCTATTTGTAAGTGCCCATAAACAATTAAAAAAAATATATATATAAAAAAACCAAAGAAAATTTTGGTGTTTGATCTGTTTTTGCAGTCTGTCGAATCACACTTTACCTATGCTCAATCACATCTCCGCAGACAGCATCAGCACACCGGCAACAGCTGAAAAATTTTTTTTTGCCAATTTTTGTTGGTTCATTTTGTGAGTATTGTGTTTTCTGTTTTGGCATTTATTTTATTGTTATTTGTATTTTATTTTATTCTTTTGTTTCTGCTAGTTAGTTTATTTTATTGCTTTTTTGTGTGGTGTATGCTTCGTCGGAGATCTCTGAACTTAAAGTTGATACCTTTAGATCCCGAAATAGAAAGAACTCTTAGGAGAAATAAGAGAGCACTTGTTGAGAGAAAGACGGTTGAGATGGGGGACAATTTAAGGAATACAAATCAACAGGAGAATGTAGAGCAACCTAGAGCTTCGAATGTAGACTTCACTACATCCCTTAGGGATTTATTTGCACCCGTTGCGACTAACTCCCCTTCTTGTATAGTGTTGCCACCAACTAATGCTACCCATTTTGATCTAAAGCCACATGTCATCCAACTCCTACCCTCATTTCATGGCTTGGATCTTGAAAATTCTTACAGCCATGTGAAGAAGTTCAAAGATATTTGTGCCACATTCAAGTTCCAGAACTTCTTGGATGAGTCGGTCCATCTTAGACTTTTCCCTTTTTCTCTTCATGATAAAGCTAGGGCATGGTTGGATTCCAACACGCCCGGGTCTATTACATCTTGGGAAAGCTTGTTGAGTAAATTCTATAATAAGTTTTTTCTAATGTCTAAAGTGAATGAGTGCCAAAAAGAGATTAGTTCTTTCACTCAGGAGGAGGATGAGAAGTTTTCTGAGAGTTAGGAGCGTTTCAAAGAGTTACTGATCAGATGCCCTCCACATGGATATGAGAAGTGGAGACTCGTTCAGTTCTTCTTCCAGGGGTTGACTCAACCCAACCGTAGCATGATCGAGTCTATGAATGGGGGGGGGGGGGGGGCATTCTTAAGTTTGATGGGGGATGAAGCATACAAGGTATTGGACAAGTTGCTCGACAACTCGCAATAGTGGGATTTTTCAAGCTATCAGGACAAGTCCATTCGGGCCCCTAAGAAAGGAGGCATCTATGAGATTAAGGAGGACACTAACTTGAGGATAAAGATAAATGCTCTCACCAAGAAGGTTGACGCTCTCACTGTGGGCCAGTCCATCAATGCTACCAATACATTCATTGGTGATAGCTGTTCCATTTATGATAGTCTTATGCATTTAGCACAAAATTTTCCATCTTTGTTGGTTTTTGCCGAATATCCCATTGAATAAGTGAATGCTTTCAATGACTATCGAAAATAATCAAATGGATCTTACTCCGAGACTTACAATCCAGGGTGGCGGAACCACCCTAATTTTTCATGGAAGCATAACCAACCGATGAATCAGGGAGGAGCCTCTCATCATGCTCACAATCAATACCCTCCTGGATTTCCTCCACCAGGTCCAAGTCATGGTTGTTTAGCCCATCCAGCACCATCACTCGCTTACCAAGCTCTCACTCAAGCTCCAACATCGATTTCACAGTCATTGGAGGACACCCTCAAGGATTTCATGAAGATGACCGGCCAATCCATCAGCAAAATGAGGAGTGCGACAATAGTAAACACCCAAGTGATTGTCAAGCTAGAGAGTCAAATGGGTCAAATCGCAAGTCACTTAGGTGAAAGAGAGAAGGGAAAGTTCCTCAGTCAATCCATGCCCAACCTGAAGGGATAGTTTGTGGTTGGAAATTCATCAACCCCTACGCACAGGTAAGAACTAGTGCAATCGATTGTCACATTGAGGTATGGGAGACAAGTGGACAATCAAGTGGAAGAGAACCCTGCTATGCAGCAAGGGCAAGAAAGTGGTAACAATGAGAAGGGAGATGCTGAGCCATCTATAGCCACAACTACTATTAAGGATTTTCCTAGGTCGTTTGTACCTAAAATGCCTTACCTTGAGAGATTACAAGTGCTCAAGAAAGGAGGGAAGTTTGAGGACATTATGGAGGTGTTCAAGCAGGTCCAAATCAATATCTCATTTTTGGACGCCATCCAGCAAGTGTCGTCATATGCCAAGTTCTTAAAGGACTTGATCACTGTCAAGAGGAGGACGATGTCTCAAAGAAGGCATTTTTGACCAAACAGGTTAGCTCAATCCTTTAGTGCAAGCTGCTCATCAAGTATGAGGACCTAGGGTGTTCTACCATCTCTTGCATGATAGGATTCAGCCGGATTGAGAGGGCTCTTTTGGATCTAGGAACCAGTGTGAATCTTCTGCCCTACTCAATCTATTCGCAGTTAGGGTTAGGAGAATTGAAGCCCACATCCATGACGCTTCAATTAGCTGACAGGTTAGTGAAGATACCACGGGGAATAATTGAGAATTTTTTGATAAAGATGGATAAGTTTTATTTCCCCATGGGTTTTATTGTGCTTGACACAGAGCTGGTTCAGAATGTGGTGATTCAGATACTGGTGATTCTAGGGCAACCATTCTTAGCCATGGCTAATGCCCTGATAACTTGTAGGACAAGGGTGATGAAGATTTCCTTCGAAAATATGACAGTGGGGCTGAATATCTTTGATATCTGTAAGTAACCATTGGAATATGAGGAAGTGAGAAATGTATGCTTGATAGAGGAGATTATTGAGGAGACTGTGGATGAATCAAGCATTGTGGACTCCCTTGAGGCATGCTTTGCTCAGTTTGGAGAGGATTTGGATTTAGATAAGTTACTTGAGTAAGTGAATGTCATTTTGGAGTCTGCTCATCTGGAGAGCAATGAGATGGAGGAGACTGCAGCACCTGAGCCTCCCAATAAGGAACTTAAGCCTTTATCAGACAATCTTAAGTATAAGTTCCTAGGTCCAGCTGATTCTTTGCCTATGATTATAGCTTCAGATTTGGTTGATGCTCAAGAAGATAAATTACTGGTCGTTTTAAGAGAGCACAAGGAAGTTATCGGCTGGATTATTGAGGATATCAAGACGATCAGCTTCTCAGTGGTGATGCATAAGATACATTTGGAGGAGAATACCAAGCCATCGAGGGAGCCACAGAGAAGGTTCAACCCAGCTATGCAAGAGGTTATGAGGACTGAAGTGATAAAGTTGTTGGATGCAAGGATCATTTATCCAATCTCTGATAACAAGTGGGTGAGCTCGATTCATGTCGTGCCCAAGCAGGCTGGATTAACGGTAGTGAAGAATAAGGACGATGAGTTGGTGCCAACTCGTTTTCAGTTAGGATGGAAAGTGTGTATAGACTATTATAAGTTGAATGCTGCCACAAGGAATGATCATTTTCCACTCCCATTTATTGATCAGATGGTGGAGCGCTTGGCTAGGCACGATTACTATTGCTTTTTGGATGGTTATTTTGGATATAACCAGGTCCCTGTAGACCCCGAAAATCAGGAGAAGACAACGTTTACCTATCCTTTTGGGATATTCACCTACCGTTGCATGCCCTTTGGGTTATGCAATGCACCCGTTACTTTTTAGTGGTGCATGGTCAGTATATTCTCTGACATGGTAGAGCGTTTCTTAGAGATTTTCATGGATGACTTCTCCGTGTTCGATTCATCATTTGAGGAGTGTCTGCACCGTCTCACTTTGGTCTTAGTGTGGTGCAAGGAGAAGAACCTGGTGCTTAATTGGGAGAAGTGCCATTTTATGGTCAAGAAAGGTATTGTACTGGGGGATGTCATATCTCATCAGGGGATTGAGGTCGACAAAGCGAAGGTGGAACTGATTTCCATCCTTTCACCCCCACGTACGGTGAAGAAGGTTCGTTCTTTTCTAAGTTATGCAGGATTCTACAGGCGATTTATCCAAGATTTCAGCAAGATCACCAGGCTCTTGTGCAAGTTGTTGTTGCAGGATGCCCCATTTATATTTGATGAGGACTGTAAGAAAGCATTTGGGGATCTGAAGAAGATTCTGATGTCCACACCCATTATTCAGCCACCCAACTGGGGTGTACCTTTTGAGATTATGTGTGACACATCAGATTATGTAGTTGAATCTATTTTAGGGCACTGTATTGATAAACTCCCCCATGTCATCTACTATGAAAGCAGAACTTTAAATGGCGCATTACTCAATTACTCTACCACTGAGAAAGAGTTGCTAGCAGTCGTTTTTGCATTGGACAAGTTCAGATCCTACTTGTTAGGATCAAAGGTCATCATCTACTCGGATCATGCAGCATTGAAGTATCTTTTCTCTAAAAATGATGCTAAATCTCTTCTTATCCGATGGATCTTGTTACTTCAGGAGTTTGACATAAAGATTCGGGATAAGAAAGGTTCAGCAAATGTGGTGGCGGACCATTTGTCTAGGCTGATAGTGGATTTCACTGAGGCCACAATTCTCATTTCTGAGACTTTTCTTGATGAGCAATCGATACACATTGCTCATAATCCCATGCTATGGTTTACGGATATAGTGAACTATCTTGACACTGGTCAAATGCCTTTACATTAGGGGTAACAAGATAAGTCCAAGTTTCTGGCCATGACAAAACATTTTTTTTGGGATGATCCTTGCCTGTTCAAGTATTGTCTCGATCAGATCATTAGAAGGTGTATTCCTGAGCATGACCAATCTAATGTCATCTCTTTTTGTCATGATCATGCTTGTGGAGGCCATTTCAGTGCTAAGAAGACCGCTGCGAAGATTTTGCAGTGTGGATTCTATTGGCTTACCCTGTTCTGAGACTCTCACACCTACTGTGCATCTTGTAAGAGTTGCCAAAAGCTAGAGAGTATTTCTAGGAGGAATATGATGCCCCTTAACCTTATTCTGATTGTTGAGATTTTTGACGTATGGGGCATTGATTTTATGGGACCTTTCCCAAACTCCTTTGGCTATCTGTACATTCTGGTTGCTATGGACTATCTGTCCAAATAGATGGGGACCATTGCATGCAAGACCAATGACCACAGAGCTGTGGTCCAATTTTTGAAGGACACTATCTTTGCTCATTTTGGTACACCTTGAGTAATCATAAGTGATGGAGGTAAGCAATTTTGCAATCGAATTTTTGAGCAGTTGATGAAGAAGTATTTCATCACACATAAGGTTTCCACCTCGTATCACCCGCAAAAGAGTGACAAATAGAAATTTCTAATCGCGGGATCAAGTATATTTTAGAGAAGACTGTGAACTCTAGTAGAAAATATTGGTCTCTACGATTGAATGATGCACTGTGGGCATATCATACATCATTCAAGACTCCAATTGGCATGTCTCCATATCGTCTTGTGTACAGAAAAGCATGTCACCTTCCGGTGGAATTAGAGCATATAGCGTATTGGGCTATCAAGCAACTGGACTTCAAACTTTCGAAGGCTGACTCACAAAGGAAGCTCCAACTCAATGAATTAGAGGAGCTGCGGAATGATGCATATGATTGTGCGCGGTTGTACAAGGCATAAATGAAGAAGGCTCATGACCAGAACATTTTGAGACGATCTTTTGAGCCTACTCAAAAAGCTCTTCTTTACAATTCACGCTTGCATCTTTTTTCAAGCAAACTCAAATCTCGATGGACAGGCCAATTTATTATTCGGTCGGTTTTTCCTCATGGGGCCATCAAGATTGAGGATCCAAAGAATGGTAACACTTTCAAGGTGATTAGACAGAAACTAAAACCATTCTTGGAGTTGAGGAGTCTGGAGATTGAGACGATATTGTTGGAGGATCCAAGTTACCCAGAGTGATTGTCGTCTACTATGGAGAGTCTGGCTGAAGACTTTAAACTTAGCGCTCATGAGAGGCACCCCATAGCATATCCTTTATATTTTTATTATTTTTTGTATTTCTTGTTACTGTTTATTTCTAGTATTTTTTTTGTTTTCCAGTATTACTTTAGTCTTTATTTTTCAAGGACAACGCATACTTCAGTTCAAGTTTGGGGGTATGCTATGAGCTATGCCAATCCAACTAGTTCTCCATCTCCCAGATCAACTCTTTCCATATTATTCACACATTGGAGACAATGTGTAATTTAAGTTTGGGGGTATGGGAGACACATTACACACACTTTGTCCTAGTTTGTTGTTGTTTTTCTTTTCTTCGTTTTTAAGAGAAGATAAATGCATGCTCATGTTGTTATGAAATTTTGGGTGATCTGAACAAATATTGTGATGTGATTTCATTAGAAAGCTTAAAATCTTGAACACATGATCTGACGATAGAGTTTTAAAGTTTAGTTACTTACTTTAGGCATTTGAGAATCCACATGTTTGATCTGATTTGACACGAGCACATTAGTACATAATTGTGTGAGGTATGACGTGTGATTTTAATGTGTATGTTTCCATGGCTCAGCTGATTCTGGATGACTTGTTGGATGACCACTTTGGCATAAAACAAATTGTATAAAAAGAGAAAAATGCTCATCATTGATAAGTTTTTCACTGAGTAACTGAACCTCTTGCCCCAGTAAGCAGTGAGTGTTCACGTCAAAAGGTGGAAATTTTGATTGGTTGCATTAAAGCCAGTTTAGTTTTGTAGCATTTTTGACTCGAGTTAGTAAGTCCTTAGGGGTGTCTTTACACCTAATGCCCTAAAACCATCTGGTTTAGGAGTCATTGACTCAACACTTGCTATATGGGTCAATAAGAAAGGTTAAGGGATCTAAACATGGCACAATCTCACAATAAAATAAAGAAGAAAATAAAACTATGCCATTGATTGTTCATTCTAATAGAAAATTCTATAAATCTTGAGACATGGAAACATTGCACATTGGAATTATTTGGAAGCTTCATATTTATGTGCTAGTTCACTTTACACCGATTTGAGCTTGTGATGCCTTAGTTGGCTTTTTGCAAGTAATTAGATTTTAACATTTCTATTCATTGCAAAGATGGGTTTATTTTTTTAAGTTTGCTCATGAATGAATATCATGGTTTTGTGTGATACTTAAATTTTTGGATGCCATGAAAGATGGATTTATCTTTGTGTTCTTTGTTTTTCATTTAGTTTTTGGTTTTGTATTGCTAAGGGACTAGCAATATGTAAGTTTGGGGGTGTGATAAGTGCTTAAATATTCATATTTAAGCCCCTTAATTTATATTTGTTAAGCTCTTAGTTTATGTTATTTCATCCTATTTTATCTTTTTTTCTATGTTTACTGTGTTTTTCTAGGTTTTTGGAGCATTATGGAATTATCCGGCATAAAGAGCAAAATAGGAAAAAACTGGAATCTGCTATTGCGATCGAGCATAGGAGACCTACGATCGAGTGTATTCACGCAGTATGACTGCTGGTCCTATTTTGGAAAGGAGAGAGACGATTATCAGCACACTATGCTGATCGAGCGCACCATATTGAGAGAGAGAGATGATTAAGAGAGCACTTCTCTTTTATTTTAGATTTGAAGAAAACGAAGATCCAAATTTTAGCAGCCTATCGTCTAGGGACTTTTTCTCTCATTTAAATGAAGATTTTATTTGAGTATATGAGCTACTAAAATAAAAGAGACGTGGGCAAAAGTTTTGAGCGGCATGTGAGGGCTTAAATCTCATATCCCACATCAGTTGGAAACACATTGCACTCATGGAGTTTCCCTATAAAAGCCCCATTTCACTTCATCTTCAATGGGGGTGGATCTCGAAGGCTTTGCTATCAAGGGGGGAGAGCGCCGCACAGTAAAAACAAAAAGAAGAAAAAACAAAGAGAAGAGCTGTAAGTGTAATTTCTCTCTCAATGTATTTTCAGCTTTAATTTATTTCTTTTGTGTTTTAAATTTTAATATTTAGCACCTTAAGTGTGAAATTTATTTTCATAATCATGAGAGGCTAAAACTTTCATCTAAGGTTGGAGATGAATCCTCGTCATTGATTAGCATTATATTTTCATATATGTTCGTACGATTCCGACATTTTTGTATTGATGTTCTATTTCAGTTCAGTTGTTTGAGTAAATTCTTATGATTGATTGTTTTGTTTATAAACTGTTCAAATTGGATATTTGATGTGTTTCATCCGATGGATACATGGAATCATTCAAATTAAATTGGATATCCACTGTAATTTGTAAATTAAATGAACACATTGGATGATTTGATTTAATTAGGGTATTTGTTGTGATTTGTATATCGATGGAATCATAGAATTATTTGATAAATTACTTTTATATAGAACATACATAGGATGTAATTGCTTGTCGGTTGTAGGAACAAAAATCATGAAAATATATGTTTTAATTTGGTGGGGTGGATTCATAAACATTAGTGCTTTTATCATTTGTTTTAAATCAATTTAGTTTAGTTTATATTCTTTGCACGACACAGTTCAAAATTCAGAACTAGGTTAAAATAGGTTTAGTTTAGATAAAAATCTATTTTCACGATGCAATTCCCTGTGGATTCGACATCACACTTGCACACACTATATTGTAAACGACTCGTGCGCTTGCGAGTAATTTAAAACTCACAACACCGGTCGACCAGCCCTAGCTTTGGACTGGTCGAGTCCTGTATGGACCCGATCGACTAACTTGCTCTTTGTTCCCTAATTTTGTATTTTTTAATTATTTATTTATTTCTTTACTGCACTAACATGTTTTCTCTGTTTTTCAGTTAAATTTGTTGTCCTAATTTATTTCTCTTTGATTATTTGTATTTTTAATTTAATTGTTATGCATGATTATCTCTTGTTTGATATGAATCGATGTTTTACCAATTTGACTGGGATAAAATGTTACTGCACGCAATTATATGTTAGTGTATAGCAATAAATAGTGTTATTTAATTATTAAGTATTTTTCTCAAGAACATGAGGTGACCTAGGCAAAAGGGGAAGCTTTAATTCCTTTTTCTCTCGTACCCCAATTTTTTGCCCCGAATATCTCGCATACTAATAATAAGAGATATTGGCTACCTTTAAGGTCGAATTGCGACTCCAAAATTATCTATTATCCTTGATTTGTGCTTGGATGACACGTCCCTCGGAAAATATCCCTCGATAAGGACTAACACCATAACAATGAAGTAATTGTTAGTTATCTAACAATTGAAAATGTATATATGATGGGTGCCTTTTTACTACTTATTTCCATATGCCAACTCTCTTCGATGCACACCCTCGCTTATTTGTCCTTCATCGAAGGGAATGACCTTGGGCATTAAGCTCGAAGTTGTGGGATACGGAGGAAAGGAGCGGTACTTATAGGTAGCCTGTGCTATGTACGAGTTTTATTTTTTGTTTAAAATTAGTTTGCAAACTAGTTTTATTCTTTTTTTAAAAAAAATTTATGAATTTATTGTTTATATTTAATGGATATATGGAGTATATATAGTATGAAGATTTATCTTTTATGTTTTTGTGCTTTTTTTTATTATTTATTATTTGTAAAGTAGTATGTTTTGTATATTTTTTATTCTTTACTTCTTTTAGTTTATAAAGTTATATGGTTTGTTAATTTTGTATTGTTAATGTATTTTTTAATTCATAGTTCAAGTTTTATTTATTATTATTATTATTATGTTTTTATGTTTTTGTTTTAGAGTTTATATCACATAATTGAAACAAGAAAGTTCATGTAAGAGAGTGACTGATCAGAATGCCATCCTTTCATTTGTTTGTATTTGTTGGAGTATAACTTTTCTTTCTTTTCGTAGTAAATTTTTTTCTCTCCATATAGAGAAATCATCAAAGAAAAAGTAATGTGTGGTGTTCCATCTTTAGTGAAAATCATATTTAAAAAGATATTTATAAATATGTATCACAAGTTAAATTGTGTAATTCTCTTTCCAATATTATATGTTTCGCGTAATAAATATTTGTTAATTGAACTTTAAAATTAAAAAGTTTGAAGTAGGTACAATGATTAAAGAGATGGATTTCGAATTCTATTACATGTCCCATAACAATGCTATAATATTTTGAAACAATAATTTATATCTTCAAGATGTTTCCATAGATGGTAAATATAACTCTATTCAGGTTAAATATGTTTTAAAGAACATATTTGATTTATATAATTATTTTTTTTAATAAAGAGTAAATAAAATCCCTAAATTTTCTTTTATGAATTGTTTCCAAACATAATTAGCATTTCTTCAGGGAATAATATCATCATCTCTAACTAGAAAGCGTAATCTGTGCATATTATGTTGTCATCTTCATGTTTTATTGGGACTATTGTTTATGGATCAAAATGTCCTTCTGCATGTTACATTTAGCTTGATAATCCTATTGTTGTTATTAAGAGTCCTTCTAGCGGTAATAATTTGAGTAGAGATTTTTTTTTTCCTTTTGTATTTGACTCATGTTATTGTTGTTGACTATATCTTCAAGAATTTCTTGTCCGCTCATATTTTCTTCTTAAAACAAAGCCGCTGCCAAGTTATATTTTGTCAGAATGTGTCATTTTTTTGCTACTTCTTTAAGCTTGTATTTTACATATGTTTTATTTGTTCATTTTAGAGGAATAGTCATACTTCTTGGTTATATATTAGACTCTGATTATTATGATTGATCTATAGAGTTTACTAATGACCTTGAATTCTGGGCAAAGTTCTGAACAACGATGTTGCAATAGCAAAAGTTTGTACAAAATTCGAAACTATAGTAGTAGTCTAACCAAGAGCCATGGAGTTGGCTGCATTAGGATTCTATAATAGGGGATCTACTTGCAAATTTTGTATTTGAGTAGTTGCCCTCAATGCACTATTATTACACTATCCAAAATTTTGAACTTGCTTTAATTTGTCTCACAACTAAGGATTCATAAGCAACTTCTCATTCAATGTGGGATTCATAGCTTCCACAATAGCATATGGCATATTTCTATCATTTTCATTAACCATCATATGCATAAATTGACTAAGGTTGTACATTGTACGATCAGCATGAATCGCCTGTTGATTCATAGTCTTGCCTAATCTTTCAATCTCGCATGAAATACTCATCACCTCACAAAAATATTTTCACTAAATCCATGCACTAATTTTTCAAAAAATCCAGTTAACCCATTTTTAATTATTTGATCAAGTCCATGCATGCAATTCATGAATCCTCGCATTTCATTAGACAACTGACTCACAGACATTGTAACTTCATGAAAGTTATGTTCTAAAACAAAATTCACATTAAGTTCAGGATTTACCTGTTGTTGACCAGGCGATACATGTTTAACTGGCGTGCGAGTTTATGAAGGGAATGCTAGATTCACAGAAGTACTTGCTGGTGTTCCATGTCCATATGTATCATGAGCACTTTGATTAGATTTTGTAGCCTACATTTTCGTGACTTTCTCTAACACAACTTTTGATTTTTTTTTTAGTATTCATCTCTTGATCGTGGAAGAAAATTGATTATAATCAATCGTCTGACCAGGTATGCCACTTTGTTAACGGTGAAATTGTGTATAAAGACTTTACAATCAGAGCGATTGTGTGAAGTTTCTTAGCTCCTTGCACATAGTACAAAGAGTTGCTGGATTTTGTATTTTTAAGGATTTTAACCTAAGTATAGCAAAGTAAAGGCAATAATTTAAAGAAAACTAAGTTGTTATTGTAGAAAAACAAACAAATTGAAAGATATTGTTGGAAATTAAAGATAAAAGCATAAAGGTAAATCAAAGTACATGGAAATGTTGTCTGATTAATTGAAGATTCTTACAAATGTTGATTCCAATATTATTTTTACATCAATTATACCTGTAACTGCTAAAACCATCTCACTATGGGATCCATTAACACATCACCACCTGTCACATGCACTGTAACTCTGTTAGCCATATGGAGATATTAGGATTCAAAAGATCATTCGGAATACAATTGCACACAAACCTATATAAACACAAAATAATGTTCATCGTATTATGGCTTATGGATCCAATCATAATCCAAGTCCAAAACATTACTGAACTCTCATTAAGAATCTAATGAGTATCTGCTTTTAGGATCCTTAATCTAAGTTGGTAGGATTTAAGCATTAAAAGTAACTAAAACAGTGAGAAAAACAGAGTACAAGAGAAAAAAATGGGGAAAATCAAAGGAACTATGGAGAGAAAAGATAAGAGAGAGGAAGAGAGTGTTTAATTCCTTGCCAAGCTGACCATAGTCCCACGGAAACAACCATTAATGACCAAAATCACCAATTTCTGGAAGAGGGAAAAAGTAAATTGAAAAAATTACATATAAAGGAAAGAGAGTGTGAGTGTGTTGATTCATAGTTTAAAGTAGAAATTTGATGGACAGAGAGTGGGTTTTTGTTGAGGAGAGCGAGCTACCACAATGACAGATGCAACGTGGAATACGGGAGAAAGAGAGCACATGTAAAGAGAGAGAAAGAAAAAGAGAGAAAACAAAGAGAAGCTTCAAGAGAGCTGATAGTTGAGAGTTTTTAGTTAAGGTTAAGGCCTTGTTTGCTAAGACACCTAATATATCAAAAGAACCAATTTAATTTTCCTAACTTCTACCAAACATGGTACAATGTACTTTTATTTACTTTAGTTACCATAAAATAAATTATTATTATAAAATTTACTAAATTATCCTTGTTATTAAGATGAGGGTTGTACATCATCTATTTTTATTATGTGTTACACAGTGCAACTTACGTAGGAACAACATATCCCCTCTTATTGGGTGGAAGAACTAACCATAGCAAAATAGAATATAACGATATTTTTTAAAAATTTACCAATCAAAAGCTAAAATATTAATACAATACAAAATTACTAACTTACACAGGTTACATTCAGCACATCAATAATCTCACTAAAATGTACTCACGATGGAAACATCAAAACGCGAACTAATCTAGAGAGATATGAATCTAGTTTCAGCCAGGTTGTGAATTTTGATAAGTCTGCAATTTGTTTTAGCACTAATTTTAAGGAGGAAGTTGCTGAGGAGATTGCAGATTTTCTACAAGTTGAGTAGGTAACTTGTCATAAGAAGTACTTAAATGGTGGGGAAGTAAAAAAATTTAGCGTTCAAGACTTGGTGTGGGGAAGAATTAAAGGATGGGAAGAGAACAAGCAATCCCCACTTATACGATGGGCTGTTTTAAAATTCCCAAGCTTATATGTGATGAGTTAGGAGCTATGATGAGCCGTTTTTGGTGGGGCCAACAATCTAATGAACGTAAAATTCATTGGGTGAGTTGGGAGAATATGTATCAACCTAAGTCTAGGGTGGTATGGGATTTCGAGATTTATCAATGTTTAATCTTGCCCTTATTGCCAAACAAGGGTAGAGACTAATGACTATTCAGCTTCTTTATGTTATGAGGTATTGAAAGCTAAATATTTTCCCAATTGTGATTTCTTACATGCAGACATTGGATCCTTTCATTCTTATACTTGGAGGAGGATTTGGGATAGTCGGTCGTCATTGCTTAAAGGATTGAGGTGGCAAGTGAGCACTAGAGAGAATATTAGGATTTGAAAGGACCCTTGGCTTCCGGTTCCGTGGTCTTTCAAGGTGATTTCACCTAATACTTTGTTTGATCCTGGTGAGAAGGTGCATAACCTCATTAACCCGATAACTCATTCATGGAAACAAGACGCGTTCCTTGACCGATTTTTACCCCAAGAAATGGAGGCCATTTCACATATTCCGTTAAGCTGGAATCAGGTTCAACCTCGGTTTATATGACATTACACATCTTTGGGACAATATTCTGTTCGTAGTGGCCATCAGGTCATAACAGTGGCTGTAGACAGAAGTAATAATAGATTGGCGGCTTAAACAGTGAGTGGGGGAAGTCTAAGCCCGAGTTTGGATAAGGTCTGGCATTGTGTGTGGTCCTTATGTATTCCTAATAAAATTCAAAACTTTGCTTATGTCACATGGTGCTTCAATGTAAGGATAATTTACTTAGGCCTATGGCATTGAGTAAGCTTTCAAATTTTATCAAAATTGATAGAATTTTCATATGAATTTCACAAAATGAAGAGTAAGAAGTTATGTTGACCAAAATACTCTATGTTTCTCTCTTTTTCCCTCTCTTTGTCTCTCTTACTCTCTTCTTTTGAATTCTTCATTTATTCAAAATATTTTATGCATAAGAATTCAATATAATTTTACAATTTAAAATAATAAAGTCAAAATAAAATCATTTAAATTCATTTATAAATGAATTTTTTTTTCAATTATTTGAAAATGAAATAAATTCCATTTTTATTTAGTTCTAAATTGAATGAAAAGGAAGCATTACATTGAATTGTTATTTCAAAAACACAAAACTAGATGCGATCACAATGAGATAGAGTGAGAAATTTCGAACTCCATGAGCATAAGAGTAAAGATGTAGAGCAAAGTAGAACTCCATGAGCATTCAAGTCCATTGTAATTGTTTAGCAAAAAAAAGTATGCTCTAATTTACACGGCCCAATTGGCCCAGACCTATTCTCTCCCTTTTGACTTGACTTGTTTTAAGGTAACGATATTATTAAGGTTAGAACAAAATTCTTTTTTTCCAAATACAACTAGACAAAACTATCTTTCCCTTTAATTTAATCACATTCCTCTTGTTTGCCATGTTTTTAATTTTTAAAAATACCCTTACTAATAAATAATCTCACGAAAATGAAGCAAATCAAGTAAATTTATTTTTTATTTTAATTTATTTCCCAACTATACCATTAATTAGCACATAGCCAATTTGATAGGGATTAGGTTCTTCATCTTCTACCTTTATTTTTTGAACCTTATGTTCTTAGTGAATAAACTTGAGTGATCAGTTAAAAGTAAAAATAATATCTTGCAGCAAGATTTATAACATATCAGTTTCGACAAAAATAATATTTGAAAGAAAGAAGGATCTTTATATGCATTGGTACAACCCAATATGCAGTGAATACGAAGTAAAATGCAAGGGATGTTTATTGAAGAGTAATAGCACATAAAATCAAATCGAAAGTTTTTACATCCCAAACAAACTGCATGGACGTAGAAAACTAATTGTTGAAGGCTCTATTATAAGTTCATTTCTTCATGCTATGTTTATTATTGGACTTTTCTCTTTTTAGAGGTGAGACTTTTAGCCGGTATCCGTTTTTGATTCATTATCCGTCCATTATAATACGTGTATGAGCATGAAAAATAAAACCTGTTAGGAAGTGAGAATTTTTAATCCGTACCTGTTGACCCACTACTTATAAGACCTGACTTGAATCCGACTCGGGTCACTCTTTTCTCACATAAATAGAGAAATTTTATCTGATGCCCGCTACCCGTCTTTTAAAACATGGGTATGAGTATGAAAAGTAAGACTCGTTAAAAAACAGAAATTTTTAATTTGTATCCATTGATCCGTTATCCGTAAGTCCCGATCTGTCCGTTTCTCACCTTTACTTCTTTATGTCCATCGAGAAAAAAAAAATGGAATGCTGGACCGAAGGACTATAAAAGGGTGAGGCTTTTGAGTTATACAGGTCTAGACGTGATCTTGCTTGCCTTCTCTTTTATCAGGAAAGCTAGCAGTGAAAACATTTCGAGAAGCTCATTGGTGCTGGTATTTCCATAGAGTGCAACTCTAAATTAATTCAATATCAAATTTAAACTTGAATAGGAAAGTAGGAAACTTGTATTTAATTGGGAAAATAATAGAAGAGGTTCCTTTGTCCTTTCCCATTCTTAGACATTCCATACAAGCCATGGCTTTTTCCATTGCCAAATCCATAAGCACCAGCAGCCATTAAAATTAGCCCATGAACTAAATTGCAGCACCAAGCTTTTACTTATGCTCAAGTAATATATATACATATACATATACATATACATATATATAATTATTATAAACATATTAATAATATTATTATTATAATAATTACAATAATAATGATAATGATAATAATAATTATTATTATAATTGTAATAAGATAATAATAACTATATTAATAATAATTATATTTTTATACTGATAATATAATTCTCATGATGATAATAATAATTATTATATTAAAAATATCAATTATAAATTATCATTATAATTATAAAAATAATATTATAGTAATTATAATAATAATTATTATAATTATGATGATGAAAATAATAATTATTATTATGATAGTAAATGTAATAAATTTTTAATGATGAAGAAAATAATATTAATTATTATTATAATGATAATAATAGTAACTATTATAATTATAATAATAAAATATTATTCTAATAATACTGAAAATAATATTATTCTTATAATTATAATAATAATGATAATGATAATGATAATAATAATAATTATTATAATATTGATAATAATAATTATTATGATCATTAATTATAATAATTATTATGATAAAATAAAAATGAAAAAATTATATTTAATATTATAATATTAATTATAATAATATAATAATATAATAATATTTTTTTATTATAATAATTAAATTTTAGGGTTTGAGAAAAAATTAGGAAGGATGCTAAATAGTGTTAGGGTATTTTGGTATTTAGATTTCTTATCCAGCTTTAATCTCAATCCAGCAATCTCATGAAGCAAACATAGCATTCAGGTATTACCACCTTAATCTTCCTTTATCTTATCCCATGTTAATCTTAATCCTATCCGTGAACCAAACGAGTCCTAAGACTACAATATTAATGGAAACCCACTGCTATGCATTTTGAACTAACCTACATAGCCAAAATGGCTTACAAACAGTGACCCATTCTCATGAAAAGAAAATGATCACAAATTCAATTATTTAAGCTCCAACTTTATTGAAGCCTAGGACATTTAATGTAAGAAATAAGGGTTGGGTTGGGAACTCATGATGGGCAACCCAACTTGCCCGATTACCTATGAATCAAGAGGCATGAATGAAACCATGCAACTCTTGGCTTGATTTCAAATGTGATTTCGCGTTCGACCTCCGACAAGATTGAAGCGCAAAGAGTTGGAGAGAAGTCCAAAATTACGAGAAGATTTTGAATCTAATCGGTAAGAATTTGAATCACTATGTAACTTGATTAACATTGGTATCATAGCCTATATTTATGTTCTTTTGGTATATAAAAATTTTATGAACATGAATTTGTGCATTGAATTGCTTGAAAATACATGTTCTTGTATGAAACCCGAAATACGAAGGTTGAAACTTGAAAATGACAACTTCTTAGTTTCTTGGAAATAAACCACGAGATTTCATATGTAAATAAAATTTATATAAAGGATGAAATATGAAAATTTTTGTGGCTTAACACCCTCCGTAGTAGAGAGAGAAAATAATTAATCTTTTTTGAAGGTTTAAATGGGTTAAAAATTGAATCTTGTCCATTTGTTATCAAAGTGTCGGTGGTTTTCTAGAATAATGTAGTCTATAGGATATAGATGAAATCTGAAAAATCTTAATTAACTTGATTAGCATTGGTATCAGAGCCTGTATTTATGTTCTTTGGGTATATATAAACTTTATGAACGTGAATTTGTGCATTGAATTGCTTGAAAGTACATGTTCTTGTATGAAACCCAAAATACGAAGGTTGAAACTTGAAAATGACAACTTCTTAGTTTCTTGGAAATAAACCATGAGATTTCATATGAAAGTAAAATTTATATAAATGATGTGTAAACCGAGGTTCAAACCCAAGAGGGGGGTGAATTCGGTTTTAAAAACTTTTGATGATTAACTTGCAAGTTTTTAAAAAGTTAAATACACAAAACACCCAATCAAATAATATGCTTGAAAGTAAAGGGTCTAAGGAATAGAAAGTACAAACTCTATTTATAGTGGTTTGACAATATCAGATTCCTTCCGAATCTACGTCCATTCTCTTCAAGGAACCTCTTTGAAGTAATCCATTAAAACTTTAGTCATACGACTTAATGAGTGTTGTACAAACCTTACGACCGATCTCTTCCTCACGGAAGCTACAACGAAGTGTTTAATCCTAAACACTCTAAGAGTTATACCAACTCTTTCCCTTTACAATAAATGAAATTTGCTGTAAAGTAAATGGTAGAGAGATAGCAATAAGTGCTTTTACAAATGAACAATATCTCTTGTTGAAAATCACCTATGCAAGAATTCGAGGTGGTGACCTTCAAACACCCAAGTCCAGAATGACTTGTAATAAAACAGGAATCAAACAATCAAAGAAAGAACACAAGCAATTGTTATCGAGGTTAGGCAATTTGCCTACGTCCCTGTGAGCTCCTCCGAGCTCTCTGCACTAAATCAATGGAGTTCTTACAATTACAGCAAAACCTCCTCAAGAACCCTCTTGTTCTTGATACATGAAAGAAGAGAAAAGAAAGAGTTAAGAACTAAGTGTTTCCCTGGAATTTTTCCCAAGAAAATTCCAATTACAAAGCCCTTGAACCCCACTTCTTGAATACTCTCTCTTACTTGTAACACCTATGAAGATTTGAGAGTCTTTCTCTCTCAAAACCAGCCACTCTTGGAATAAGACTTCTTCTTGTGCCTCTTTTGTGTTTTGTGTCTTTGCACTCTCACACTTGCACTTGTGTTACTTGTTATGATGATTGTTGTTGATGACCCTTTATATAGAGCAACAACTTCTTGAACCAATCTTGAAGTCAATCTCAATTCTTAGATCTTGAGGACCAAACAATCATGGCCTTCCAAGTGATCCTGTGCATTTTAACCAAGTCCCACGCACCAGTCCAAAGTGCTGAATATCAAGTGTCAGGTGTGCCTTGCGCCGCGGCTCAGAACAGGGCAGGTCACGGACACAACAGGGAAAAAAAACCTCCCATGCTGGAGGCCGCAGTGCACACCTGGTGGAGGACCACCTCCACTTGCTGGAGGCCGCGGCGCACACCACTTGTGCTGCGGCGCCAACCAGCACCTGATGCTGTAATTTCCATCCTTTAATTCTTAGACAAATTTCAACAATATTTACCTTTGTCTAAGCAATTAAACCCGAACCTGTTGTGCAGAGAACTTAGGATCCAAACTCAACATGAGTCACCATATCATCCGACTCCAATCCTAAGAAGTCCAAGGCAATGATTAAACTTGCTTGGAGGTAGAACTTTAGTGCCTAAATTTGTAGGATTTTCTTCCATGGCCACTTTGTCCACATGAATGCATCATTCCGTAACATTTTCCCGAATGAAATGATACCGAACATCCATATACTTAGTCCTCTCATGGAACATCGGATTCTTACACAAATGCAACACACTTTAGCTATCCGAATACACCACCACCTGCTATTTTAGGACCTTTAACTCTTCCAACAACCCTTTGCACCATATAGCCTCCTTAATGGCTTCCGTTGCCGCTATGTACTCAGCCTCAGTTGTTGAGAATGCTACCACCGACTGCAACTGAGCCTTCCAACTTATACAACATTCGTTTAAGTTGAAGAAGTAGGAGGTAATCGATCTTCTTTTATCCTGGTCTGCTCCATAGTCTAAATCAATATAACCTTCTAGACAGATGGACTTACCCCTCTTCTCATAAACACGCCCCACATCTGGGCTTCCCTTCAAATATCTTAGTAACCACTTCATCCTAAGCCAATACTCTTTTTCGGGATTACTAATAAACCTGTTGAGAATACTAATTGCACGAGAAATGTGTGAACATGATAGATCCAACCGCACTAGAGTAAGGGACCTTTTCCATTTCCTTTTTCTCCTCATCCGTTCTAGGATATTGATCGCTGGAGAACTTGAAATGACCAGCAAGAGGAATCTTCACTGGTTTACTATCTTTCATAGAAAACTTAGATATCATCTTTTTTATATAGGAAGACTGAGAAACCTTCAACCTGTTTCTCTCCTATTCCCGAATTATACTCATCCTAAGGATCTTCTGTGCATGGCCAAGATCCTTCATCTCAAACTCCGAATTGAGTTGAGACTTCAACCTTTCTATCTTCTCCCTACTACTCCCAACCAATAGCATGTCATAGACATAGATGAGTATAATCACCATTTCCTCCACCTTGTGACCTTTATAGTACAAGCACGAATCAAAGTAGCTCCTCATGAAACCCAAGCTAGTTATAAAGGAATCGAACTTGTTAGTCCATTGCCGAGGTGATTGCTTCAAGCCATAGAGAAATTTTTTCAATTGGCACACCAACTCTCCCTACCTTCCTACCTCATAGCCTTCGGGTTGCCTTATGTAGAAGGTCTCATCAAGCTCTCCATGTAAGAATACTGTCTTCACATCCATTTGCTCGATCTCCCAATTAAATTGGACCACCATAGCTAACACTATCTTTATCGTCTTGTATTTCACAACTGGTGAGAATATTTCGGTGAAATCTATGCCTTCTCTTTGTGTGAACCCCTTCGCTACCAGCCTAGCCTTATACCGAATTTTATTCCCTGGAGTGTTCCCTTCTTTGATATTGTAAATCCATTTACAATCCACAACTCTCTGTTTTTCTGGTTTGGGCATCAATTCCCAAGAGTTGTTCTTCCTCAAAGAATGCATTTCTTCTTCTATAGCTAGCTTCCATCTTGATGAATCCATACATCCCATGGCATCTCCCTCCTTTTGAATAAGGAGTTGCTATATTAGCATCCGCAAAACCATATCTCAAAGGTGGTCTGACCAGCCTTCTTTCCCGGTACCTTGTGAGCTAATAATCATTATGATTTGCTGCATCATCCCCTTCTAGTTTAGCTTTCACTTAAGTGTCTTAAGCTTGGCCTTCATCAATGGGCTCTACCTGGTCCGAACCTTCTTGCCTTCCTTGCTCTACCTGAACTGAATTTTCTTTGATGCTATGCTCCACAAATACCGGGTTGGTTTGCCCACTATCCCCTGCAGGGTTAGTTTTCTCCAAATGGGGAAATAAATGCTCATTAAAAATGACATCCCTACTTATTATGAGTTTAGTTCCTTTTTGTTCTAAGGACCACAAACTTTGCCTCTTAACCTATTCCCTATATCCTAGAAACACACATTTTTTAGACCTTGGGCTAAGTTTATCATCTTTTTGATGTGCAAATGTAGCACATCCAAAAGTCCTAAGGTTGTTCAACTCAGGAGGTTTACCACTCCACATCTCCTCAGGAGTCTTGAGATCCAAAGTTCTAGAGGGTGATCTATTAACCAAATACGCAGTAGTAGACATAGCTTCCCCTCAAAAATATTTGGGTAACCCGAAACCAATTAACATGCACCTAACCTTTTCCATAAGGGTCCTATTCATTCTCTTAGCAACTCCATTTTGCTGAGGGGTTTTCACAACCATTCTATGTCTTAGAATCCCATTTAACTCATAGAATTTATCGAAATCTTTATTAAAAAATTCTAAGCCATTATCGGTTCTTAAAACCTTAACTACCTTAACCGTTGGAGTTTCCAGCAACTTTTTTCACACCACAAACTTATTCAAAGCATCTGATTTATTTTTAAGCAAATAAACCCAAACCTTTCTAGAATAATCATCAATTAAAGAAAGAAAGTAAAGATTACCTCCTTGTGTTGGTGTTCTTGCTGGTCTTCAAAGATCTGCATGAATGTAGTCAAGAATGTCCTTAGACTTGTACACTCCGGTGTTGAAGCTGACCCGATGTTGCTTCTCAAGAACACAACACTTGCAAAAATCAAGTTTATCTACCTTGTTACCATCAAGTAAACCATTCTTGCTGAGAACTTGCAAGCTCTTTTCACTCATGTGTCCTAAGCGATTGTGCCAAAGAACCGCCTTATCTATCTCAACCATTAAGCTTGCTGCTTGATCCTTGTTGTCCGTGTCCGATCATCTCATAGAGTCCATCCTTCATTGCTACTTTGATCACTATCAAAGATCCCTTGGTTACCTTGATCTTTCTTTCCTCTGCTTTGTATGTGTACCCCATAGAATCTAGCTACCTCAATGAGATCAATTTCTTCTCAACTCCGGAAGATATCTCACATTCCTCAGCATCCTTGTAATTCCATCAAACATCCTCAATTGGATGTCTCCTATCCCCCTCACTTGGCAAGAAGTATCATTCTCCAAGAAAACCTTTCCATCATTGGTTTCCTTGAAATTCTTGAACCAACCCTATGAGGACACATGTGATAAGTGCACCCGGAATCCAAGATTCATTTCTCGCTGCCTTGCCTCCTGCTCACATTTGAGCACACAACAAAAACATCATCATCTTGTTGTTCTCCCTTGGTAACCGAAACCTCTCCATTGTTGGTATGGCTTCTTCCTCTCTCATCTCTCATCATCTTCCTACAATCTTTCTTGAAATGACCCTCCTTATTGCAGTAGTAGCATCACCTTCCTCCAAACTTCAGTTTGGACTGTGATCTTCCATGGCCTTGACCTCTACCCTTTGATTTGTCCCGGTAGTTACCATGGATGTTACTGCCATTCTAAGTTGTTGGCCTTCCTCTAATGAATAGCCATTCTCCACTTAATCCTTCCCTCATCTTGGCTTTGAAATCATGAGCCCTTATAGCATTGAGCACAATTTCCTTGGTTAGTGTATCTCTTCCATATTCAATAGCATTAATCAAGCTTTCAAAACAATCAGGAAGAGAATTCAACAAAATAACAGCCAATTGTTCATTCGGGAATGTTATACTACAACTAGTCCAATCTTGAACTAGTTTATTAAACACATCAAGATTATCCTGCAACTCTTTATTAGGATCTATTTTAAAAGTGAGGATTCATTTTAGAAGATAAATCTTATTAGGGAGAGTCTTGGTAAGAAATAACTCATCTAGTTTCTTCCAAATGACAGCTGGATCTTCTGAGTCTCCATACTCCCTTGTGACACTATCCGATATGTGCAGAAAGATGGTGCTATACTCCATCTTCTTCATCTCATTCCGCTGGAACTCCGTGATACTTGCTGGAAAATCGTCATCTTCTCCAATCGCCAAGTCCACCTTTTGTTGCATAAGAACCGCCTTGATATTTCACTTCCAAAGTGCAATATCTCCCTTTCCATCAAACTTCTCAACAATGAAGTTTGAACCCATCTTACGGAGAAAATCCAAGATTTATGCAGCACCCACAATTGCTTTCCAACTTCTAAATCTCAAGAACATGATCAAATCTTGATCACAACACCATTCTTGAACCTCAAGAACCCGATCAGATCTTGATCTTAGCACCTTTCTTGAATCACCCAAGAAGCTTCCTTTGATTCTTGGAGTCTTGCTCCGATACCCCCTGTTCCAGCTCTGATACCACTGTTGAAAATCACCTATGCAAGAATCCCAGGTGGTGACTTTCAAACACCCAAGTCCAGAATGACTTGTAATAAAACAAGAGTCAAACAATCAAAGAAAGAACACAAGAAATTGTTATTGAGGTTTTGTAATTTGCCTACGTCCTTGTGAGCTCCTCCAAGCTCTCTGCACTAAATTAATGGAGTTTTTACAATTACAACAAAACCTCCTCAAGAACCCTCTTGTTCTTGATACATAAAAGAAGAGAAAAGAAAGAGATAAGAACTAAGTATTTCCCTGGAATTTTCCCCAAGAAAATTCCAATTATAAAGCTCTTGAACCCCACTTCTTGAATACTCTCTCTCCCTTGTAACACTCTCTGAAGATTTGAGAGTTTTTCTCTCTCAACACCAGCCGCTCTTGGAATAAGACTTCTTTTTGTACCTCTCTTATGTTTTGTGTCTTTGCACTCTCACCCTTGCACTTGTGTTACTTGTTATGATGATTGTTGTTTATGACCCTTTATATAGAGCAACAAATTATTGAACCAATCTTGAAGTTAATCTTAACTCTTAGATCTTGAGGACCAAACAATCATGGCCTTCCAAATGATCCTGTGCATTTTAACCAAGTCCTACGCACCATTCTAAAGCACTGAATATCAAGTGTCAAGTGCGCCTTGCGCAGCGGCTCATAACAGGGCAGGCTACGGCGCACAACAGGGCAGAAAAACCTCCTATACTAGAGGCCGCGGTGCACACCTGGCGGAGGACCACCTCCACTTGCTGGAGGCCGTGGCGCACACCACCTATGCTACGACACCAACCAGCACCTAATGCTGTAATTTCCATCCTTTAATTCTTAGACAAATTCCAACATCTCTCTTTAAAGAACAAGCTTGAAGAATGGCTCAACAATAAATTTTCTAAGCTTTTGAGAATTAGTGAGCTATCTCGTGGATTGAATGTGTTCTTTTCTCTTTTAAATGCTCATTGAAGTGGGTTTATATAGCCTTGAATCAATATGGCCATTTAACACTGACTTGGTAGGTTTAGGGCATTAAATGCTCAAGTTTTGTGTCTCAAACGGTTATATTTTCAAATTAGTAGTCGATTGGGTCCTTGTACCAATCGACTGGGTCAAGTGAGTAATTCCACTTTTTAGGCTCTATGAGAGTGACAATCGACTAGGTTAGAAGACTAGTCGATCTGGTAAAGTTACCAGTCGACTGGGTCCTCAACACCAATCTACTAGGATCTTTCTGTCCCAAATCCCAGTCGACTGGTATATGGACCTAGTCAACTGGTATATGGACCCAATCGACTGGGTTCTCCTTCAACTCAGTTTTCTTTTTCAAAAACAGTTTTTGACTTAGAAACTTTTTGTATTTTTAGTTTTGTCAAGATCTTTTGTAAATTAAGCCACAGATCAAGTTATGTAATTGAACATACAAGATTTACAATTGTTTCAATTACTTTAATGCCTATTCTAGATATATTGTCTTGCATTGGTGTCTAAATTGTGTTGAGTTCTTGCATCTTGTTTCGGTGCTGAATGCTTTTACCGCTTAAAAACTTAGACAAAACTGCTAATGCAATTAGAGTTATGTTTTGTCATTATTAAAATCAAATACGGGTCAACAAGATGAAATTTGGAAATTCTCGTGGCTTAACACCTCTGTAGAGAGAGAAAATAATTAATCTTTTTTGAAGGTTTAAATGGGTTAAAAATTGAATCTTGTCCATTTGTTATCAAAATATCTATGGTTTTCTAGAATAATGTAGTCTATATGATGTAGATGAAATCTGAAAAATCTTGATTAAGATTGGTATCAGAGCTTGTATTTATGTTCTTTGGTATATATAAACTTTATGAACGTGAATTTGTGCATTGAATTGCTTGAAAATACATGTTCTTGTATGAAACCCGAAATACGAAGGTTGAAACTTGAAAATGACAACTTCTTAGTTTCTTGGAAATAAACCACGAGATTTCATATGTAAATAAAATTTATATAAAGGATGAAATTTGGAAAATTTTGTGGCTTAACACCCTCAGTAGAGAGAGAAAATAATTAATCTTTTTTGAAGGTTGAAATGGGTTAAAAATTGAATCTTGTCCATTTGTTATCAAAATGTCGGTGGTTTTCTAGAATAATGTAGTATATAGGATGTAGATGAAATCTGAAAAATCTTGATTAACTTGATTAGCATTGGTATCAGAGCCTGTATTTATGTTCTTTGGGTATACATAAACTTTATAAACGTGAATTTGTGCATTGAACTGCTTGAAAATACATGTTCTTGTATGAAACCCGAAATATGAAGGTTTAAACTTGAAAATGACAACTTCTTAGTTTCTTGGAAATAAACCACGAGATTTCATATGTAAGTAAAATTTATATAAACGATGAAATTTAGAAATTCTCGTGGCTTAACACCCTCTATAGAGAGAGAAAATAATTAATCTTTTTTGAAGGTTTAAATGGATTAAAAATTGAATCTTGTCCATTTGTTATCAAAATGTCTATGGTTTTCTAGAATAATGTAGTCTATAGGATGTAGATGAAATCTAAAAAATCTTGTGGTTCAACTCTCATGGAGGAGAGAGAAAATTGAAACCTTATTAGAGGTGAAAAATAGGTGGGCCGGACTGGGTACGAGCTGGGTGTAATGGGTGACGAGCCAACGGGCACGGGTAAAAAATACTCGTTTCCTAATGGGTCTATTATTTCATGCACGTATCTGGCCCATTAAAAAAGGTTGAAACCGCGGGTCTACATTAAAATTGACCGGTTTATTTTTTATCATATCATTTTTTGATAAAAAAATAAAAATGACTTTTTACAAAGATAAACAAATCAATTTGGAGCATAAATCCTAAAAAAAAAAAAAAAAAAAAAACTTCACTACAACACCTAATTGTCAAGGAAATTGATCATGTGAAATATTGCTTTTAGGTAACATGTGACCTAAGTTAGTCAAAGTGTTAGTCAGTCATCAAAGTGTCACCTGCTCTATCAGGTCTCCTACATACAAGCCCTAACACTTATGACATGTATGTAAACTAATAGGAATCTCCAATTAACCATGCAGGTTTGGAATGAGGCTAATTCTAGAGGTGCAAAATCAATTGGTTTTCAACTGATGAATGAGTACATGAAATCATGGCAAGAATAACCAATCACCAAGTTACGTCTTTCACATATTCCAAACAGATCATTATTCGGTTTGTGTATATTAATTTAATGGTTCGATCCATTAACTTGTGGATAGACCCTGAACCGACCCAAATTTTTGTGGTCCGAATCAGGTACAGGTCATTTTCTAGTGGGTCTTAAAATTTAAGTCCATACCCATATTTTAGCGAGTACGGGCCAACAATCAAACGGGAACAATTTTTTCCCATCTCTAAACCCTATCCATGAAGCCTGAAACTTTGAATTAATTTCATAAATTGTATAATTAAACTACGATATAAAATTTATATGGTTGGAAAGAGGATATCATAAGCTTTCTAACAATATATTGCATGAATTTTTTGGTTACCCGTAAAGAAAGATATTGGGCTCGAAAAATTGTGTTGTTTATGGCAAAAACACAAGTCTGAAGGTTGAAGATGATCTCTAGACCAGCCCTTCCCCACGCACCAAAGGAGAGTGACTACACTCTTTCACTTTTAAGATGATAAAACCCAAAAACAGAGGACACCACCATCATCAGATTCACCGGACAAAGCGTCCGCCACAGTTTCGGTTAATGTTTGATTGTGGGAAGGCGGCGGTGTAATGCGTGTGCTGAATTAACGAGTATTCATTTTTCTGGGTTGTTTTGAATACTAACCACCATTCCAAACACCACTAGCGCGTGGTGACTTCTGGTGGAGGCTTTGGTGACACGAAAAATTTCAATTTATTAATATTTTTGATTTTTTGTTATGTTTTCAAAAATTAATTGTTCTTGAATTATTTAACGTTATTTTTTTGAGTAAAAAATAATTTAAAATAATAGTAATATTTTTTTGGGAAAATTTCTAAAATTCAAATTTGGGCATTTTTTAGTACAGCAAACTTATTTTTTAGCTTGATTTTTTTTAAAATGAGGTTAGTATCTAGTGGGAGCTAGTGGAAGTTTCTGGATTTTCATTTTTCTCTACATTTGAAATCGAATTCAATCAAGATTGCGTGCACATATATTTGTTATCATGTGAATAAATTTAATAATTGATTGGGTACCAATTTAACATACTAACATATGTTAATTACTTTAGGATGTAGTGGACATGTCATTTATATTAGAGTTTTCTTAATTATGAAAAGGATCCAAAATCTATTTGAGTAAGCATGTAGATGTAGTGGCAAATAAGTGGGATAAACTTATAGTTGAAAATCTCACTGTTTCTAAATGTCTTAAGGCTTGAGTCCAGTTTGAGTCGTTTCAGATGATGAAAAAGAAACTACGAAGACTACTCTGAGGCACAATCGAAGGTTTCTAAGGTCATTAGTGAGTTGGAATTGGTAGAAGAACGTCATCTTCTTTCAGGAATGAGGCGTACTATTGTGTTATAACAGTTTCCAAATCTTTGTAGTGCAAGACATTGAAGTGTTTTTTGTAGGAAAGAGGGATTCTTGGATGATTAAGATAGAAAAATGAGTAATAGATGAGAAAATAATCTTCTTCAGTCATACAAATTACTTGGAAGATTTGTAATTGATCAACGTTTGACCAAGAACTTACCTATTACAATATTTTCTTGTGAGAAAAAGAAAAAAAATGTAGACCATGCTAGAAGCTTGTGTTAATATTTATTTGAATGAATCTAAGTTAATGAATTGGAAGTTACGCCTTTCCTCTGTAATTTTTTTTTGTTTGCATGATGAATGAAATGAAATGTTTTTTTTTTCTAGAATGTTTTATTATGTTCATGATCATGCAATATGCATATTATATAATGTATTTAATATACATAAACTTAGTGGGAGTTCTAAGTTGGTAGAGTTGAGATGAATTCTCACATAAGACTTTAATTTTGCTTTAATTGGACGAAATTTATGATGATTAAACTTTTGCACATGGGAAATGATTGGAAGCATAACGAACATTCAATTTCGGGTCTTAATTAAAATTATCTTCGAATTAATTTGAATTATCTACAAAATAAATATATGTGAATAAGGTTATGAGAGTGCTAGTATTTGATTAGTGATATGTCTCCATATAGTTATTTAGATAATGGTTTCGAATCCTAAGATTGTAAAGACTGATTTGAATGAGGGTGAAAAATTAAATGGTGAAAAATTTGAAGTTTGACCCCAAAAGGTTCAGTGCATCCTTAAAGCACTAGCTGTTAACAAAGTCATCAACCATACCATGTGTTAACCTAAGCGAGGAGCTTCTGCTCAAAGTGAGAGAGATCATGAGACTTATGAATCATGGAATAGGAATGCTAATATTACTCATATGGTGATGCTGAGTAATATGCAAGATGATCTCACATACGAGCATGTGACGTATCACACTGCTCGAGAAATTTTGGTTGCTTTGAAAAAGAAATGCGAGAGTTTCTCGGCTAAATTGAAGTGTCTCATTGGAAAATTTTGTACCTATGAGAAGTACCTAGATCATTCAATGAGGCAACACCTTGTTAAGATGTCAAACATGATAAAGACAATTACGGTAAAAGGTTACCCCTTGATTGATGAACAAGATATTCATGTAGTAATCTAGTATTTGCCTAAGGAATGTGAGCACATAAAAGTTGAGATGATGTGTAATGAGAAACTTAAAAGTTTTAATGACATTGTGCGTCACCTTGAACCTAAAAATGAGCACTTTAAGGTTGCTAGATATTCAAGTTAAGCTTATGTTGCTAAACCCAACTTGCGTAAAGCTTTGGGCCTGAAGCATGAGAGATGTAAAGAGATTGTTCTGGCACCCAAGATGACCAAGAAGTGCAAAAGGGGTAAACAAGGTGGTAAGAAAGACAAGACCAAAATGAGCTGCTACAATTTTGGTGATCTGGGTTTCCTTGCTTACTAAATCTCTTCCTTTGTGGATTATAGACTCAAGAGGGGCATGTTGTGTAGTTGGAGAATAGAGAGCATTGTAGGGTACTGTCAAATCTTATAAAGTGCACAATGGATATATGTGAGGAATGACTTAAGAGTTAAAGTTAAGATTTTTAATACCTATCAGCTAAAGTTGATTGGTAGTTAAACTTGAGTCCTACTGATGTTCTTATATACTTTAAATTTGACGGAGTTGGTCTTTGTATTTAGTCATTCTAGGTCTAGTTTTAGTGTTATTTACTTTGGTATTCGGTTAAGGTATTGTTAGAAGCAGACTTCTTTGTTGTGTTGATATATTAAATGGTTCAAAAACACTTTGATTTATTTAATTCCATTTCTTTTCAGTGTAAAATTGTTGATGCAAAACTATTTAGTAAGCAAGACTAGATCATATTGGGTTTGAAATAATTAAACGGTTTGACTAGTGACAGCATGTTAGGCTTACTCACTAGTTTTATTATTTCTTATGTGTGAACTTTGTCTAGTTGATAAAACAACTAAGAACGATTTGATACAGAACCTAGAACTAAGATCTCGTTATTAGTGATCCATTTGGACTTTTATGGTCCAAAAGAATTATTTTAGCATATTTTTTCAAAGGGTTTTAGAAAAGAGTTTTTCGTTCCTTAAAAATTTCGCAACAAAACGTTGTTGTGGAAAGATAGGATAGGATGCTGTTATAAATGGTTAAGTTATTAGCGCAACTATTGAGATGCCTTTTTAATTGATGCATGTATGCTAAACCACATACCTTTTCTATTACTTACTTCTATTTAATTGACTATGTATGGGTTTGATACCTGATCTAAGTCTATTGATGACCTTGTGGGTTAACTGCTTATGTTTATGGCCATTCTCATAAGTTTGGGAAGTTACGGTCAAAACATAAAGATGTTGTAACGACCCATCCCGGGTTGGCCACCCCCGAGACGATCTCGTCACGTTTTGAAATCCCAGCACGACACATATATGCAATAATATAAAAATATATATCGACTGAAAATATATATATATATATATATATATATATATATATATATATATATATATATATATATATATATATATATATATAAGTCCTTAACCCTCAATAGGAGAGTTACATTATTAAAATCCAAACTGAAACCATATATAAACATATTATGCATGAATATTTACATTTTTTTTCTTCAATTAGTATGAGGATGTGGACCACAAGGCTTAAAGATAATAACTCAGTCTGAATCCCAACTCACCAATCTATCTGTCCTGCCTGCTACTTGAAATTATTTAACAATGAGGAGTGAGCTTCACAATCTTGATTTATATACTTTCAGTCACATCTTATAATTCAATCGTTTCTAATTCAGCAATATTAATCATCTATTTCTTCACTATAATTCAACCTTTCAAATAGTCTTCCAATATTCATTAATCTATTATCTCATATAACTCAACAATAGCATTGTATTATCATTACTCATATCATAATTCTCATCATTTATCAATCTCTTCTTAAATTAATCATCAAATATATTAATATTTCTTCTCGTATATTTAATCATCTTGAGACTATCAATTCAATATCATTATTTATCTCGTTATGAAGTTCACAACATATAATCAATTAATCAAATAATTTTTATCATATCATACTTTCATATTTCTTTCTCATCATATATGTCTCTTTGTAAGACTCATTTAAATTTTTCAATCATATTTTCAGAAATTTCATATAACTTTTCAATAGATTTTTCATTTATTCATATAATTAATATTCAACATATTATTAAATTCATAATTAATAAGCCAAATCAATTACCATACTTATCGAAATGTACATCGTTAAATTATTATAATTCAACCATTTATTCAAATATCATCAATTCATATTTTTATTGGTTTCGATTACTAAAAGTAAATCTAACTCACCACGTAGCACTTAAAGCTACTTATGGATCACCTCCTTGCATTTCTTGCTCCTTTCATCAATTTCTTGAGATTGCTGATTACCAACACCTAATCAAAAATTTCATAAATCTTACTATTTCATAACTTAATTCAAACAATATAATTATTTAATTATGAGTCCTATTGAAAATTTACCTCAAATATGATAAAGTCTTGCTACTGTAATTAAAGGATTGTACTATCTCTAATATTGAAGAAATTTTCTTTATAGCTTTTTGCTAAGAAATTTGAAATGAAGAAAGAAGAAAACCAAATAGGATTTGGTAAGCAGTAAATAAACAAAACAAAAACTTAACTTTTATAATAAACTGTCTGCAACTTTTGTTTCATTGTTGTCCAACATGCATAGTTGCATGCCTAGACGCTAACGTGTCCCCCCCCCCCCCCCCCCTTTTTTTTTCTTTCTTTCTTCTTATGACACCAAATATCCAGGTGTCTTTTTTTTCAAAAGAATTATTTCATTCAATGGTAAATATTTCATGTATATATTATTTAATTCCATGTAATATCTATCAAATTACTTTTTTACCTTTACTTTAAGAACACGGGTATTATAGGTGTATCTTTAATAGATACTGAGAATAGTCTAAAGAGATGTGTTTATTAATAAATAAGCAAATAAAAGTTTGACTGAAGTTGATAGAAGTAATGTCCTAAAATCATTTTTTCCTCATATAGGGTTAGATTGATAAGTTTCTTTTCGCTCTATGAGATGAAAGATCCTAATCATGTTAGTGCAGCCAATTAATTAGATGAGGTTAACAATGTTATTCCTAAATCTTATCAACCTAGTGGGAGTGATACGTTGATTGTTGATTATGCTTGAGGTTTACCTCTAGAATCATAGTTGCATGGAAGCAATAGAAAAAGGGTTATTTGTCTTTGATATGAGCTTAAGAGGTAAGTTTTTTTAGATCATCCTTAGAAAAAAAATGGATTAAAAACAATGGAGAAAATATTGGAGTTTAGAGAAAACTAATGTTCTTCAGGACTTGGTCAAACTCTTAGCCATTACAGAGTAAATAAGAACAAATGAGTTTCAAGATCACTCAAAAAGAGATAGACGAATGAGTTTATTGAGAGGTAGAAGACATGTTTAATGGCGAAAGACTATATCTTACAAGATGGTGTAGCTTGTGAGGTTTACCTCTATTTGCCACATTCTGGCTATCGTCACAAGTGTGGACTTGTGAAAGCACAAGATGGACGTTATGCTTACATTTCTCAGTGGAGAACTAGATTACTAGATCTATATGAAACTACCTATAGTTTTTTTGTTAAAAGGCCAAGAGCGCAAAGTATCCTAGCTCCAATGTTTTATATATGACTTGAAGTATTCATTCAGACAGTGATATTTATGATTTCATTGAGCTATGAAAACTTATGAGTTTGCATGATCAATTAGGATCATTGTATGTATGTAAAAGGTCCAAGAATAAATTTTAGAAATTTATCGTTCTGTGTTGGTGATTTATTGGCTAGAAAGATAAAGAGGTTGTCACCATTTAAGAATGGTTGTTCTATCATTTTTTTTTCTTTCTAAAATGAAGAATTTGAGAGAAGCTAATTATGTACTTGATTTGAAGATCTATAGAGATCATTCAGAGAATCTCTTAGCTTTGTCACTAGAGCCTTACACTAAGAAGATTCTTAAAAATTTAGTTTACATAATAGCAATCCCATAAAAACCTTATATCAAAAGATGAAGGCCTAAAACTTAACTTATGTCTAAAACTCCATAAAAAAAATATTAATTATAAGAGCTTTTTACTTAGTACTAGTGAAAGCCTATTGTATGCTAGAGGCACACTATGCCTGATATTTGCTAAGCTTTGGAGCTAGTGAATAGTAATAAATGGGAAGAAGCATTAGATAATGGTCAATAGGGATCCATATATACCTAAGAACACTGCAAATGACTAGCCATGGAGGCTAGGATTATAGCTTGTTCTGCTACAGTGCAAAAGGTAGTATGGCTTAGTAGATTCTTTGAAAAACCTAGGAGTTGTCACTAATGTCTTGGAATTAGCGACATTCAAATTTAATAGTCAAGTTGATATTACTTACACGTGGGATCCTTAATATCTTGGTGGGACCAATTATATTAATTATAAGAATAATTTACATTGGAGATAGTGTTGATCAAAATAATGTGGTCCAACAGTACATATTTGCGCATTAGATAACTGAGTTGAATTTATCCCTAGAGGTATGATTTTGCCTTACATTAAAATCTCTAGTTATGCGTATTGATTAAATAATAAATCTATGTATTGGTCTATTAATGAATTTAATGTTCATTTAATGTCTTGTAGACATGTGGATGTCTTATACATGTTGACATTCGCACAAACACACACACATATGAAACTATATCATCAGGGAAAGGTCGGCTCCCTCACATAAGCGATCGCCTCAGGCATTGAGATAATGAGATGAGATGAGACTTGGTATATTATTTTGACACTAATGAAAGCAAGCCAAGTATATAGTGAAGGTGAATTCATAAATGGTGTACCTTGTTAAAAGTCTCCTTACTAGAGTCAAGATGAGGTCTTGAGCCAAAGCTTAAAAAGTTAGACCAATTATACTCATCCCACGATCATAGAAACCTAGATGGAAGCCGGATATGAGTACTTATTAAGACGCTCAAAGGAGAGATCTAATAAAGAACTCGAGCTAGGTGCATGAGAGCATGAAGATGTATATTGCGACTAAGTTAAGATCCGTATAGTGGTATACAATTTAAAAGGCTATACACTCTTATCAAGAAAGAGTAAACCACTATAGCATGTATTTCATACTACATGTGCTTAGTACGACCTTAAAAGTAAGTGAGTGAGTGAATCCCTATGTCCTCACTATGTGAGACCTAGAGGTTTATATAAATTAAAAGCCTTAGCTAGTGCCCTATGTAACTTTCGACTATATTCTAAAGAGACAAACTAATGTTTGCTACTTTAGTATGTTTCCGATGGGAATGAAATAATTAGCCTTATAGGTCATGTCTAGGAAAGTTGTTAGTCTGAAACGGAGAGACATGAATAAAGAAGAAATACTTTTTTATTTACATCCACCACATTTACTCATAGGTTGACCAATTGTGTCACTTTATTGAAGCTTGAACATAATTGTTGATACATGGTAAGGAAAGTAAAGTTTAGCATAGCCTTTGAGGGATTAGGTATGCTAATACTGATATAATAAAATAAGTTTAGGGCACAACAAAACACTTTTCTAATTTATTTTTGTTTATTTAAGGTCGAAGCTGCTGTGTATCCCTAACAAGTGCATAGCATTGAGCTCCCAAGTGCAAGTTTACTCATAGGTTGCATGACCCATTTATCTGTATGAAGTTCTCGAAAAGAATTTAGATGTTGAGGTTCTCTCTTTATCTGTTGGGCGATGTCGAGCCCATCACATATGAGTGGGAGATGTAGGAAATAAGGGTTGGGTTGGGCACCCATGATGAGCGATCCGCCTCGTCCATTTACTTTTTAATCAAGAATTATGAATGAAACCATACAACTCTTAATTTGATTTCAATTGCCCATAACCACCCTGCTGTAATGCCTCTCCCTAGCAGTATAAATATGGAATGTCATTTAAGAAAATGATTGCTGAAAAATGTTCTAGAAAGAGAAACATTTTCTAGAGAGAGAAACTTCATCTTTTTCTTTTTGAGAGACAAAATGGTTATTGGGTTGTGATAAGAACGTGATCTCCTTCATTATGATTTCATGTCCGACCTCTAATTAAATTGAAATGCAAAGAACCGGAGATGAGTCCAAAATTACAAGAAGATTTCGGGTCAAACTGCTAAGAATTTGAATCCACAGCGTAACTTGATTAACATTTAACTCAAAAGAAGAAAAGAAGTACATGAGAAATAAAATTTCTCCAATGAAAAACAATGTAACAGGGATGCTATAGATAGATAAAAAGTTCATTTTATCCTCTAAAATTAAGAAGTTTCAATAAAGATGGAGAATCCTAATCGTATCAATGACTGTGTATTAGGAAACTTCAACGACAGCGTATCTAAGCGACGTCAATTATGTAAATTCGAAGCTGAGATGAAATTCCATCAAAGAAGTGGACAGCCAGATTTACATCAACAAATTCATGCTCGAATTTAAAGACAATTGATTCATTTTGCTATAAAAAAAATGATGGATCTCGACGATGAAAAGAAAAGATATAGCTTAATGTGGAAACGATGGGCCTTAGAAATAAATTGAAATTGAAAATATGTTTATTTGATTTGTTTTTTTATGTAAGGATATTTCTGAAAATAAAAAAATAAAAAACAGAAATGTGAATCAATTATAGAGAATGGTGGTTTTGTCTCGGCATATTTTAAAAAAACCAAATGATCTTACTGTGTCTTTATTATCAAACATTTGTAAAAACCTATAAACAACGTTTTTCTCCGATGATACTGAAAAGAAAAAGGAATCATATATAGCGATTACAATTCCAACAAACTAAATCCATTCACGATATTCCCCAGAATCTCCCACGCGCTATTGCCTCACGTGCAAGACAATCACCAACCATCAAAGGCCTGGTCTCTATGCTCCAAAGAATGGGTTCCAACAGTTTTGTATTAGACGCGCCCAATCGTACGCGTGGTGAACTGTGATATCAACGCGCTTTAGGGATGTTCTTTTTATTTATTTTTTGCCGTAATCGCCTGCGAGCAAGAACTCCTCCTCTTATCCTGAAGAGCTTTGATAAATCCATATATCAACCATGTCCCTCCTGATTTCGCCCTTAACTCGGATATTAAATCGGTTGACTCGCCGATTTCCGCAATCATAAGCTTGACTATTCTCGGGCGATTCTCTCTCTCTCTCTCTCATTTTCGATCCGACTCAGTTAACTCGGTGAGTTAGTTTACGATTTCTTTCTCCGTTTTTCTCTAGCGATATTGGATGTTAGATCTGTTTATCTTTCTATTAATATTTTTGCGCTTATTTGCCTTGTTTGTTGTTCGATTCTCATAGTGATCGTACATATACATATACATGTTTGTCCAGGTGTATCTACCTATTGATAATTGATTGTTTAACCAGGTTTTGAAGATCGAAAATGGAACCGATGGATATCGTTGGGAAGTCGAAAGAGGACGCTTCGCTTCCAAAAGGTCAATTTTCTTTGATTTTTTTAGAATTTAATTTTTTGGTTAGTTTGTGTTATTTATATGGTTCTTTAAGTGTTCTAATTTCTGGATTAGGTGGTGAACTTTTTATTTTCTTAGCTGATAACAATGACATAAGGATGCCAGAATCTGAATTAAAGTAGGTATAGTGATGTGTTTTTGTGATTATAAGTGAAACTAGCTTTCTAAAATGGTTTCTGTTGCTTAACATAACATTAGGAGTAACCTTGTCAATGAAACAATGACGCTAACCTAGAAACCACTTAAGCATTACAATAAACAATGACACTAACCTAGAAACCACTTAATCATTAGGGTTTATAGGCATGCAGAAACCACGGACTAAGGAAGCTTGCATATGCTAAATTACTTACTTAGACCAATACCAATGCTAATGTGAATATGTGAAACTAATGCTATAGGTGCTTGCTGGAATTATTAGTATATAGCTTTTAATTTGCTTGGACATGTTAATCTACTATTGTGCAGGCAATCCATCCTGTTTAGAGGATAATTTTGCGCTCAAGGCCAATGTTTTAACTGTTTTAAATCTGTCCATCCGAGGCTTGATATTTTGTGTTTCTGTAGATAAAAATATAAAATTTAGCCTAAGAATTGTGAATTGGACTATATGTGATGTCACTTGATTTTTTTTTTTGATAAGTTTTTTATTAAAGCTTTTCGATAAGTAGGTCACTTGATTTTTGAAAAATCAGGTTGGATTCTATGTAGTTCCTTATTATTATTATTATTTTTTTTTTGGGGGGGGGGGGGGATTGGTATAATTCCTTTTATTATGGGGATGGCTATGTGGTTCTTTCTCCTTCTCTTCTGCTAATCAAAATAAATGTCCTAGCTCAAGGCACAGGATCTATCTTCTTGTCTAGTTGTTCTTTTATCCATTCTCTTAGGTTCTCATTATCATTCACTTTAGTCATCTCTGTACATCTCCAAAAAAATCAGAATAGCTGCTGCATCTCATTTTATATCTAGTGATCCTAAAATTTCTTACCATTGTAGGCTCTCTTCATCTTTTTGCATGTTCACTTTGCTTGGTTACATTTTTTGGAATTTTATTGCGAGTCACCATTCACCCCCTTAAATCCCCCTTGTGCTCTCTTTTGTCAATAAGTAAATCCCCCTCGGGCTCTCAATTTCTAGATGGGTAGGTTGGGTCACATCTTCTATTTAAATCTCATGAATTGAAAAAGTAATGAAGTTTTTGGTTACGGGTTGGTTGAGGGAGAGAGTATGAAGTGTATGGTAGTTTTGGATATGGGTTGATTTGGGAGTTGGTTCTCCTGCGTTAAGATTGCTGGTGAGTGTTGGCTTTTAGCTTTCAAGTGCTTTTGGTTTAAGGCTTCTCCAGTATGGTAGTTTTGGATATGGGTTGATTTGGGAGTTGGTTCTCCTCCGTTAAGATTGCTGGTGAGTGTTGGCTTTTAGCTTTCAAGTGCTTTTGGTTTAAGGCTTTTCCAGTATGGTGGAAGGCTGGTTTAGGTTATTAGAAAGAGGGATTGCCTAAATGGTGCAGAATTGGCTGTCTATTGTGTATGAATGGAATAATAAGCTGTGGCATTTGGGTGGGAGGTGAAGTTAATGCGAGTGTGCTTAGACTTACTGATGCATTCACATGTCCTGGAAACTGACAGAATAATTTTTATTCTATCATGTATCATAAAGTTAGAGGATTAGATCCTAAAGACATTATTTTCACTTAAACCTGTAAATAAACCCAATTGACTGAACTCTTCGCCCCAAATCCAAACAATTCACACACAAACACACACAAAATCTAGTAAAAAGGTCATTATCTATTGCAAATTTGTGTTTGTTACAGTAAGTTTCACACTTAATCATCAATTAGGGTTTTCCTTCTTTTAATTATCTGATTTATTTCTCAATATAAATTATGATTTTCCTGTTCATTTTTTCCAGCAACTATGACGAAAATTATAAAGGAGATGTTACCTCCGGATGTTCGTGTTGCAAGAGATGCTCAAGATCTTTTGATTGAGTGTTGCGTAGGTAGGATAAAAATGGACTTCTCTATCTTTCATAAAACTTAGTATTCCTTTTATAATGAGTATCAGTTGAAATTCATAATTTTTCTATTAATCTGTATGCCCGTAAAACATTCCTTTGATTGGTGATATCTCCATTTTTTCCATATGATATTCAATGTAGCCGAGTGCTTTACTTTGAGTTAGTATTTAGTAACTTACAGATTTGTCCATTTGCAACCTATTAAATTTTTTCCTGCATCGTGACAATATGTACCTTTTAATTTGTAATATTAGGAAAGGATACTTGGTCATCTATGCTTTTTTATGATAAATGGTTGTCTACCCTTATTTTTTGGGCCCTTACATGATGTTGTCTGCTTATGTCTGCTTAATTCCTTCAAAGTTATAATTCGTTTATTGTGAACACAAAAAGAAGGCCACCCGAGAGGAATATGGGGCTAAACCTCTTAATGATCTATTTTTGGCACTGGATATTTCTTAAACAGCCCTCTAATGACTACTTTTTCTTAAATTTTGGACTTTTCATGCAAATATCCTTTTGACTAACTAAAACACTTGGCTGTTCTTTTATATATATAGATAAAATACTTAGCTGCTTTTTATCTTTTATTTTCAAATTGTTTCTAGAGCCTATTTTAATTAGATGTCATCCTTTCCTTCTTGTATTTTTATATATAACATATTTTAGTCAACACAAATTCCTCTATTAACTGATTTGCCAGTAAGAGTCATGCAGTATTTTCCTGCTAAGCCCACACTGGAGCGCTAGCTTCTAAGAAGCTTGTAATGCCTTCGGTAAGTATGATCCAGCATTGGCCTTTATCTTTGTGAGAGAACCACTCCATCAGAACCAATAAATCAACTATAAAATATCCCTGCGACAGTATCCTCCAAAACCATTTCCTAACTAATAAATACCTGATGTGTTGTAGACCCCTTTTTATTTCCACGTACCAGAGGGCATTTAAACTTCACTTTTGGGCACTCATTGAAAATTTTCGGGAATCTTCTCTGATGTAAAAGCTTCAAATTCAGAACTGAAAAGTTGGAAAGAATAGGTTGGAATACTATAACGAATGCTTTCAATGAGTGAACATTTCCATCTCTTTGGAACTTAGGCTTGAAAGTGACTTGAGTTACCCATTATAGAGGCAAGAAAATATAATTAAGCCTTCAAATGTTCTCTAGTTGCATTAGAAAATCCTTAAATGACAGGTCGTTGAAAAATGAGGTTAACTAGAATAATAAAGGAGCTTAGATATATATATATATATATATATATATATATATTTGCTTTGCCGACATCTCTTTTTTAAGTCCTGTTAAAAAGAAAATTGTCATTATTGTCAATGTTCAAGCAACTCTTCTTTCAACTCAAGTGGTGTATGATTCAAACCTCTTTTATAAATGTAATATGAGTCGGTTAACTTTTGATTCTCTCCGACTTCCGTTGATATTTTAAGTGACACTGAAGGTCCAATGCCTGTAAGTTATAAGTCCATTAAGTATTCAATGCTACTGCCTTAGACTGATTTAGTAGGAAGTTGTGCTCATTATTATGTTGTTCACATTGGCAGCTGAGCATCACTTTGCGATTTTTCGACATAGCATTTACGGAAAAGATCTTAAAATTCTTTATGCATTCCTCTAGAACGTCTCTTTCTCTTTGGCATTTGACTATTGGTGTAATACTTACTGTAGATATTGAATTTGTGTTTTCTTGTAACTGATAGCCTTCGTTTAATGCTCTTGCAGAGTTTATAAATCTCATTGCATCAGAGTCCAATGAAGTTTGTAGCAGAGAGGATAAACGGACAATTGCACCTGAGCATGTACTCAAGGCTTTACAGGTTTTTAACTTGGCTGCACACTTTAATTATGACTTTGGGTTTATGCATAAAATAAAAAGGTGATATGCCCGTATGTCTGGATGATGCTGCTTCAACCCAAACAGGAATGAGCTAATAGTTGTAAGCCCAGTAGACTCTGTGAATAGAGCCTGCTTCTAGGCCTAAGCATATGCGGACAGATGCAGAAAGCTATGTCAAAATCTCATAACTTCTGAAGCAGCTCTTACAGTTACAGTTCCAAGCACCGTATTCAAAATTTTATTGGTTTCTTTTTTGTACATCATTTATAGGCATTCATTTGCCTTAATTATTATTTAATCGGCCTATCAGTGCTGAAATTTTAGTCGTGGCAGCATAGATCTTGTTCTTTATAATTGGAAATTAGTAAGCAATGCACATCTTACTGGGGTACATTTTTCCTAAATTTATTCAGCTTTCTGCGGTGTAAAGAACACAAAATTTGTAACTACATATTTGCAAGCATAATGATGCTATTTATATATGTGATTTGTTATTTCAGGTTCTTGGGTTTGGGGATTACATTGAGGAGGTCTATGCTGCATATGAGCAGCACAAGCTGGAGACAATGGTAATTGTTTGTATTTCTTATGCTCGTTATCTATGTTTGACTAATTAACTATGCCAAGCCAATGTTTCGAAAACTGGTTTGAACCTTTTAAAGCCACCTTTCTTATGATACTGAGAGTGAGCAATTAAAAGGATGCTTCCTGTATCAACACGTAGATACATTCTTAAAAGCTAAGGACAAGAGTTTCCACTGATGGTATTTATCAATGAAATGCTCTCCAGCAGGACTCTTTGAGAGGTGGCAAATGGAGCAATGGAGCTGAAATGACCGAGGAAGAAGCAGCTGCTGAGCAGCAGAGGATGTTTGCGGAGGCACGTGCAAGAATGAATGGTGGGGCTGCTCCCCCGAAGCAACCAGACACTGATCCAAGTTTAGAGAGCTAACTGTAGGACTTATTGTTATCTTCAACGATAGGCAGGCATCCTTGACTCTTCCATTTGTGCTTCTAGTCTTTCTTATATGATGTACAAAAGCCATTGTTGAGGGTACTGGCCTATGTGGATATGCACTTTGATTTGTACTTTCTCTATGACTTCATGTCTATAACTAATGTAATTAGTGAGAGTTCCATCCAAATCCATCTGTTTCAGAACCATCGTATGTATTTTAATCTAATACTACTAATACTGTCATTAATATTTATCATTAAATATTTCCGTTTCGGGATTTTAAGGACCAAGCATCTGAAACCCCCCATTAGTGAGTAACCGAAATTATTATCTGTGCCTGAATGATCTGCTGACGTGGCAATTCTCTATTTAAGGGTTTGCAAACTCTAATGTGTCATTTAGGCAAAAGCAAAAGGAAGTCACTTAGATTGCAAACTAATGGAGCGATGGTCTGGTGGGCCATATTAAGTTATTGACTTGTCAATTTATGATGAAAGCGATCAGATGGAAGGTTATTTTAAGGGTCCCACAAACAATGTGTAAGTTCGCAGGTTGGTGTAGTGTAGACTCTGCACCCAACATTAATGCGGTGAGAATTTTGATCCCAACATTACCACTTCAGGTGCACGTTTTTACTAGAAGACAGATGCAGAACAGTGTTCCCTTGAGCATGTCTGGGTGTGAATAGTGATGGCTGTGATTTTGTGCGGTTTTTAGTTGTAACCCTATACTGTTTCTTGGTTCAAGTCAAAAGTCAGTCAAGCAAATCTCTCTTCTCTCCCTACCCCACAAGAAAGTGAAATAACACACATATTGTCCCCTTAGATTCCTTTCTTTTCTATTTCAAAAATACATTCTCTCTCTCTAAATCAGTTTGGTGGGGGCAACCTATGTTTCTTTTGTCAGGATTCTCTTGCACCACTACAAAGGACTAGAAACAAGAATTCAATGAAAGCCCCACAAATCAATAAAAGAGAAGAAACCTGAATCGCTCTTCCTTGCGCCCTCTTTTAAAGAGTTAGAATTCTCATTAATCTTTTACCATCTCAAGTTAAGCCGGTCATGGCAAGAATCTCTCAAGACTTCTCCTCCAAGAGGCACTTCTACTGGACCAAGAAGGTCGGAGCTGAAGATGACGAAACTCCAACCTTCAAGTCCTCCTCAAAAACCACCGATGAGGAAGACAAAAAAGAGAATACTAATAAGAGCCATGCTTCTTTGTCAACACCAAAGAGGAAACTGCCAGCAGTTGCAATTTCCCGGCTTCGATCAGTTCTTACAGCCTTTGGTAAGAATCGGTCGAAGCTACCCCTCGGTCTTGGACCCCGAGTGGTAGGTACACTTTTCGGGTATCGGCGAGGACATGTGCATTTTGCATTTCAAAAAGATCCCAGTTCAGCGCCAGCTTTCCTTGTTGAGCTTGCTACGCCCATTAGTGGATTGGTTCGAGAAATGGCATCTGGGTTGGTCAGGATTGCATTGGAGTGTGACAAAGAAAAAGAAGAAGAAAAGAAGGCAGTGAGGCTACTAGAGGAGCCTGTTTGGAGAACTTACTGCAATGGCAAGAAACGTGGTTTTGCGACGAGGAGAGATTGTGGGGCTAAGGATTGGAAGGTTTTGAAGGCTGTGGAGCCAATTTCAATGGGTGCAGGGGTATTGCCGGGGAGTGGAGCTGAGGCTGGTGCAGATGGTGAGCTCATGTACATGAGAGCTAAGTTTGAGAGAATTATTGGGTCTAGAGATTCTGAGGCTTTCTATATGATGAATCCAGATAGCAATGGAGCTCCTGAGCTTAGTATCTATTTGCTTAGAATCTGAATGTCTGAGTAATCATTTCCTTTTTGTGCCTTTTGGTTCTGAAAGAGTAAAACTGGTGATACATGTTTTACTCTTGAGCCATGAAAGTGGAGGTCTAGTTTCTTTTTTTTTTTCCATGGAGAAAATGGGGAGGTAGGCTTATTATATTTTGTTAGTTTTAGGTGGAGGGGCAATACCTTACAACATTATGGAAAGGGGGGGTCATTAAGCTGTATATGTATAGTTTTTTCCAATCCTTTGTTAAGTTACGAGGTGTAATCATGATTATATATCCCTAGTTGGGTTTCTTTCATCTTTTATTATGCCTAAATTGCTTAAGTTAATATGGGGATTTCCTTCCAAGATAAGATTGATATTGAATTATTGATCATAGAAGGGACAGAAGCAGTTCTATAAAAGGAGAACCCATAGCATTTCAATTCCTTTTCTAAAGAAAAATTCTTAAAAGGAATGTATGCGAGAATTAGGTGATTACATGATAATGGAAATGTGTGATTGTATTCTAAATAATACGTTAACACTTGAGAATGAGTCCCCTCGGTAGCAACTGAATAGATCTATTGACTCTGTTCTTTTCCTTGGAGGCCTTATATAGTATTACTATCATAAGTATCACGTTACTCTGTTTTGCATTGGAGATTCTTGTCCAACACTCTGCTAGTACTAATTTTCTTGATTGGGGAAAACTTCACTAGTAACCTTCATATCAATTTTTCATTATTTAATTGTTGTTGAGTTATGTGCCACTTTGTGTCCGACTGAATCCAAGAAATCAGTCATGGCACCACCAGACTTTGCAGTCTAACGGATGAAGGCTTGCCTTTTGGGTGAGAGTTCTTGGAATCAAAACAGGGTCTAGGAGTTAATCCTCTTTACATTGCTTCATAAAAAATCAAAAGAAAACTACGCAGTCTAACGCCATACAGAAAATAAGGGAATGGTGTTTGTATGACTCTGTATATGTACTGAGTGTCAATTTATGGATGATTTTTGATGAAGAATTAACGAAAGGTAAAAAAAAAAAAAAAAACCACAATTGCATGCAGCAATAATGAAGCATTCCTGTCTTGTGGCCAAATTTTGTTTTGAGTTTCCATAATTTTTTTTGTTGCGTAGATGGTAATTTCTCTATAAAATCTATGTTACATGATTTGGATCTGAGTGTCGGATTTGAATACGTGTCCGAGTATCAGACTGATTTATTTTTTATTTTTATAATTTTTTTTAATTTAGAGTGTTCAAATGCATATTTTTATCTGAATGTCGAAAGTACAACCGAATAACATCAAAAGTCTATGTAACATATAACAAAATCCTCCTAAACCAAATGATTGATGCAAGTGATCTTTATTTTGGTGGATTTTCAAATGATTGTTCATGATTTATCATATGGGTCTCTCTCTCTCTCTGTCAAAACGAAAAGAAAATTGTTCATCAAATGATAAGTTCATTTTTTTTTCCTTATTCTGAGCACTCTCTTTCCCTCCCAGCAAAACAAAAAGAGAATAGCTCATCAAATGATAAGTTCAATCTCTTTTCCTTATTCTCTGAACACCTTTCTTTCTCTGTTTAACTAGGATCCTTTGGCAATTTTGTTCCTACAATCATCTTATAAAATTCCAGCATTTGGTCTAAAAGTATAAAATGTTCCAATCATTGTTTTTGGTGCATAGTTTCTGTGTGAATTAATCCCAAGAAATTTATTAAAGCCTAATCATAGAAGTCATCAAAAGCAAAAATATGAAGAAAAAAAATAAAGAAAATCCAATCCCTGACAGCCGAATTAGGTCTTTCTCATATGTTGACTGCTTTCCACCATGGCATTTTATTCTCTGCTACAATATTTTTTAAAACTCTAATTCTTGCATTCTCCTCATTTTATCACTTTTGTTTTTTTCAGTTACCACTCAAAGTACATTCCACAAAGTAAGAATTTATAAACGTCATCCAAAATTGGCATCTTTAACCTCTAGAAAGTAATACAGATAGTATCTTTAAATGGGTATTTTGGTAATCTTCAAAAGGTTATTTTTAACCTCTAGAAAATAATACAAGCACTCCCTTTGAATGGGTATTTTAGTAATATTCAAAAGGTTAATTTTAACCTCTAGAAAATAATACAAATATACCCTTTAACTGCTTTCATGCTCTCTCCCTCTCTCCATCCTTGCAAAAGAAAAGAAAAAGAAAAGAAGTAGAGGGCATATTATAGAGAGTGTGTGGCTTACAGCTGGGACAAAAACAGATCCGTTTAGATCAGCATATGCACAAAGGTCGAGGGATGCTTTGATAATTTACTCATCATTCTTCAAAAGATTCAAAAGTTGTTTGCTGTGTATAAAGTTAGGGCCAAAAACACTGCTTTATATCATAATTACTCCACTTAATTAATGTAGACATAATTAACTTCATCATGTTATATATCTACAGGCTACTATATATACTCCATACTCTACTTGCCTTAAGGTCTATTATTTTTTGTAGGCTTTATGTACAACTTGTCAATAATTGTGATAAAAAGCCTGTAGAGTGCTGTGTTATGGCTGCTTGTGTTAATAGAGGAAGAAATAATGGTTGCAATAGACATGTGGCCTAAGAGGGAGATAAGGGAAATATTTCAGTTGTGTTTGTTACAATAGAAAATGAGACTAGGAAAGGAATGTGTACTAAATGAGGTTTGTCAATTGCCATTATATCCTATCATATGTTTGTATGTTGAAGGGAGAGGAAATAAGAGGATTTCGATGATAATTCATTCTCTTGTTAAGATGTTTTATACATAGAGGAGAAAAGAAAATAAAAATTAACGTAGACGGTAAAATAAGGTTTTTGAGAAGTTGAAAAAAAAAATGTTCCGAAGAAATATGTAGGGGTATGTAAGTTTTTTTTTTATTTTAAAATATAAAATACATGTATAGCTGTGAATTCGTCCATTTTAATAACAAATTCTGAACTTTTTTTTTTTCGGTACATAACAAACCATATGGTTTTAGTTACTTGTAATATAAATCTTTTAAGTATTATTTATAAATAAAATTGTCTTAAAAACTTAACAACGTAAAGATAAATATGATTTATCATGACAAAAAATATAAGATTTTTTTTTACAACTGAAAATATTTTTATTTTTTATTTTTACTATCAAAAATTTTCAAACCATAAAAGGTAGCACACAACTTAAAAATTATTAAAAATTATTGAATGATCTCTAAATGGTTTATAAAATTTATTGGGCGTTTAAATGAGTTAATCTCGCGTCCAAATAGATACAGATAAACGGTGGAGTTAACGGAAGTCTATTTTATGCTAATAATGCAAACCACAAGATTTGTTATGTATCGAAAAAAGCTCAGGGTTATAAAAAAAAAATCAAACTACATTAGTTATGCATGCATTTTAACCTTATTGAGCAAATTATATTATATGAGAAGAACATTTTTTTATCTGCCAACTAGTCTATATGGTATAGGTGGATTCTAAAGTGTATATATATATATATATATACTCGGTAAAATAAGACACTTTGACTGCTACATATATTTTTTTAAAACATTTAATTTTTATGATAACATGAATATATTTGATATAAAAAAATTATATTTTGTTTGGTATTGACACCTGTTTTTTATACTTAAGCTTATAATAATATTCCTAATTAAATTGTATTTTCAAAAGCATCTAAGGTGTTATTTGGGTAATTGATTAAATCAAGCTTAAATCACCATAACTTAAACATTTTTAAGTTAAAACTTAAGTTTTGGTGATTTAAATTGGATTTAATCAAATCTCAAACAAGATTTAAGTTCAATTAAAAATATTATTGTAAGTTAAACAAACAAAAGAATTATCAATAACAATTTTTGACATTTTCATACTTAAAATTACAATAATATTTCTAATTAAATTATATTTAAAAAATATTATTATAAATTAAATAAATATTAATAATACTTTTAAAGTGCTAATAACGTTACAAGTTTTATACCAAATATGTTAATCAGCACCTAGATATGTCTATGTAGGGGAGCTAGAGGCACAAAAGTTACGATGTTTGAACAGAAACTCTGATTATCTGTGACTACTTGTTGATGAACCAAGTTGCCGTTTCTTTTAATCTTAATTTCCGTTCCCCAGAGGAACTCTTCCCAGCCTACTTTGGTGGACCTAAAAGACTATGTTATCCTTTTGCTTTTTGTAAAGGATCGTCAGCCTATTGATTGCTATTTAAGTTTCAAAAGAAACATAATATTGTTTTCCCAAAAAACCAAAAGAACATAATATTGTTATCAGAAAAAACAAAAGCCGCCTTCATGTTTGCGTAGCATCACGGAGTTCTTCAAAATTCTCATATTCAGCTATTATATTCTTTTCTGTAATACAACGGTTTGATCCAAACATAATTCAGTTGATAATTATAATTTTGTTACAACACATATTTAAAGTTTGAAAAAAAATAAGGAGAATTAATTTTAAAAGAACGAAAAATAAGAAAAAAAGAAGTAAAAATGGGTTCTAATAAACAGGTGAGTCCAATTTTGTTTGGATTTGATTTTAAAAACAAATTCTAACCATCGGTTAGGATGTACCTCATCCCTAGTTAAGCTTAAAACCATGATAGTGACGCATACTAACTCCAAATGCTCAAGTAAGGTCAAATCAAGTAAGGATGAGCGTTGGACTCTTTTATTGACTTTATGGTAACATCTAGACATGACCTTAAACACCCTATATACTTTCCAAGTTGATAGCATTTCCAACGATGTCAAACAATATTTGGTGATCCTTTGGTGCATGTCATCGAATGGACTTCACGATTTTCACGAGGATGAAGGACTATGTGGGTTCTCCTTGACATTGAATGGACATCTACACTTGTAGACATCCAATTTTGTACCATTAGATAAATGATAATTCGTTTTCTTGGAACTTTATGAAAACAATGAAGGTGATGAGTTGCCGCGTGAAAATGAAGTTAATTACTCACTGAGTTCAAGAGCTTACCATGTCAAAGGTTGATTGATACGAGAAAATAAAAGAATAAGCCATAAAATTGACTTTGCCAAAAATCTCTATTTTCGTTGTTTTGAGAACTTGATTATCGAGCTTAATATCTTTTTGTCCCAAACACTTGAAAACTGTCTCTTCTCCATATCAATCGAAATTTTAATTATCTTTCCAACTATATATTATAAGCCTTGATCCGATAAGAGTGGAGTGAAAACTTAATTATTTAATGAAACAATGTCAAAATTGAGGAGTTTTAGTGTTTGGGTCTCATTTAAAATCCATGATGAATTTACATTTCAAACAAATTTGAATTGAAGAAGACTCTCTAGTATTTCTAGAAAGTTTAAAAACAACTCCAAACTCGCCCGTATGAGTGAGAACGGCTCGTTCCAAGTCAAGGTCCAAAATCTATCTATTTTCCTAATTAGTGAGGGAATTGGATTTGGAAAGTAATAAAACACTTGCTTATTCTCCCTAGGACTGCGATAGCTTATTACTAACCCTAATAAAACATCCTAAACCTTATAAATTTCCCTCTTATCGGCCCTAGAGGGGATCCATTCCCACTCTTTTGATCTTACACACAAACCCTAACCACAAAGCATCAATTTTAGAGTTTTGCTTGTCTCTTCACGAAAACACGAACCTTAGTGATACAAGCTGTTAAGATGTATCATAAATGTTCTTAATAAACCAAGAAAAAAGCCTTAAAGAAGAAGGAGATTGAGAGAAATTTGAGAGGATTGATTATACTTTTTTTCCATTCTTGTTTACAAGAGTGCAAGTTATATATCCTGCACTAGAAAGTAGTTACAAGCCTAACTAACTTCTAACAAGAAGCTAACTAACTAATTGTTTTGTAACAAACTGCTAACAGTGTTATCTTGAGTTTTGGTACAACATTCTTAAGATTGTACTTGCTTATTTAGTAGCAAACAAAATCTTTTAGCCAACTAAGCCTTCTTCTCATTCTTATTGGCCTTGTTCTTTTGTTGTCAACCCCTTCTACTCCTGATTCTGTGTCCTCAGCTACTGCCCTTGTATCTTTTGTCCTTACAGTTGTTTGTCCTTCCTTTACTTATATTACAGCTGCATAATTTAATTCCTCCTGAAAAGACTCATTGTCCTTAAGATGTAAGTTGGGATAAAGCTGCTGGATATCTTTAGAATCTTCCTGAGAAGCTTTCCATTGAATTAACCACTGTTGGATCCATTTGTCTTGCCTCTTAATGTGCATTTCCCCAACAATGGTTAGTGGCATAACCTTTGGTTTATTGTTTTTGATGGTGGTAAGTAAAGGTAAATGAGTGATATGAGATTGGGGGCCATGATAGGGCTTGAGAAGTGAAGTATGGAACACTGGGTTGATGAGTGAGCTAGGAGGAAGTTCTAGCTAATATGCCACTGAGACAATCCTTTTAAGAACTTTGAATGGACCAAATAACTTCTTACTCAGATTTTGAGAATATCGTGCAGCCACTGTTACTTGTTTTATAAGGTTGTAATCTGAGTAGTACTAAATCACCCATATCAAAGGTAAGTTCTGTTCCATGCTTGTCAGTTGCCTGTTTCATTATTTGTTAGGCCTAGTGAAGGTATTCCTGGACTTGTTGAAGAATTTCTTACCTTGTTCCCAGTCATGATCAATAGTTTCCAAGGTAGCAATCCTTCAATGATAAGCAGGAAGGGAATGGGGTAATCTCCCATAAACAACCTCAAATGGAGTTTTTCTAAGTGAATTATGAAAGGGAGTGTTGTAGTGGAACTCAGCAAGGTGTAAGTACTTAACCCATAAAAGTGGATTGATCAGAGGCATAGGCTGTTAAAAACTACTTTAGGTACCTGTTTAGGACCTCAGTTTACCCATCAGTTTGAGGATGGTAAGAAGAACTTATCATTAACTCAGTTTCTTGTAGTCTAAAGAGTTCCGTCCATAACTTACTTTGGAAAATAGGATCTCTATCACAAACTATAGACCTTAGAATGCTATGTAAAGTACAAACCATTTTCATGAACAATGAAATAACTTTGATAACAGTAAAGTAAGATAGTAAATGACCAAAATGAGCATGCTTTGATAATCTATCAACCACAAATAAAATGGTAGTCATACCTTGAGAAGCAGGAAGATTTGTGATAAAGTCCATACTGACATCTTCCCAAATTTGATTAGTAATAGGTAAGGGCTTTAGAAGACTATAGGGAGCCTTGTTAGCTTTTTTTTTTTTTTTTAATCTTTTTTTATACGTCACAATGTATGATATACCTTTCTACTGATTTCTTTAAATTATTCTAATAGAAATTGGTTGTAACTCTCATGTGGGTCATGTGCACACCTACATGCCCTCTTAAAGGTGTGGAATGGAATTCTTTGAGTATCACTTCTATTACAAGAGAAGAATTACTAAAAAAAATCTTGCCTCTATTGTAGAAGATTCCATGTTTGACCGTATTAAAAGGATTTTGAGTGGGATAGTTATGGACTTGCTTGATTAATTGAGTAATGTGGCTATCAGTAGCATGCTCTGCTGCAAATTGATCAAATATGTCAAAAGTAGGAATGGAGAGAGTTGTTAGGGGGCTTCTAATTTTGCTTTAGTTTTCAATGTGTGTAGTCTTGACAAGGCATAAATAGGAGTGTTTTCTTTACTAGGTCTATAAATGATCTTATAATTATAGCTTAGTAGCTTGGAAAGATAGTACTGATGTTCTGGAGTTTGAATGGTCCATTTGAGCATGTGTCTTAAACTCTTTTAGTCACTGTAAATGTAGAATTTGGCACCCAATACATACTGTCTCCACTTTTTGACAAAATATATGATGACAAACAGTTCCTTGATGTAAGTGGAAGCTTATTACATTCTAGGACACAATATCTTGCTATAGAAAGCAAAAGGGTGTCCTTGTTGAGACAGGACAACTCCAATACCCACACTTGAGGCATCTGTTTCAATGAAAAAGTTGTAGTGAAGTTTGGTAGTGCCAATACAAGAGTTGTGATCATAGCAGCTTTTAGGTCTTGGAAAGAAGTCTATGCTGCACATGTCCAAAGGAAGAAGTATTTCTTCAATTGATTTGTCAAAGGGGCAGTTATAGAGACAAAACTTTTTATAAATTTTTTGTAGTAGCCAATCAATCCCAAGAAACTTCTTAATTGTTTTTGATTGTTTGGAGTAGGCCATACTACTATAGCTTTCACTTTTGTTTGGTCAGATGCTACATCAAAAGCAGAAATGATATGGCCCAATTTTATGGAGCTTTGGCTAAAGTGGCATTTTCTTTTCTTAGCAAACAATGTGTTTTGTTGTAAGTAAGCTAGGATAAACCTCAAGTGCTCAATATGATCCTTCTTTGTCTTGTTGTAAATAAGTATGTCATCAAAGAAGATAATGACATATTTCCTTAGAAAGGCATGCAAAGCTTGATTCATGGTTGCTTGAAAAGTTGAAGGTGCATTGGTGAGGCCAAATGGCATAACAAGGAGTTTATAATGTCCTATGTGAGTTCTAAATATAGTCTTCTGGATGTCAGTAGTGTGCATTCTGACTTGATGGTAGCCTGCTCTGAGGTCTATCTTAGAGAAGATAGTTGCTCTAAAAAATTCATTTAGCAACTCATTAATTGTTGGAATGGGAAAATTGTCCTTAACAGTGATATCATTTAGACCTCTGTAATCTACACAAAATCTCCTGATTTCATCATTCTTCTTAACCAATAAGACCGAAGAACTATAAGCACTATGGTTTGGTCGAATAATGCCAACCTTAAACATCTCTTAAACTAGCCTTTCAATCTTTGCCTTTTCAAAATATGGATACCTATAGGGCTTCACAGTAGCTGGCTTAGCTATATGATCAACTTTAATTCTACGGTTAGTGGTTTTTGGTGGAGGTAATGAAGTGGGTTCTTGAAAAACATGTGAAAATTCATCCAAGAAATTCAATATATCTTCATCAACAAAATGAGGAAAAGACTCAGGGTTATAAATAGTAGTGCAACTAGATAGTGAACATGGAGGATCAAGTTCTTTCAAAGACATAAGCTAAAAGCAAGCAAAAATACCGCCATTGCTAGATAGCTTATTTAATTGTTTAGTAGTAATAAAATTCAGTTTATACCTTATATCTCCTTGAAAATTAATAGATTGACCTTTCCAATAAAAGTTCATAGTTAAGTATGCATAATCAGTAGTTATTGAACCTAGCTCTTGTAACTACTAGACTCTCAATACCATATCAACCCCTTGGAAGGGATATCACAAAGAAATCTACACTAAATTTATGGTCTTAAATAATGAGGGAGACATTGGTGCACATACATGAACAAGAAAGTGTTTAACCATTTCTTACTTGGACTGCAAAGTGATTGGATGGTGTAATAGGGAGCTTTAAGAACTGGACTTCTCTTTCCTAAATAAAGTTGTGGCTGTTACCCCTATCTACCAAGACTTGGAAAGGTTGCTGAAGCACCATTCCTTGCAGCCTGAATGTCTTTGGTTATTGATGGCCAGTGGGGGGCATGAAAACTGATTTTAGGAACTATGTTCAACTAATTGGCATTCTTATCTATTGTGAATTATTCCATAACCTCATAATCTTTTTCTACGTCCCCATCTAGTAAAAGTAAGGTCATTTTGTTCTTGCATTTGTGTTGAGGAGTGAATCTTTCATCACAATTGAAACAAATACCTTTCTCTCTTCTTTGTTGCATTTTCAGAGGTGATAGTATTTTGACAAGAAATGTGGTTTGAGTTATAAGAACAGGTAATGGTGGTTCAGTGCCTAAAAGAGAAAGTTGTGTTAAGGGTTTAGGAGACTAAGATTTGAAGAGAGGTTTGATTTCATTAAATTTTTCTTCCAATAATCTGGCTAAGCCAATGGAATCATGAATGAAGGTTGGTTTATGTGCAATCACCACTCTTGTAATCATTGGTTTAAAACCAGAAATGAAATAGTTCTTCAAGAATGCCTCACTTAGGCTTGTCTCCTCGAGCATAACCAATCTAAGTTAATTTGGATAGTGTGCCTTGAGGATCTTCATATTCAATTGGTCCAAATCTTTTGTTCAAAGTAAGAACAAAGTCAGACCAAGATCCCAATTGCTTAGTACTATACATCCATTGAAACCATGAAGAGGTCGCCCTCTCCAAATGAAAAGAAACAAGAATTAACCTTTGTTTTTAAGGAATTTTGTGAAACAGGAAATACTGATCCACTCTAAACAACTAATCAGTAGGATCACCTTCAGAAATTTTGGGAAAATCAAGTCTAATAGTCTTGAAGGTTGAAGATTGATGAAAGTCTCATACCTTCAAGAAGTACACAATTACCATCTATAGATGCTATACTAGGTGACAAAATTTGTAGCTTTATAAACTCTTCTTTTAATTCCCTTTGAGACTCCTGGATCAGAACAACAAACTCTTCTCTTAATCCTTTTTGAGACTCCCAAATCAAAGCAACTATATTGTCCAGGGTAAGATCTTTAGATCTTATTGAAGCAACCATGATTAGATTTAGGTGAGAATAATAGAGGATTAAGAAAGAATGAAAGTATAAATTGATAGTGAGATATAAGGAAATTGTGAAGGTAATAATGAAAGCACCAAATTGATACGAGCTGTTAAGCTGTATCAGAAATGTTCTTAATAGGCCAAGAACAAACCTTTAAAGAAGAAGGAGACTAAGAGAAATTTGAGAGGAGTAATTATACTTTTTTTGTCTTTCTCATTTACAAGAGTGCATGTTATATATCCTACACTAGAAAGTAGTTACAAGCCTAACTAACTTCTAACAAGAAACTAACTAACTAATTGTTTTGTAGCAAAAGGCTAACAATGTTATTTTAAGCTCTGGTCCAATATTCTTAAGCTTATACTTCATTATTTAGTAGCAAACGAAATACTTTAGCCAAAACCTTCTTTTTATTCGTATTGGCCTTTTTCTTTTGCTGTCAACCCCTTCTACTCCTGATTATATATCCTCAACTATTGCCCTTGTGTTTTTTGTCCTTGTACCTATTTGTTTCCCTTCCTTTACTTGTGTTATAGTTGTATCACCTAGCTTCCGAACACTCATTTTATATAAAAAACACAGCCCCACTCAATAATCAATCAAGATGTTTCATAAAAAAGGTCTTATTTTTCGTGTTTCACTAATCCTTTGACGACGGTAAGCAACAAACAATGCATGATTTGTTCATTGATAAAATGCATCGCAACGATGTCTTCTTGAGAGCTTTCAAGGGGAAAGATTTAACGACCCATCCCGGGTTCGCCACACTCGAGACGATGTCATCACATTTTGAAAATCCCAGCACGACACATATATGTAACAATAAAAATAAATAACACCGATAGAAAAATTTACATCAATCCTCAACCCTCAATAGGGGAGATACATCAATCTGATATTAACTTAACATAATATTTGTATTAAATTTTTAATTATTTCTTTAATTCTACATAAAACCACACCCTTTAAAAATTCCCACTTTTAATTTCAGGAAATTTCATTAATGCTAAAAATTCAAAAATAAACATTACATTATTACCTTCTGTTTTTCTGAAAGCTTTTCGTGACTCTCTATAAAATTCCTCCATAAATCCCTTCAAAGTTTTGCTTTTTCAACTTTTCTTTAGGTTCCCAAGTGTTTAAGGAAATAGAGAAATTGAAGGAAAACTTAAACAAAATTCGATTAAGTATATTTACGATTACTTAATATATATATATATAATTTTGAAATCGGTGGCAGCCAAAGGCAAAAGTCTTCTCAGCATTTTAACTCCCCAAGCCTCCACGTTTCCTTCTCAGTGGTTCTTTTTTTAAAAAATTCTTTTCTTTTCTTCTTCTAGGATGTCTCTGGACGTCCTTGAATTTTTTTTTTTAAAAAAACTTTTTTTTCTTTCTTTTTATTCTTCTCCCCATGGACGTTACTGGACATCTTTTTTTTTTCTTTTCAATTTGACTTTTTGTATTTTAAATAATATATAACTCTATGTCATTTTTATTAAAGTACTTCTTTACCCTTACTTTACAATTATGGCTATTATAGAAAATCACCCAATTTCTAGGAAGGATAAGAACATTCAGCTTTATAATTTTGTGCAAGGCTGCTTAAGAAAGATCCAAGGAAGCAATTCATTGATCTTCGCAAGCTCTTTGATATTTTGTAATCTAGTTTTATTCAAATAATTTTTTCTTCTTTTAATTCGTGTTTAAGGTTATTTTTTTGATCTAAACGTATTCATATGTGATTGTTTAAAGTTATTTAAGTATTCTTTCAAATTAAAACTTCTTGAATTTAATTTTAGAATAAAAAAACACGAAGCTAGAGGACCCAAATTGCTCAAACCTTTGGCCTCTATTTTAATGTGGCAGTTCACAGTGATATGCCACTTCACATCTGTAACTTCAAAGTGGTGGTGAGATTCTCTTTTCCCTTCTTGTTATCTGTTTCATTTCTGATTTGTTTTTTTTTTTTTTAATTTGCAAGGCTTCTAACATGTTTTAATGACTCACTTGACATCCAGAAAGTCCATGATAAAATGAATTAGGGTTCATCATACATTGAGTATATTCACATGTGCTATTTGCTTGTGTCGATTCTCTTTGTTATTTTTTTTATGAAACGTGCAACAATTATGATAATAATACAAAAAACAAAGAGATAGAGAAAGCAGTTAAATACACAGATTTAATGTGGCTCGACAATATGCCTACGTCAACGGAAGCGAGCAACGGCTAAATTTCACTATATCAAAGTAGAGTTACATCATATGTATTTATACTGACCCTAACCGTATAGAGGTATTAGAAAATTCCTCAAATACCATTGTACCGTACTGTGGGGGCGTTGCCCTCGCACCTCCAACCTATTAATCGTCCCTGCCAATAAAACAATAAATTTCAAGCCTAAAAGGGCTGATGTCATCGTTCCACTTCGACATTAGCCTTAATTTCTCTGTAAATATGTTCCACTCAATACGAGTCACATACTACAACAATCTCCACCGTGGTGAATATCCACCCCTTAGGAGAAAAAACGTAACCTGGAACTCCACTTGGGACATTAGGTTGGGACACCTCCCATCTAGTACCTAGAGACATTAATCAAGTCCAAGCAGTGCTTGAACTTATTTGTGGTAACAGGCTTTGTCAACATGTCTGCAGCATTCTCAGAAGTGTGAAATTTTTCAAGCAATAGTTCACCAGAAGAAACCAATTCCCTGATCCTGTGAAACCTCACATCTATGTGCTTGGTTCTCGCATGATACATCTGGTTCTTTGCCAAATAAATGGCACTCTGACTATCACAATGCAACTGAACTCCACCTTGTTGAATACCCAGCTCCTTGGCCAACCCTATAAGCCACAAAACTTCCTTGGTAGCCTCAGCCACTGTCATATACTCTAACTCAGTAGTAGATAGTGCAACTAAAGGCTGAACCATGGACCTCCAACAAATAGGCCCCCCCACAAGGGTGAATATATAACCTGTGGTAGACCTCATATCATCCAAATCCCCTGCATAGTCTGCATCCACATATCCCATAACTGAAGGATCACCATGTTGTCTGCCAAACATTATGCCATAATCTGTAGTACCCCTCAAGTATATGAAAATCCACTTGACTGCATCCCAATGCTGTCGTCTCAGACTTGATAGAAACTTGCTCACCACATTGACGGCTTGTGCCAAATCTGATCTTGTACAAACCATAGTATACATCAAGCATCCCATTGCACTAGCATATGGAACCTTTGACATGTCTTGAACTTCATCATTTGTCTTTGAGCACTGAGCGGTAGATAATCTAAAGTGATTCGCCAAAGGTGTACTCACTGGTTTTGCATTAGCCATGCTGAACCTCTCCAACACCCTTTCAACATAGATACGCTGAGATAACCATAATCTCTTGGAAGCTCTGTCCCTGCAAATCTCCATCCCAAGAATCTTTTTGGCCGCACTCAAATCCTTCATGTCAAATTCTTTGCTTAACAAAATCTTCAACTTGTTGGCTTTACTCATACTCTTCGCAGCAATCAAAATATCATCCACATAAAGTAACAGAAAAATAAATAAACCATCATCAAGGCTCTTCACATAAACACAACAATCATACTCACATCTATGTTGCCAATCCGGATCATGTAGGAGTCAAATTGCTTGTACCACTGCCTCGGAGACTGCTTCAACCCATAAAGTGATTTCCTTAATTTACAGACCAAGTGTTCCTGTCCAGGCTGACTGGCTGTGCCATGTATATTAGCTCCTCCAAATCACCATGAAGAAAAGCTTTCTTTACGTCCGTCTACTCTAATTGCATATCGAAATGCGCTACCAAACCCAACACTGCCCTGATAGAAGTGTGTCTGACCATAGGGGAGAAGATCTCATCATAGTTAACCTCTTTCCTTTGTGAGTAACCCTTTTCTACAAGACGAGCCTTAAACTTTTCTCCCTCTTTTCTGATACTGCTTCTTTCTTCTTATACACCCATTTGCATCCTATCGCTCTCTTCCCCTCTGGAAGCTCCACCAAGTCCCATGTCTGGTTCTTATGTAGAGACTCCATCTCTTTCACTATAGCACCCATCCATCTACTCTTTTCTTGGCTGTGTACTTCCTCCTGAAAAGTAATAGGATCCCCGCTACTAGTAATGAGTGCATAAGAAATCAAATCTTCAAAACCATACTTGGTGGGTTGCCTGATAGTGTGTCTGGGCCTGTCTATAGCTATACTGTGATGCTGCTGATCTTCTGAACTAGAGCCCCCTGCATTTTGAGCATTGTCTTCCTTACCATGGGTCTTTAGCTTCACCTGCACCACATGCTTATTTCTGTTGCAATTTTCTGGCACCTGTTTCTCTTCTTCCTGAGTACGCTGCAACATAGCTTTCTCATCAAAAACCACATCTCTACTGATCACCACCTTGTTTCCCTTCGAATCCCAGAGCTTGAAGTCTTTCACCTATTTCTGATACCCTAGAAAGATACACTGTCTAGACTTTTCCTCAAGCTTTGATCTTTCCTCATTAGGAACATGCACATAGGTTGGACATCCAAATACTCTCAAACCAGAGTAGTCTACCGCACTGCCTGTCCATACCTTCTCTGCTACTTTCCCATCTAGTGCTGCCCTAGGTGACCTGTTAATCAAGAAACATGCCATATTCATTACTTCTGCCCAGAAGTTCTTTGCAAGCCCTACATTCAACCTAGGACACAGAGCTCTTTCAGCTATTGTTCTGTTCATCCTTTTCGCTACACCGTTCTGTTGTGGTGTCTTGCATACTGTGAACTGTCTCTTAATCCTATACTGCTTACATAAGTCCATGAACTTTGAATCTGTGTTCTCAGTACCATTTTCGGACCTAAGGTATTTGATCTTCCTCCTTGTCTGGTTTTCTACTTCAGCTTTCCACAACCTGAACTTGGTAAAGGTTTCTGACTTGTGCCGCATGAAGTACAACCAAACCTTTCGTGAGTAGTCATCAATAAAACTCACGAAATACATATTTCCTCCCTGTGATACTACCCTTACTGGCCCTAAACATCTGTATGAATATAGTCAAGAATTCCCTTCATCTTGTGTATGGCTGTCTTGAACTGCACCCTATTCTGTTTCCTAAGAGCACAATACCTGCAGAAATCAAGCTTGCATGTTCTGACACCCTTCAATAGATTTCTCTTATGAAGCTCTATCATCCCACGCTCACTCATATGACCTAACCTCATATGCCACAAGATTGTTCTATCTGACTCAGACTCTGTAGCTGCAACTCCACCTACAACTGTGGTACCTAGTAGTGTATAAATATTTCATGCTAGTTTCTATCCCTTCATCACTATTAAGACACCTTTACTCACTTTCATTACTCCACTTGCAGACTTGTAACTAAACCCATTACAATCTAAAGTGCCCAATGAAATCAGATTCTTCCTTAAATCTGGTATATGTCTAACATCACACAACGTTCTAACAACACTATCAAACATTTTAATTATGATATTCCCTATTCCAACAACTTTGCATGATGCATCATTACCCATTAGAACAGAACCAGAATTTACTAACCTATAGGTGTCAAACCAATCTTTATTTGGTGTCATGTGATATGAGTATGCTGAATCCAGAGTCCAAGAATCTGTGAGACGATCTGAACTGGATGAAATAGAAAGCATATCCCCGTTATCGCTCTCTGAGTCTTCTTCTTTACTACATTTGCAGACTCTAATGGACCTTCTTTATTCTCTGTATTTCCCTTTCTTAAATCTGGACAATTTCATTTTATGTGCCCCTTTTTTATGCACTTAAAACATTGTATGTCCTTCCTCTTCCTAGATTTAGATCGAGATTTATTGTTACTCGATCCGCTCTGGGACTTGTTTCTCCCACGTTCCTGGTTACCTCTCACCACAAGCCCTTCACCTTGTAAATTCTTATCACTAGCTTTCTTCTTCTCATGAAAACCTAATAGAGCACTTGTGATCTCCTCCAATTTGAGAGTTTATTTCCCCCACATTAGAGTTGTAACCAAATTTTCGTACATAAGAGAAGCTGGTAGGGAATTCAGTAACATTAATGCCTTGTCTTCATCTTTGAACTTCACATCAACTCGCTTCAAATCACTAATAATCTAGTTGAACATGTTGATATGCTAGTTCAAATCTGAGCCCTCTGACATCTTAAGACCATACACTTTCTGCTTAAGATAAAGCGTGTTTGTCAACGACTTGGACATATACCGACTTTCCAGTTTCAACCAAACTGCCATCGGTGATTCCTCATCCATGACGTGATACATCACATCATCAGCCAGACAAAGCCTGATAATTGCCATAGCCCTCGCTTCCAATTCCTTCCAATCTATGTCGCCCATACCTTCCGACTTCTTTCCGTTTAGCGCCTTCACCATACCCTGCTGCACTAACAAATCCTTGGCCCTCCTTTGCCATAATCCGAAATTTCCAAATTCGTCAAACTTGACCATGTTGAACTTTGCAGAAGAAATTCCAGACATCGTGACCTGGGCTCTGATACCAATTGTTATGAAACATGCAACAATTATGATGATTAATACGAAAAACAAAGAAATAGAGAAAACAATTAAACACACAAATTTAACGTGGTTCGACAGTATGCCTACGTCCACGGGAGCGAGCAGCGGCTAAATTTCACTATATCAAAGTAGGGTTACATCATATGTATTTATACTAACCCTAGCCATATAGAGGTATTAGAAAATTCCTTAAATACCCCTGTACCGTACCGTGGGGGCGTTGCCCTCGCACCCCCAACCTATTAATCGTCCCTGCCAATAAAACAATAATTTCCAATCCTAAAAGGGTGGATGTCATCGTTCCACTCGGTACACTACGCTCCTCTCGCTCCACTCGGTACGCTACGCTCCTCTCGCTCCACTCCGGCATTAGCCTTAATTTATCTATAAATATGTTCCACTTAATATGAGCCATATACTACAACAATTTTCATGTTTCTATGATTGTTATGGTGAGTTAAACATGTTAAAGTCTATTTATTTTTATTTTTCTTTCATTTTTTCATGCTTAGGTTAAGATTTTGTGAGTTAAATATAGATAGCCATGGTTAGTATGGTGTTTTACATGTTCTATGCACTATCTATGATATTACCTTTGATCACATGCTTGGTTTGGATAAAATAAGTTATTGTTTTGGATTGATAATGGTTAGTAGAGTTGTTGCACTCTTGTGATTCTCACATGTTTTGCTCACTTATACTTGAATCTTGATTGATAACATACCTATACTTGTATATTGAGATTGTGTGATCTTGATTAGTTAAATTGATGGTTTTGGGTGATTTTACATGCATTATTGTTCATAACAATTCCTACCCTTATCTGATTATTGATCATTGATGGATGAATGAGAATTTTTTACCTCTTAAACTTACCATGGATGAATTATTTACTTTTACACACTTGTGGATGGTTTACTTTCTCGATTTTATTTAAGTTTATGAACTTTTTTGGGATGTAAGCCACATTTCGGCACTTTTAAATTTTGCTATTTCCATGTACTTTCTTTTATTATTTATTTTGGGGATGCCAGCCGTGTTTAAGAACTTTTACAATTTCATTATTTCCCTATAATCGTATTTACTTTTCTTGCACCTTTTAATTGCTATGGATGAACTATCTTGTGATGTGAATGTTCATATTTTGTGTTTTCTTCATATTTATTGTGTGATTGTTTGATCACTAAAATTAATAAAAGCATTCAAGTTAACAATTAACAAACATAAAATATATCCATTTGAAATGCAAGAGTAAAGGGTAAGCACTTCGAGGTCTAGGCGATGTTAGGGTGCTTACTTGTGAACTTCCCGTCGCGTAACCAATCTCCGGGCCCATGAATCTAGACCCTCAATTGATTAGTGGCTACAGGTTTCTTGGTCCTTAAAAACCAAGTAGCAACTCCTCGATGTGATTATCTACCAATTGCCTTGTGTAATTAGCATGTCCTTCGCCACACTATTGGATAATCCCTTAAAGAGAAGGTATGTCCTTTAGGATTGTCCCTTTGGTTTGTCCCCTACAACGATATGCCAATATCACGATTTGAGTGATGACCGTAAGGTACTATCTCGTATCACACAATGCCCATTTTTTTCCTTTCCAAGGGGTTTCCTAGAGTTAGACTTTATAGAGAAGTGCATGCAAGTGGAGTGAAAAACAATTGAATTAACAATTAATTATAGAAAGATACATTTGAATGCAATTTTAGGTTTAATCTTCCCATTGAAGTCGCCGACTGTGGGGTGCGTGATAGTACCTCATGTTCACCACTTAAATCGTGATATGAGCATATCATGGTGAAGGGCAAACCAAAGAGACATAGCTTCTCCTCAATGGATTGTCCAATAGGGTGCAAAGGGACACGTCTACTATATAAGGTTGTTGGCGGATAATCACATCAAGGAGTCACCATTTACTTTTGAAAGACCAAGAAACCTATAGCCATTGGTCAATTGAGGGTTGAGATTCACGGTTTCGGAGATTGGATACGTGATAAGGAGGTTAGAAGTGAGTGCCTTACCAACGCCTAGAGCTCGAGGGGCTAACCTTTACTCTTGCATTTCAAATGGATTCTTTTTATGTTGGTTGATTATTAACTTGATTGATTTTCTTAATTTAGCTAATCAAACAAGCACATAACACATAATGAGTTTAAAGCACATAGAAAACATGAGCATTCAGATGACAATATAATCCATCTATAGTAGTTAAAAAGTTTGAGAAAGTAAATGTGATTACATCGGAAATTGTGAAATTGAAAAATGTTTAGATGTGGCTTACATCCCTAAAAGGAAATTAGTGGAAGGAAATTACAAGGAAATAATGGAATTTAAAAGTGCCTAAACGTGACTTACATCCCAAAAATTGCATTACTTAAACAAAAGCGCTAAAGTAAACCATCCACAAGTGCGTAAAGTAAATTATTCATCCATAGCAAATATAAGAGGTGAAGTAAACTCATACATACACTTATGATCCATAAGATAAATAATAACAACAACTATTATGAATCCTAATGCATATAAATCCATCCAATCTCATCAATTCACCCAAGAAAAGTCACACAAAATCTCAATATGCAAATATAAGCATGTTATCAATCAAGTTTTAAGCATGAGTAAGCAAAGCATGTGAGAATAATGAGAAGGAAACAACTTTATTAAGCATTATTAACCTAAGAAAAAATATATTTCATCCAAACCAAATATGTGGTCAAAGAGAATATCATGGAGAGCACATAGAACATATAAACCACCATACAAGCCCTAGATATTTAAGATTTAACTCACAAAATCCCAACCTAAGCATGAAAACATGGATAAAAGATATAAAAAAAACAAAGACCTTAGCATGATTAAACTATCATACTAAATCTAGGAACAACGTGATAATGATTTTGGAGTCAACCAAAGCAAAGAAAGCATGTAAGAGCTCATAATCAAGCACTAGACTTAAATTTAAATCAAAGAACAAAATAAATGCATAGTGAATCCTAATTCAATGTTCTTATGGAGTTTCTAAAAGTCATGTAAGTCATAAAACATGTTAGAAGTCGTGTACGTATGCAAAAAAAAATCAAGAAAAATAATTGAAAATGAAACAAACAAGAAAAGGGAAACACTATCTAGCCGCCACTTTGAAGTGATGGACAAACCTAACTGCCACTTGATTACGCTCAAACTAACACGCGATTATTGTGTATAGATGAGGTGTTGATTTCATGAGGAAAAGCGAACTACAAGAGAAAGTGTAAACCTTAACACGAAACGATGAAATTCAAATAGGTAAATCTTTGTTTTACGAATTCAGTTATATGAGAGAGTTGTGAAAATATGACGAAGGATTCAATAAAGAAATAACAAGGTTCCAAGAATCCTTTCTAAGTTCGTTGTCTTATCCCTATCTTGACTCAATAGTTTTATCTCGATTGCTGGTTTCACATCCCAAACAAGCAATCGGTAAATATTCAATCAAAGCACATAAACATCCTAATGTAATTGCTACAAATTACTCTTTAGTTCCGATTCAAGCACACATGATCTATCTTATAGATTGTCAAGAAATGACAATATATTTCAAAAACAATACCGCAGTAATGGACAAATCTATAAGATAAATCTACCGAAATCAATCACATCTAACAACTTGACATAATAAGAGCTTGACTAGACTTATATGGAGGAGAAAGATGCAATCACTGGATTAAGAGTAAATCATCTCATTCTTACTTAATCAAAGAGTAAATCATAAACAATGTTTAACAATGAATCCATACAACTGAATCAAGAATAGAAATAAGAACAACTACACCTAGGAACTCATTCTTTTGCCTTGTTTGGAGAATAGTTGGACATTAGGCTCATGCTTGATCACCTAAAAATGGAGAAGAATGTGTTTGTTCTTGATTCCAGCCTCTTTTTCAATCAAATCTAAGTGTTCTATAAATACCCCAAAAGGTTCAAGGGTGCCGCGACATGGAACAGTTCCGAAACCACTCCTTCACTCCAATATGCATAAGATCTTGGTGTTTTAAGCAATGTTAGCTTTTCCATCTCTTTTAAACCCAAAATACCTGAAAATGCATCAAAATCAACCAATGGTCCAAGAATGACACTTTAGAATTATTAAGGCATAAATGTGTAATTCAGCCTTAAATCAACCCTAAAATGCTAACAAATAAATACTATTAAGATGCATTTTATGACTCTCATCATAACCTCCAACTAGATTATTGCTAGTCCTTAGCAATTCAAGTGAAAAACATGAAATGAATTCAATATTAGAAATCAAAACAACATAAAGCAATGTTAGCGTTAGTCCAAGAGTAATTTAACTTTTTGTCTAAAAAATCGCACATAACACACAACACATTGAATCATTAAATACCACCCAAGTCCAAAAACAATCCAAACATTAACCTCAAAATCGTTATCGACTCTTAACATCCAACTTACCACAAACCATTAATCTAAACACCTGAATGATTTTATATACAACATTCATGAATACAAGTCTTGGCCTCTAAAAACATATTAAATTGTGTGACATCAATCACAAATCAAACTCCATAGGCTCACTTTTCAAATCACTCTCCACTAATGTAGAAAAATCACACTACATCGGATCACTAGGTCTTTAATAGGCTTGTAACGTTAGGCTAAGGTAAAGGTCAAGAAAGGACGGGAAAGATTAAACAAGTAAAAGAACTCAGTCTCTTAATTTAAACTCAACCACTTTAAGCACTGGATAACCTTACTTTAACACCCAACTTATTCAACCATTTTTCGAGCATTTCTCTCAATAATTCACCATTTTTTTTATTTGCCAAAATTTCTCTTCTTTATATTTTTTTAGCACATAACAATTCACCTCCGTTTTCATTTTTTTACTTTTTTCCACAACCCCCAACCTATCTCTTTTAATGTACTTGGGTTATGGTAGTGATATATATATATATATATATATATATATATATATATATATATATATATATATATATTCCATATTTCCATCATTCCTCCTTTTAATTGCTTCTCAACAAATGTGTATAAACTAAGTTCTCTTAAGAGAAAGGTAAGGATAAAATATTTTTTTTTTTTGGCTCATAAAGGTAAATAAATGGGCTATCGAAAGAAACAAGGCTCAAAATTTTTGTTTTCAAGAAAAAGGCTCAAACAGGTGACTAGTGATAAATATAACAAGAGTAAGGTTGAAGGGCTCAAACGGTCCAAAGATGGCCTATATCATATCCTAAGTAGTGTGCATTATAGGATTTTGCCTTAAACGATTATCAAATAAGTTTTAGAGCTTGTCGAGACCGCAAACGTATTCATAAAATAGTTGCACATAAAACTTCTCTAAATGTTTTAGACTCATCGTACAATCTTACCGCAAACCAGAGTCTCAAACCAAATGAAGATCGACACTCAAGATTATTCTCAAACTGAAGCAAGATTTAACCTCTTCTAAACTCTATATACTATCTCAATTAAACTCATATCCTTGACATGTAACTTAACTCCAAAGCTAACACAAAACATATATATATATATATATATATATATATATATATATATATATATATATATATATCTCCTAATAGACGAATTAAAACTACAAAAGGAAAATGACACCAAGCAATTCAATGGTATGGAAAAAAATGTGTTTCCTCCACCCACAACTTAAGATAAGCATTGTCCTCAATGTGAAAGCAAAAGTAAAGGAAACTCTCTTTTTAACCAAAAGTGAGAGGAAGCCAAAAATTGTGCTCAACCATTTGAACTCCATACCATTCCTCTTTTTGAAATTTCGATCTCTAACATAGAACAAAACAAACAAAAAGAAGGAAACTATGGTGTAACATTAAGATTCCCACTGAATATTAGGTTAGCACATCAAAACTACATAAATAACTAAAAATGAAAGATGAAGTACGAAAAATAAAGATAACAAAAAGTTAATCCAATATAGAAGTTAATACAGTCATTCAATAATAAAATAAAATAACATAAAACGAAACAAACAAAAGACAACCCAAAAGCTAATCCTCTATGTCATCGTCCTCCTCTTCCTCCTCTTCATCTTCCTCTGGAGCTGGATCAAAAGATGAACCCGGATCGGGTGGCAAGGTGGAAAAATGATCCATATCACAACTAGTGGCGGAGGCAAGGTGTTGGTACATCTAACCAAAAGAAAAGTAAACCCTCGCTTGATAGTTTGCTTGTCTAAACAAGAATCGTTCCTGATGATGAAAACTATCTTATAAGAATTTATGATGTTCATCAAATCGAATCTCTAGACGTTCAAGCCACTCTGCAACAGTCAAAGACCTAGGAGGTGGAGGGGGGGCAGCAACCGAGCTTTCCATCATCGATAGGTTTCTTTAGGTGCTGTGCTTCCTCATCACTACTATACTGGATGCCGGCTCGGATGCATAATTGGGTAATCAAAGAGGGGAAGTATAAACCGAGCTTTTGTCTCACAGTATGGATGATAGAATTAAACATTATTTGACCCATATCAATTGCCATACCCATCAAAATGGCATATATAAGAACAGCCTTCTCAACAGTAACATTGCTATAATGCGTTGCAGGCATCATCTTCTAACACACAAAGTATTGCTAAGCCCGAGCATTCACAATCAAAGAAGTACCGGGCAAGGTCTTAGGATTACCACCCGACATCTTTCAAGTCGTACCCGAAATACAGAGTCTATTACAAATCGTATCATAGTCAACATTAGACAAATAAGCAGAATATTCGCTGTTCTCTATGTCGAGTACCCCATAAAATCTATTAATAGATGTACTATCAAAAGAAATTGTTTTTCCTCTAACCATTACTTTGCCATTTCTATGCTCTTCCACATTGGCATAAAACTCTCTAACCACATTAATAATGGAATTAGGTGGTTGTCTCCCAAATGCACCCCAATTCCTTTCACTAATCATCCTAAACAAAGTTGGGTTTCCCCTCTCTGTGATAGTGAAACCTCTTTCAAGAATGGGTCTCCTACCATGCATCAAACTAACATACCTCTCACTAGCATTGTGACTAAAAAATTTACTCTCATCATACTCTTGAGGTTGTTTTCCCCTTTGTCTCTTAGTTTTAGGTGCCATTTGAATTATATTTTCTAAAACAATAGAACTAAATCAAATGCAACCACTCAAATATCACAAGTCCACATCAAAGAGAAGGAAATTGATCTTACTTGATGCCCAAAGTTTGAGAGAAGACCTACACACTTGAAATCCTCTTGAAATCCCAAAATCCTCTTAGAACCAAGCTTTTTGGAGAAATTTGCAGCAAAATCTGCAATATAAGTGAGCAATTCTTCAAGGAATTGTGTTAGAATCAAGAAATAGAAGGAAAAAGATATGGGTAAGGGTGGATTTGGAGAGAGGATGAGAGAGAGAGTAGAAGAGGGTTGTTTCTTTTCAAAGGAAAATGAAGAAGAAGAAAGCAAAATGGCTTTTTAAGGTGCTGTCACGGGCGTGCGCTTTAGCGCACACTTACTCGCACCGCGGCTCAGTGACCTAATCTCCAAATCCTCCTTTGCTGTGCGCCACAACTCGAGATGGGTTGGGCCGCGGCTCGCTGGGCTGGAAATTTGTGTGGGTGCTGTGGGGTGAGGCGCATGGGCCTTGGCTGCGGCGCACTGGGCTGGAATGAAAATTTGTGCGGGCTGTGGGGCGAGGTGCGCTGGGCTGGGCCTAGGCGCGACTTGGAAAGAGAATTTGTGTGGTTCTAATGGGCTGTACAAATAAAAGGGGTATATAAAAAAATGTAAATTAATATTACTAAAAATAAACCTAAGACTACAAATTAAATTAAATCAAAACGAAAATTAAACTCAAAAATAAGATAGACTCAACTAAAAACAAAAATTAGAAAATTAATAAAGAATTAACAAAATTAAAACTAATGTACAATGGAATAAAAGTACCCAATTAAGAAGCATAAACCGGGGCCACCAAAGAGATCTCTTCGGGGCTATCTTTAACACGTTCATGTTCCAAGTAAAGTTTCAACCTTTGGCCATTAACTCGAAATGCATGACCGTCGGAAGGATCTTCAACCTCAAATACTCTATTGGGGAAAACACTCTTCACAACATAAGGTCCCTTCCATCGTGATCTCAATTTTCCCGGATGGAAGTGTAACCGCGAGTCATAAAGGAAAACTTTGTTACCTTGTTCAAAATTTTTCCAGAGTATTTTTTGATCATGCACCTCTTTCATTCTTGACTTTAAGTCCTTAGCATTGTCATATGCATCATCCCGCAACTCTGCAAGTTCACAAAGTTGCATTTTCCTCTCTTCACCGGACAACTTCAAATAATAGTTAAAATTCTGAATAGCCCAATTTGCTCTGTGATCAAGTTCTACGGGCAAGTGACATGCTTTGCCGAATACTAAGCGATAAGGAGATGCTCCAAGAACCATCTTGTATGCTGTTTGGCACGCCCAAAGTGCATCCGATAGGCGCAAGGACCAATCTTTTCGGTTCAGATTCACCGTTTTTTCAAGTATTCGCTTAATCTCCCTATTTGCTAATTCCGCTTGGCCATTGGTTTGTGGATGATAAGTTGTAGAAATCTTATGGGTGACTCCATATCAAAAGAACGGTTACAAAAATGTGACCCTTGATCACTAATGATAACATGTGGAGTACCGTACCTAGATAAGATATGATTTTTAAGAAATTTAACAACAACTGTTTTATCATTAGTGCGGCAAGGTATTGCTTCAACCCATCTAGAAACATAATCAACAGCAAGCAAAATGTAAAGATACCCAAAAGAAGCTGGGAATGGTCCCATAAAATCTATCCCCCAACAATCAAAGATTTCCACCACTAAGATCGGGTTGAGAGGCGTCATATGACGACGGGACAATGAACCTAACCTTCGACATCTTTCACATGATCGACAAAACTCATTAGCATCTTTGAACAAAGTGGGCCAATAAAAACCGCATTGCAAAATTTTTGCGGCTATCTTTTTAATAGAAAAGTGGCCACCACAAGCATAGGTATGACAAAAAGTTAACACACTATCAACTTCCATATCCAGAATGCATCTTTTTATTATTTGGTCGAGGCAATATTTAAAAAGATAAGGGTCATTCTAATAAAAATTCTTTACCTCAGCCAAAAACTTACGTTTATCTTATGCACTCCATATGGATGGGACTTGACGGGAAACCAAGTAGTTTGCAATGTCGGCATACCATGGTGTGTGACCGAGGACAAAAAATAAGTTCTCATCTGAAAAGACTTCCCGAATGGGCAAAATGTCAGCATCATTCTTAAATTCCAAGCGAGATAGATGATCCGTTACAACATTTTCCACCCTCTTCTTGTCTTTGATGGTCAAGTCAAATTCCTGTAAAAGCAAAATCCAACGTATCAAACGGGCCTTGGCATCCGTTTTTGAGAAAAGAAATTTAAGAGCAGAAAGATCTGTGAATATAGTGATAGGTGAACCAATTAAGTAAGAGCGAAATTTATTTAATGCGAATACTACTGCTAGTAATTCTTTCTCAGTTATGGTGTACATCATTTAAGAATGATTCAAGGTTCTACTAGCATAATAAACAACAATTGGTTTTCCCTCCCATTCTTTGTCCTAGAATAGCCCCTACAACATAGTCACTAGCATAACATATAATCTCAAAAGGCAAATTAAAGTCCGGTGATTGCATAATAGGGGCAGTTGTAAGCTTAGAGATAAGTGTCCTAAAGCTTGCTCACATTCGGGGCTCCACTTAAACTCAGTATCCTTCATCAAAAGGTTACATAAGGGTCTAGAGGTAGCACTAAAATTTTGAATAAACCTTCTATAAAACCCATCATGCCCTAAGAGAGACCTAATATCTTTAATATTCTTAGGAGTGGATAGTTTAGAGATCAATCGATTTTCGATTTATCCACTTCTATCCCCTTTTCGAACACTATATGCCCCAAGACTATCCCAGAAGACACCATAAAATGACACTTCTCCCAATTAAGCACAAGCCCCTTCTCTTCACACCTGCACAAAACATTTTTCAAATTAGATAAACATGAATCAAAAGAAGTTCCAAACACGGTTAAATCATCTATATACACTTCCACACATTTTTCAACCATGTCACTGAAAATACTCATCATGTATCTTTGAAAAGTAGCCGGTGCATTACACAAATCGAAAGGTATTCTTCGAAAAGCAAAAGTACCAAAAGGAAAAGTAAAGGTGGTCTTCTCTTGATCCTCTAAGGCAATTCCTATTTGGTAGTATCTCGAATACCCATCTAAAAAACAAGATAAAGGATGACCAGCCATTCTAAAATTTGATCTATGAATGGGAGAGGAAAATGGTCTTTCCGAGTAGCCGAATTAAGTTTCCTATAATCTATGCATATTCGCCACCCGGTCATTACCTTAGTTGGTACTAACACTCCCTTTTCATTTTCTACGACGGTCACCCTGGTTTTCTTAAGAACTACTTGGATTAGACTAACCCACTTACCATCCGATATTGGATATATAATTCCCGCATCCAACAGTTTTAAGACTTCTTTCTTAATTACCTCTTTCATAGTTGGATTTAACATTCTTTACGGGTCTCTACGAGGGTTAGCTCATTCTTCTAGATAAATCATATGGGAGCAAATTAAGGGGCTAACATCTTTTATATCGGCCATGGTCTAACCTAATATAGATTTTTGTTTTCTTAACAAATTCAACAATTGATCACATTGCACATCACTAAGTTCGGAGGAAACAATAACCAGAAATGTATCTCCTGGGCTTAAAAAAACACGTTTGAGTCATTTGAGTAGTGGAGCTAAACTAAGTGTTGATGTCTCATCGGAAGAAGGTCTGGGTGCCTCCATTTCTTTAGGAAAATCCTCAAAGCATAGTTGCCATGATTTCTTCATAAATCCTTGTGACTTATCAAAAACATCAACAACATTAATGGCATAGGGATAAATGGAAGAATCATCAAAATCAAAATTATTAAGAAGGAATTCCAAAGAGTTAGAATTATCTTTAATGTACTCATTCTCCAAAATAAGCTCATCAATCATGTAAATATCGAAACACCCATCCTCTTCATGTGGCTACCTTGAGACTCGAAAAACATTCATCTTTAGAGTCATATTTCCAAATGATAATGTCATTAGGCCATTCCTACAGTTAATGAGGGCATTGGCAGTGGCAAGGAATGGTCTTCCAAGTATCAAAATAATTTTTGACTCAGTATTCACAATAGAAATTGTATCTAAAACCAAAAAGTCAACGGGATAATAGAATTTGCCAATTTGCAATAAAACATCTTCCACAATACCTCTTGGTTTTCTTACAGATCGATCCGCTAGTTGAAGTATCACAGAAATGGGTTTGATCTCACCTAGGCTGAGTTGCAAGTAAATGGAGTATGGCATAAGGTTCACACTAGCCCCCAAATCTAGCAATGCTTGGCCACAAGATTTATTTCCAATTTGGCGAGCCACCGTTGGACAACCTGGATCTTTATATTTGAGCGGTGTCATGATATCAATTACCGCAGTTGCTTGCTCTGTTAAGAATGTCATCTTCTTCACATTATGCCTCCTCTTGAGTGTGCATAGATCCTTAATGACTTTAGTATAGTCGAGAACCTGTTTTATGACCTAAAGAAGAGGGAGGTTAATTTTAACATGCTGAAGTTGTTCAATAATCTCACATTTTAATGCTGAATTTCTCTCCTTAGGTTTAAGGAGTGCTTGAGGGAAAGGCACCGGTAAAGAATCACCATGAGCATCTTGTTCCTTGGGGGCTTCATCCTTGTTGCTCACGGTGTTAGGAATCAAGTTTGATGGTAGAGTAGGTCCATCAATTTTCTTACCACTGTGAGTAATCATAGCATTAACCTCTTTAACATTTTGATTGTCACGATCAGAGGTTTGCACCATATGTTGTCCCCTTGGATTAGGTTGTGGCTATGAAGAAAAACGACCTTGCTCTTGAATCGTCAAGAAACTAGTCAACTTGGTGAGTTGGCCCTTTATCACCTTTTGTTCCTCTTTGATCCCTTGTTGATTCTCAAGCAATCATTGATTTATCTTGCCTTGCTCTTTCACACTCTTAGCATATACCTGCAAAAATGACTTGAAAACATCTTCCAAAGGTAAGGTTTGTTGTGGTGCATTAGATGAAGTTACTTCCGGTTTCCATTGGGTACTAGAGTAGGCAGGAGGTTGTAGATCAGATCTCCAACTAAAATTAGGATGATTTTTCTAATTGAGATTGTATGTGTTAGTGTTGGGATTTATCAAAGAATTAAACGGATGAAAAGTTCAGCATCAGGTCCAGGTTGTGCGCCGCAGCCTCCAGCAAGTGGAGAAAGTCCTTCTTCATATGCGCACCACAGCACGGACCAGCCGCGCCATGGCCTCCAGCAAGGCAGCAAGTTTCTCCTCTTTTAAGCCTCAGCACACCCTGTTCTGAGCCTCAACACGAAGCATACCTGACACCAATTTTTCAGCACTTTGAGATGGTGCGTGGGACTTAGTTAAAACACACAGGATTACTTAGACTCTTAGAGAGCCATGAGTCTTTGGTTCTTGAGATCTAAGGGTTAAGATTGATCTCAAAGATTAGATGAGGTAGTCATTGCTCTATATAAAGGGTCTTCTAACAACAAGTGAAGACAATCATCTCAACAAGGGTGTGTGAATGTGTGTGAAATAGAACACATGGTGTGTGAGAGTGCAAAGACACAAAACACACAAGAGATACTCATTCAAGAAAGGCTGTTTGTTTAGAGAGAGAGAGTAGTATAGATTAGGGATTCATGAGCTTTGTAATTGGAATTTTCTTGGAGAAAATTCCAGGAAAACACTTAGCTCTTATCACTTTCTTTTTCTCTTCTTTCGTTCTTCAAAAATAAGAAGCTTCTTGAAGAGGTGTTACTATAATTGTAAAAACTCCATTGATTTAGTGCAGAGAGCTCGGAGGAACTCACAGGGACGTAGGCACCTTGTCGAACCTCGATAACAATTGTTTGTATTCTTTCTTTGATTATTTGATTCCTGTTTCTTACAAGTCATTGTAGACTTGGGTGTTTGGAAAGATCACAACTTGGGATTCCGCAAGAAGGTGATTTTCCAATAGTAGTATCAGAGCTACAACAGCGTGTATCAGAGTTGAATAGGGGGTATCAGAGCAAGACTTCAAGAATCAAAGGAAACTTCTTGGGTGATTCAAGAATGGAGTAGAGATCAAGAGTTGATCGTGTTCTTGATGTGCAAAAGCAGTGTTGAGATCAAGATTTGATCATGTTCTTGAAGTTTAGAAGTTGGAAAACAATTGTGGGTGCTGTATAAATCTTGGGATTTTCTCCGCAAGATGAGTTCAAACTTCATTGTTGAGAAGTTTGATGGAAATGGAGACTTTGCCCTTTGGAAGTGGAAAATCAAAGATGTTCTTATGCAATAAAAGGTGGACTTGGCTATTAGAGAAGATGATGATTTTCCAACAAGTATCACAGAGGTCCAGTGGAATGAGATGAAGAAAATGGCATACAACACCATCTTTCTACACATGTCAGATAGTGTGACCAGGGAATGTGGAGACACGGAAGATCCAGCTGCCATTTGGAAGAAATTAGATGAGTTATTTCTTACCAAGACTCTCCCTAATAAGATATATCTTTTAAAATGAATCTTTACTTTTAAAATGGATCCTGATAAAGAGTTGCAAGATAATCTTGATGCCAAGATGAGGGAAGCATCAAGTGGAGAAGGGTTGTTTGTTAAAGGAAGGCTAGCAACTCGGTATAGCAGCAACATACATGGCTACTACCGGGACAAACCATAAGGTAGAGGACAAAGCCATATGAGAGCGCACTTTAAACCGAGATTTGGAGGAAAAAAATGCTTCTACTACCATAAGGAGAGACATTTCAAGAAAGATTACAAGAAGATAATGACAGATAAAGGAGGAAGCCATAGCAAGAATGGAGAGGCTTCAGTTGCCAAGGGAGAACAACAAGATGATGATGTTCTTATTTTGTTCTCAAATGTGAGCAAGGGGCAATGAGGCAGCGAGAGATGGATCTTGGATTTCGAGTGCACTTATCATATGTGTCCTCACCGAGATTGGTTCAAGAATTTCAAGGAAACCGATGGGGGAAAAGTTTTCCTCTGGAATGATACTTCTTGCCAAGTGAGGGGCACGAGAGACATCTAGTTGAGGATGTTTGATGGAGTTTCAAGGCTACTGCGGAATGTGAGATATCTTTCGGAGTTGAGAAGAAATTTGATCTCATTGGGGCAGCTAGATTCCATGGGATACACATACAAAGCAGAGGGAGGAAAGATCAAGGTAACCAAGGGATCTTTGATAGTGATCAAAGCAGCAATGAAGGATGGTCTCTATGAGATGATCGGAGGCATGTACATTAAGGATCAAGCAGTAAGCTTGATGGCTGAGATGGATAAGGCAGCTCCTTGGCACAATTGCTTGGGATACATAAGCAAAAATGGCCTGCAAGTTCTCAGTAAGGATGGATTACTTGATGGTGATAAGGTACAAAAACTCGATTTCTGCAAGAGTTGTTGTAGACTGAGGTTTCAACCCAATAGGGGGGTTGAATTGGGTTTTTAAAACTTTTGTGGAATTAATACAAGTTTATAAAAACGTACAAGCAGCAAACAATTAAAACAAGTAATGTACTGTAAATAAAGAGTTTAAAAGTAGAGGATGCAAACTTAGATTATAGTGGTTCGGCAATATCGGATTCGTTCCGACCTTACATCCACTTTCTTCAAGGAACCTCCTTGAAGTAATCCACTTAGTAACTTAGTCGTACAACTTTACCGGTGTTGTACAAACCTTACAATCCCTTCCTCTTAGAAGTTATCCCCTTCCTCTCGGAAGTAATCCCCTTCCTTTCGGAAGTAATCCCTTTACAAAAGATGCTGTAAAGTAAATGGTAGAGAGACAACAAATGAAAGCTTATACAACTTAATAATATCTTTCTTTCAAAGTAAAGCTTGAAGAATGGCTCAATAAGAATATTTTAAAGCTTTTTTGTGTTTCAAGAGTATAATAACTTGATTGTGTGAGATCAACTCTTTTTTAATACGTGTAGCTCTCTATTGAATGCTCAATAAAATAGGTTTATATAGCCATCAAGTAATATGGTCGTTGGTACTTTAATTTGAAAAAGATTTGCTTTTAAAACGTTTAGATTTGGTGTCCAACGGTCATATTTTTGAACTACCAGTCGACTGGGTCGTGATACCAGTCGACTAGGCTCTCTTGAAAAATCTCATTTTCAAAGCTTCTGGGGTACCAGTCTACTGATATATTTCATCCAGTCTACTGGGGACTTACTGTTCATTTTACCAGTCAACTAGTATGACTGATCTAGTCGACTAGGGACTTACTGTCCCATATACCAGTCGACTGGTATATGTACCCAGTCGACTGGGTTGTCTTCCAACCTACGTTTTCTGTTTTAACTTAAAACGTTTGTTTTAAAAAGATCAATTTAGAAAACCTTTTTGTGTTCGACCCATTGAACACGCTTTGACAATGTACAAGTGAGACTTACACTGGTTCTTATACTTTAGACCTATACTAGTTCTTCAGTCTTCATTTGATAGTTTGATTCGGTTTGAATTCTTGCACTTTGATCCTTGGTTGAATGCTTTTGTTGTTTATTACACTTAGTTTGAACTGTTAGAATAATAGCAGTTGTGTTTTGTCATCATTAAAATACGGGTGAGGGTCAACAATCTCTCCCTTTTTGATGATGACAAAACTAATAATGTGAAAACAGTTTAAGAAACTAAGTGTTTGGATTTTGAAAAAATTTGGATAGAGTCTCCTCTGTTTTTCGAGTAAAACCACCCTGTAAACAAGCAAACGCAGTTTATATAAATATTTCAACCAACCAAAATCAACTCAACCAATCAATGAATCATTTTTAATAAGCTTTGGAGCAGTGCTCCCCCTAAATCTATGCATTGGTTTATGTTTACTTAGTTTTTCTCGTTTTTCTCATTTTTCTCTCCTGTTTTGACAACAGCAATCAAAGAGGCTAGAAATCAAAAAATAAGCTTTTATGCCACTACAGTCACCTATAGTATGATTAAGAAAACTTGTACGCGAAAATTTGGCTTCATTCGGAGTTCAGAAGCTTTCCCGAGAAGAACCGAAAGTTTTCATACAAGTATAATTAGTTTCAGAGCATTTTCATGAATAAAAGTAGTTTGAAACTATGCAAACACAAATAATGTAAATAGATGTATGAAATATGACTAAAGTAAAAGAAACATTATATATAAAAAGTCAATACATGAACGGGCTTCATAGAGCCAAATATAAGACAGAAATACATAAATAGATGTCTGTGCTACATGCTAAGAGCTGGAAAATGCTATGTATATCAAAATAACATGGAAAATAACTCAAGAAGTGGGAGAATCTGAGCTGTCATGAATGAGATCCTGTATCTCAGCTAATAAACCCTCTGTACGCTCTCTGTGTAGCTCGAAGTCGTCCCATAGATGATCAATAGAGGGGCTCAATCTCTGGTACTCTGACTACATGATCTGAAACCCAGACTGCATGGTCATTTGGATGCTCATGATAGCCTGTAGTAAGTCATCATATCCAGCCTGACTAGTACTCGAGTTATCGATGGGAGGTGCTCGGGTATCCGTGTCCATATCAGCTGCAGCATCAGCACCAGCCTCTTCATCCTCATCATCATCGCTCTCATCCTCTCGAATCCGTAAACACTTCCCAGCCTTCGGATAGAGGAAGCCGTCACGAACCGCGCATCCCATTTTTTCAGTGATGAGATATTGATGATGTCCGTCTGTCCAATATCCTAAGCCTCGGAGGTAGACATAGGCGCCCGGAAGTGTTGGAGTATGAGCGTAATGAGCATCCCGTAAGGTAGACACCCGAAGTTGCTCGCTTCATCATTTATCATGTTGGTGAGCAGCAGAGGATATATATTAAAGTGGTGCCCAGTTTTAAGGCACCAAATCAATACTGTGTCTGTCTTAGATAGATACCCTCGACTCCCGAGTCTCGGGTGGATAGTCCAACTTACTATCAGCAGAAACGTCTTCGAGTCTAGGGGCATATCACTACATGTATGAAATGTAGTGGGTCTATACACATAGTTAGGGTCTCCCCTGACTATCTGACAGGCCACCTCGACATCGAAGTTGTCTGGCCATCCATCCAGACTCCATTGGATCCCCCTTACAGGGATCCTCAGTATGCTCATGAGGAGGTCAGTATTGACCTCAAACTCCACATCCTGGACACTGGTTCTGAATCTCAGAGCTAGTGGACTGGGTTTCACCAAGTTCGCATAGAACTGGTGAATCAGTCTCGGGTAGTACTTTTCATGTACTCTGACCAAGGGGGTCAGGTTTATTACCTCAAAAGCTGGCAGAATATCGAAGTTTCCATGACGAATAGAGTCAAAATCGATAAATCTACCCGTCATGATCTTCTTATGATAGATTATAGAATCATACCTCGCCTTGACAGTAGAACTGGAAAACAGAGCTTCATCAAGCTCTGTTATGGGCTTTTTGCTTGAAGAGCCCTCTACTCCTTTTCCCCGTGTATCCGGATCCTTAGTTTTGGTGGACTCTTTTTGAATGTGTGCAGCTCTCTATTGAATGCTCAATAGAATGGGTTTATATAGCCATAAAGTAATATGGTCATTGGTACTTTAATTTGAAAATGATTTGCTTTTAAAACATTCAGATTTGGTGTCCAACGGTCATATTTTTAAACTACCAGTCGACTGGGTCGTGATACCAGTCGACTGGGTTCTCTGGAAAAATCTCGTTTTCAAAGCTTATGGGGTACCAGTCGACTGGTATATTTCATCCAGTCGACTGGGGACTTACTGTCCCATATACCAGTCGACTGGTATATGTACCCAGTCGACTGGTATATGTACCCAGTCGACTGGTTTGTCTTCCAACCCAGTTTTTCTGTTTTAACTTGAAACTTTTGTTTTAAAAAGATTAGTTTAGAAAACCTTTTGTGTTCGAGCCATTGAACAAGCTTTTACAATGTGCAAGTGAGACTTACACTGGTTCTTATACTTTAGACCTATACTAGTTCTTCAGTCTTCACTTGATAGTTTGATTCGGTTTGAGTTCTTGCACTTTGATCCTTGGTTGAATGCTTTTGTTGTTTACTACACTTAGTTTGAACTATTAGAATAATAGTAGTTGTGTTTTGTCATCATTAAAATACGGGTGAGGGTCAACAGTTGTGTTCTTGGGAAGTAACATCGGGTTAGCTTCAATACCAGAGTGCACAAATCAAAGGGCATTCTTGACTACATCCATGTCAGTCTTTAATTGATGATTATTCTAGAAAGGTTTGGGTTTATTTGCTTAAAAATAAATCAAATGCTTTGAATAAATTTGTAGTGTGGAAAAAGCTGGAAGAAACTCAAACGAGCAGGGTAGTTAAGGTGTTAAGAACCGATAATGGCTTAGAATGCTTTAACAAGGAACTTGATCAATTCTATAAGTTAAATGGGATTCTAAGACATAGAACGGTTTTGAAAACCCCTCAGCAAAATAAAGTTGCTGAGAGAATGAATAAGACCTTTATGGAAAAGGTTAGGTGCATGTTAATTGGTTTCGAATTACTCAAATGTTTTTTAAGGGAAACGGTGTCTACTGCTGCGTATTTGGTTAATAGATCGACCTTTAGGGCTTTAGACCTTAAGACCATGAGGAGATGTGGAGTGGTAAACCCCTTGAGTTGAACAACCTTAGCACTTTTGGGTGTGCTGCGTATGCATAGTAAAAGGATGATAAACTTAGCCCAAGGTCTAAAAAATATGTGTTTCTAGGATATGGAGAAGGAGCTAAGGGGTATAGGTTGTGGTCCTTAGAGCAAAAAGGATTTAAACTCATAATAAGTAGGGATGTCATTTTTATTGAGCATTTATTTCCCTATTTGGAGAAAACTAACCCTGCAGGGGATAGTGAGCAAACCAGTTTGGTATTTGTGGAGCATAGCATCAAGGAAAATTCAGTTCAAGTAGAGCAAGGAAGGCAAAAGGGTTCGAACCAAGTAGAGTCCATTGATGAAGGCCAAGCTTAAGACACTTAGGAGGAGGCTGAATTAGAAGGGGATGATGCAGCAAGTCAAAATGACTATCAGCTCACAAGGGACCGGGAAAGAAGGCTGGTCAGACCACCTTTGAGATATGGTTTTGCGGATGCTATTGTAGCAGCTCCTTATTCAGAAAGAGGGATAAGTGAACCAGAAACTTACATTGATGCTATGGGATGTAAGGATTCATCAAGATGGAAGCTAGATATGGAGGAAGAAATAGATTCTTTGAGGAAGAATAACTCTTGGGAATTGGTGCACATTCCAGGAAAACAGAGAGTTGTGGATTGTAAGTGGATTTACAATATCAAAGAAGGGAACCCTCCAGGGGATGAAGTCCGGTACAAGGCTAGGCTAGTGACGAAAGGGTTCACGCAAAGAGAAGGCATAGATTTCACAGAAACTTTCTCGCCTGGACACAAGGTGGAGGAAATAGTGAGTGTCCTCATCTATGTCGATGATATACTGTTGGTTGGTAATAGCAGGGAGAGGATGGAAAGGTTGAAGTCTCAACTCAGCTCAGAGTTTGAGAGGAAGGATCTTGGCCTTACATAAAAGATCCTCGGAATTAGTATAATTTAGGAAAAGAGATAGAAACAGGTTCAAGGTTTCTTAGTCTTTCGACATAGAAAATGTGTTATCTAAGTTTTCTATGGAAGATGGTAAACCAGTAAAGATTCCCCTTGCTGGTCATTTCAAGTTCTCCAGCGAACAATGTCCTGGAATGGATGAGGAGAAGAATGAAATGGAAAAGGTCCCTTACTCTAGTGCGGTTGGATCAGTCATGTTCATGATGGTAAGCACTAAACCCAACATTGCCCATGCAATTAGTGTTCTCAGCAGATTTATGAGTAATCCTGGAAAGGAGCTTTGGCTTGGGATGAAGTGGTTGCTGAGGTGCTTGAAGGCTCAATTGCAGTCGGTGGTAGCACTCTCAACAATCAAGGCAGAGTACATAGCAGCAACGGAAGCGATTAAGGAGGCTATGTGGTGCAAAGAGTTGTCGGAAGAGTTAAAGGTCCTAAAAGAGCAGGTAGTGGTGTATTCGGATAGCCAAAGTGTGTTGCACTTGTGTAGGAACTCGGTGTTCCATGAGAGGACTAAGCATATGGATGTTCGGTATCATTTCATTCGGGAAAATGTTACGAAAGGATGCATTCATGTGGACAAAGTCGCAACGGAAGAAAATCCTGTAGATTTAGGTACTAAAGTTCTACCTTTAAGAAAGTTCAATCATTGCCTTGGACTTCTTAGGATTAGAGTCGGTTGATATGGTGACTCAAGTTGAGTTTGGATCCTGAGTTCTTTGCATAATGGGTTCGGGTTTAATTTCTTAGACAAAGATAGAGATTGTTGGGATTTGTCAAAGAATTAAACGAATGAAAAGTTCAACATTAGGTCCAGGTTGTGCACTGCGGCCTCCAGCAAGTGGAGGAAGTCCTCCTTCATGTGTGCACCGCGGCACGGACCAGCCACGTCATGTCCTCTAGCAAGGCAGCAAGTTTCCCCTCTTCTGAGCTTCAGTACGCCCTGTTCTGAGCCTCAGCATGAAGCACACCTGACACTAATTTTTCAGCACTTTGAGATAGTGCGTGGGACTTGGTTAAAACACACAGGATTACTTAGACTCTTAGAGAGCCATGGGTCTTTGGTTCTTGAGATCTAAGGGTTGAGATTGATCTCAAAGATTAGATGAGGTAGTCATTGCTCTCTATAAAGGGTCTTCTAACAACAAGTGAAGACAATCATCTCAACAAGGGTGTGTGAATGTGTGTGAAATAGAATACATGGTGTGTGAAAGTGTAAAGACACAAAACATACAAGAGAGACTCATTCAAGAGAGGCTGGATGTTTAGAGAGAGAGTAGTATAGTTTGGGGATTCAAGGGCTTTGTAATTGGAATTTTCTTGGGGAAAATTCCAGGGAAACACTTAGCTCTTATCACTTTCTTTTTCTCTTCTTTTGTTCTTCAAAAATAAGAGGCTTCTTGAAGAGTTGTTACTGTAATTGTAAGAACTCCATTGATTTAGTGCAAAGAGCTTGGAGGAGCTCATGGGGGCGTAGGCACATTGTCGAACCTCGATAACAATTCGTTGTGTTCTTTCTTTGATTGTTTGATTCCTGTTTCTTACAAGTCATTGTAGACTTGGGTGTTTGGAAAGATCACAACCTAGGATTCCGCAAGAAAGTGATTTTCCAACAGTTAGAGTAGGGTGAGTATGGTTTCCTAAAGGGTATACCTAAAGTATTACACTCTCTCTTCATCTTAAAATAGGCTGGATAATCCTTAGGTACATGATCTACCCTATTACGCATAAAACAAGGTTCATGGGACTCTACCATAGCAACCGGTTCGGGGGCTCTAGCATTCTTGGTTTTTAAAACTTCAATTTCCTTAGTTAGGACCTCTAAACGGGCTTCAAGGCTATCCTCTTCCTTAAGTTGATAAATTCCAATGGTTTGATTTCTCCTAGTGCTTTCCATGGCATTCAGTCCTATCCAAATGTGGGCTTTTTTCGATAGGTCATCTAGAAAATCTATGGCTTGGTCGGGATCTTTCTGAAGACAATCTCCATTACACATCATTTCTATAAATTACCTTTCTCTACTTAGAATTCCATCATAGAAATAGCTAACTACCAGCCAACTCGCATACTTGATTACGCCCAAAGTGTAACGTGGTAGTTGTAGCACAGCTTTGGGGTGTTGATTCCACAAGAAAACAAGTTAACTACAAGAGAAGATGTAAACCTAAACACGAACGATAAGATCAAGTGAGAGAATCTGAATTTTGATAGTAAAGTAATATAAGAAAATTGTGTAAATAGATTAAAAATATGATGGGGAAGACAAGGTTCCGGGAATCCACCCTAGGTTTGTAGCCTTATTCTAATCTCAATTCAATTGTCTTTATCTTGATTGCAAGTTTCACATCCCAAACAAGCAATCAGCAAATATTCAATCACAACACATATATAAACCCTGATGTAATTGCTTATGAAGTACTCTTTACTTTCGATTCAAGCACACATGACCTATCCTATAGGTTTATCAAGAAACGACAATATATCTCTATGATAATATTGCAGTAATGGACAAACCTAAAAGATAAATCTATCAGACTTAATCACATCCAAACAACTTGACATAAGAAGAGCTTGACTAAACTTATATGGAGAGGAAACATGCAATCACCGGGTTAAGAAAATCTAAAATAAGAAGAACACACAGTGCAGCTGTCACATGAACCTTAATTCTTCTTGTTTAAGCAAAGAATAAATTATAAAAAATGTTTAGCAATAAATCCAAATTACAACTGAATTAAGAAAGGAAAATAAGAACAACTACACCTAGGGATTCATCCCTTCGCCTTGCTTGGAGATTAGTTGGCCATGGGGGAGAGTGTGGCAGCCTCCCTTGAGTTTTCTAGCCTTTTGATTACTTCACTCTCTTCAACCCTAAGTGATCTATTTATAGTACAAGGGTCAAAGGGTGTTTTTGGATTTAATCTATTGCTAAAACCCTAATTAAGTTTAGACTCGGAGATAGGAAAAACGTGGTGCGCACTGCGGCACAGGCTGAGGGATGTTGTGGCACTTGCCTTCCACTTGGTTGGGTAGTTCCTAGGTGCTATGGCATGGGCTGAGTGATGCTGCGGCACTTGCCTTCCACTTAGTTGGGTAGTTCCTGGGTGCTGCGGCATGGGCTGAGGGATGCCGCAGCATAGGTTGATGCTGTTCTGGAGGCCTGACCTTTGTCTACTAAAACTGCCATAATTTTCTCTAGAAAAATCATTTTTATGATCCATAAAATTCTCTAAAAAGTAGACTTCCGGATCTTTTTAAGCATATACGGTTCATCTCTTGGTTCTTCTTGAATAAATATAGTTTAATTTGTAAAAATGATTTATCTGTATGGGCAATTCTGGCAATTTAGTTAAACTCCTTTCCAAGTGCTTGTGAACCTTCACTCCGGTGTTCATCGAGTTACTGTACTTTAAGCAATGATAGCTTTTCCATCTCTTTTGAACTTAAAGTACCTGAAAATGCATCAAAATAGATCAATGATCCAAGAATGATACTTTAGAGTTGTTAAGGTATAAAAGTGCAATTCAAACCTAGATCAACCCTAAAATGCTAACAATTAAGTATTGTAAAGATGCATTTTATGACTCTCATCAATACCCATGGTGTGGACAAGAATTCAAAAGGTCTTTGAAATGTTTCTAAACTTGATATAAGGTTCACTCTCCTTTTGTGCAAAGTTTGAGATTTGTCTCTTGAGGTTATTGGTTTTATGGGTTGGGAAGTGCTTTTGGAAGAAGGCTTGAGTCATCTCATCCCAACTACCTATAGACCTAGGCCTTAACAAGTATAACCAAACCTTGGCCTTTTCCTTAAGTGAAAAGGAGAAAAACTAAAGTTTGATAGTGTCTACCATATCAGCCGTACTTTGAAAGGTTGCTACTACTTCCTCAAATTCCTTAATATGGACATAGGGGCTCTCATTTTCAAACTCATGGAAGGTTGGTAGCAATTGAATCATGCCTGGCTTAAACTCAAGTTGTTGATCATTAGGGGGGAACATGATACAAGATGGTGTGGTCGTTCGACTAGGATGCAAGTAGTTCTTAAGTGTCCTAATAACATTCTCATTGTGATTGTCGGCCATGTTAACAAAATCCTCTAAATTCTCGTTTGGGTTTGCACTATGGTTTAATCTAGGCGAGGTTTCACTAACGGACGTGGAATGAGAGGGTAACTCTATTTCGGGTCTTTTAATGAATCTACCTCGCGAATCTCTTAGTCTAAGCATACACCAAAGGAATTAAAGGGCAAATGAATAAAACAGAAAAAAAATTAGAAAATCAAAACAGAGAGAAAAGAACAATATTATCGTTTTGTCTCAAAGTTGACAATCTTCTTTGTACTTAAGCGTGTTTCCCTGGTAATGGCACCAAAATTTGATTACGCTCAAACTAACACGCGATTATTGTGTATCGATGAGGTGTCGATCCCATGAGGAAAAGCGAACTACAAGAGAAAGTGTAAACCTTAACACGAAACGATGAAATTCAAATGAGTAAATCTTTGTTTTATAAATGAAGCTATATGAGAGAGTTGTGAAAATATGACGAAGGATTCAATAAAGAAATAACAAGATTCTAAGAATCCTTCCTAAGTTCGTTGCCTTATCCCTATCTTGACTCAATAGTTTTATCTCGATTGCTAGTTTCACATTCCAAATAAGCAATCAATAAATATTCAATCAAAGCACATAAACATCCTAATGCAATTGTTACAAATTACTCTTTAGTTCTGATTCAAGCACACATGACCTATCTTATAGATTATCAAAAAACGAAAATATATTTCGATAACAATACTGAAGTAATGGACAAATCTATAAGATGAATCTACCGAAATCAATCACATCTAACAACTTGACATAAGAAGAGCTTGACTAGACTTATATGGAGGAGAAAGATGCAATCACCAGATTAAGAGTAAATCATCTCATTCTTATTTAATCAAAGAGTAAATCATAAACAATGTTTAACAATGAATCCATACAATTGAATCAAGAATAGAAACAAGAACAACTACACCTAGGAACTTATCCTTTTGCCTTGCTTGGAGTTGGACATTAGGCTCATGCTTGATCACCTAAAAATGGAGAAGAATGTGTTTGCACTTGATTCTAACCTCTTTTTCAATCAAACCTAAGTGTTCTATAAATACTCCAAAAGGTTCAAGGGTATTTTCGGGTCCAAAAATGTCATTAAGGCCCTATTTAGGTCATGAAATAGAAATAGGGAATCGCCCTTGCGCCGCGGCTCAGCCTAGTCCGGGCTGCGGAACCGCCCTAGATCCTAGCTTTTAGTGGTACTGGAGGCCGCGACGCACAATGGTTGGTTCCAACTTTTGAATGTTTTTGGTGGTTGTAGTGGACACCTTTCTGTGTCGCGGCATGAAACAGTTTCGAAACCACTCCTTCACTCCGATATGCATAGGATCTTGGTGCTTTAAGCAATGTTAGCTTTTCCATCTCTTTTAAACCCAAAATATCAAAATCAATCAATGGTCCAAGAATGACACTTTAGCATTATTAAAGTATAAATGTGTAATTCAGCCTTAAATCAACCCTAAAATACTAATAAATAAATACTATTAAGATGCATTTTATGACTCTCATCACCACTTCAAAGTGGTGGTTGGTGAATGGTCTTGAAATTATGTTCTAGCTTTGGTTTTTTATTCCAACCCCCAATTCAACAAAAAATAAATTGAAATAACACTCAAATAGACTTATATACTCACATATGAATAACATCAAGTTATGAAAACAAGATTAAAAAACAAAATGAAACTAATTAGAAAAATATCAAAGAGAGATATATAAGGAAATGTACTTGAGTTTATACCTTAATCGTGTGTAAAACTCTAGCGAAGATCAATGAATTACTTCTTTGGATCTTTTTTAAGTAGCCTTGCATGAAATTCTAAGGTATAATGCTCTTCTCTTTCTTCGAAATTAGGTGGTTTTCCCATTGGAAGCTCTCAAGAAGACGTCGTTGTGATGTTCTTGATCAGTGAACAAACTAGGTTCACTGTTGACTGATGAGTGCCAAATATTGTATATTTTGGCCACTTAATTTACATTTTTTAGCTTAGGAATTTGTTACTTTGAGTTTTTTTTCGTTGTTTTACAGGTTTACAAGCTTGGAAAGGAGTTTCACTAAATTGCCAGAATTGCTCATACATATCAGCCATTTTTTAGGATTAAACTGTATTGATTCAGGAAGAACCAGAATATGAGCCATATATTCTTGGAAATATCTAGATGTCTATTTTCTGGAGAATTTTACGGATCAATAAAATGATTTTTCTGGAGAAAGTTATGGCAGTTTTAGTAGACAAAGGTCAGGCTGTGCATGATTTCAGCGTGACAGATCAGCCATTTTTGAGGATTTAACTATATTGATTCAGGAAGAACCAGGAGATGAGCCATATATTCTTGGAAATATCCAGATGTCTATTTTCTGAGGAATTTTACGGATAAATAAAATGAGTTTTCTAGAGAAATTTATGGCAGTTTTAGTAGACAAAGGTCAAATAGCAAAAGCTGAAATCTGCAGTATCCCACATCGGATTGGAAACACATTGCACTTGTGATGTTTCCCTATATAAGACCCTCTTCACTTCATCTTTAGTGTGCAATTCCTGGTGCCATTTGGTGTAATCCGGTGGACGTCTGCTAGCATTCTGGTGGATCCCGAAGGCTTTGCTACCACGAAGGGAAGCGCCGCCCAACAGTGAGTGGAATTTCTCCCATGTATAGTCAGTTTTAATTTACTTCTTTTTTTAGTTTAATGTTTAGTACTTTTATTATGAACTCTAGTTTCATGATTATGAGTGGCTAAAATCTTCAACTAAGGTTGAAGATGAAGAATCGCCGTTGTTTGGCATAATAGTTTCAGATTTGTTTATAGAATTCTGATGTTTTTTTTAGTGTAAATATTCTGTCAATTATTTGAGTAAAATCTTATGATTGATTGTATTTAAATTGTTCTATTGGATATTCCGTGTGTTTCATTTGATGGATACATCAAATTGTTTTTGATTAAATTGGATTTCCTTTGTGATTTGTTAAAAGCAGATACATTGGATGCTTTTGGTTTAATTGAGATATTTGTTGTTTTTTGTTTTAAGTTGGATTCATGGAATGTTTTGATAGGCTATTTTTAGAACATGAAGATATATGCTTAACTTTGGTGGGGTGGATTCAGAAACCTTAGTGTCATTATTATTAGTTTTAAACCAATTTAGTTTAGTTTTTATTTGTTTTACAACATATAATTCAAAACTCGGAACTAGGTTAAGATAAGTTTAGTTTAGATAAAATTACATTTTCATAACGCAATTCCCTATGGATTCGACCTCGCACTTGCACAACACTATATTGCAAACGACTCGTGCGCTTGCGAGTAATTTAAAACTCACAAGAAGTTTTTGGCGCCATTGCCGGAGAATTGTTTTGTTTGTGAAATTTTTGTCTAAATTAATTTTATTTTCTACTAGTTTAGTTAGCATTTTTGTTTTATTTTAATTTTTATTTTAATTTTAATTTTAATTTTAATTTTAATTTTAATTTTGATTTTGATTTTGATTTTGATTTTGATTTTGATTTTGATTTTGATTTTGATTTTGATTTTGATTTTGATTTTGATTTTGATTTTGATTTTGATTTTGATTTTGATTTTAATTTTAATTTTAATTTTAATTTTAGTTTATTTACATTTACCCGAAAATAAAATAAAAATATAGAAAAAAATATGGATGAATCCAGCGCCGGTTTCACAGTCTTTAAGGACGCCCTCAAGGATTTCATGAAGATGACCGGCCAGTCCATCAGTACAACCAATACATTCAATGTTGATAGTTGTTCCATCTGTGCTAGTCCTACGCATTTAGCACAAAATTGTCCATCTACGCCGGTTTTTGTCGAGTATCCCATAGAACAAATGAACGCTTTCAATGACTATTGGTGGCCATCAAATGGATCTTACTCCGAAATGTACAATCCAGGGTGGCGGAACCACCTTGATTTTTCATGGATGCAGAACCAACTGATGAATCAGGGAGGAGCCCCTTATCATGCTCACAATCAATACCCTCCCGAATTTCCTCCACCAGTTTCAAGTTATGGTCACTCAGCCTATCCAGCACCATCACCCGCTTACCAAGCTCCCATTCAAGCACCAGCTTCGGTTTCACAATCATTGGAGGATGCCCTCAATGATTTCAAGAAGACAACCGGTCAATCCATAAGCGAAATGAGGAGTGCAACAATAGTAAACACCCAAGCAATCGCCAAGCTAGAAAGTCAAATGGGTCAAATCGCAAGTCACTTGGGTGAAAGAGAGAAGGGAAGGTTCTCCAGTCAACCTGAGCCTAACCCGAAGGAACAGTTTGCGGTGGGAAATTCATCAACTCCTATGCACGGGCAGGAACAAGTGCAATTGATTGTCCCATTGAGGTCTGGGAGACAAGTAGACAATCAAGTGGAAGAGAACCCAGCTATGCAACAAGGGCAAGAAAGTGGCAACAAGAAAAAGAGAGATGCTGAGCCATCTACAGCCACACCTATTATTAAGGATCTCCCTAGGTCGTTTGTACCTAAAGCGCCTTACCCTGAGACATTACAAGTGCCCAAGAAAAGAGGGGAGTCTGAGGACATTCTAGAGGCATGCTTTGCTCAGTTTGGAGAGGATTTGGATTTAGATAAGTTACTTAAGCAAGCAAATGCCATTTTGGAGTCTGCTCCTCAGAAGAGCAGTGAGATGGAGGAGACTGTGGATGAATCCCGCATTGAGGACCCCTTAGAGGCATGCTTTGCTCAATTTGAAGAGGATTTGGATTTGGATAAGTTATTTGAGCAAGCAAATGCTACTTTGGAGTCTGCTCCTCAGAAGAGCAGTGGGACGGAGGAGACCACAACACCTGAACCCCTCAAGAAGGAACTTAAGCCTTTACCGGAAAATCTTAAGTATAAGTTCCTAGGCCCAGCAGATTCTTTGCCTCTAACTATAGCTTTAGATTTGGTTTATGCTCAAGTGGATAAATTATTGGACATTTTAAGAGAGCACAATGAAACTATCGGCTGGACTTTTGAGGATATCAAGGGGATCAGCCCCTCGGTGGTGATGCACAAGTTACATTTGAAGGAGAATGTCAGGCCATCGAGGGAGCCACAAAGAAGGCTCAACCCAGCTATACAAGAGGTTGTGAGGATTGAAGTGATAAAGCTGTTGGATGTAGGGATCATTTATCCAATCTTTGATAGCGAGTGGGTGAGCCCGATTCATGTCGTGCCAAAGCAGGCTAGATTGACGGTAGTGATAAATAAAGACGATGAGTTGGTTCCAACTCGTGTGCAATCAGGATGGAGAGTGTGTCTAGACTACCGTAAGTGGAATGCTACCACAAGGAATAATCATTTTCCACTCCCATTTATTGATCAGATGGTGGAGCGTTTAGCTGGGCACGATTACTAATGTTGTGTCTGGCTGAAGACATTAAACTTAGCGCTCATGGGAGGCACCTCACAGCTTATCCTTTCTGTTTATTTATTATATTACATATTTATGATTAGTGTTTGTTTCCAGTATTTTTTGTTTTTCAGTTGTTATTTTTCAGGGACAATGCGTACTTCAGTTCAAGTTTGGGGGTATGCTATGAGCCATACCAAGTCCAGATAGTTCTCCATATCCCAGGTCAGCTCTTTCCATATTATTCACACATTGGGGTCAATGTGTAATTTATGTTTGGGTGTATGGGAGACACATTACACACGCTTTGTCCTAATTTGTGTTGTTTTTCTTCATTTAAAAAAAATAATAAATAAGAAGGTAAATGCATGCTCATGTTATTTTGAAATTTTAGTTGATCTAAACAAATATTGTGATGTGATTTCATTGGTGAGCTTAAAATTTTGAACACATTATTTGATTGTAGAGTTTTAAAACTTTGTTACTTACTTTGGGCATTTGAGAATTCACATGTTTGAGCCAATCTAACACGAGTACATTATCACATATTTGTGTGAGGTATGACATGTGATTTTAATGTGCATGTTTCCATGACTTAAATGAAACTGGATGACTTGTGGGATTAACACTTGGGCATAGAAAAGCATAAAAAAAGAAAAAAAAACAAATAATACTACTAATATTTATAATGATCGTCATCTATAAACTTTCCACTGAGTAACTGAAACTCTTGCCTCAGTAAGCAGTGAGTGTTCACGTCAAAAGGTGAGAATTTTATTCATAATGATCATTGCGAATCTTTCTGCTGAGTAACTGGACTTCTTGCCTCAGTAAGTAGTGAGTGTTCACGTCAAAATGTGAAAATTTTGCTTGGTAACATTAAGGCCAATTTAGTTTTGTAGCCTTTTTGACTTGAGTTAGTAAGTTCTTAGGGGTGTCTTTACACCTAATGCCCGTTTGGGAGTCATTGACTCAACACTCGATACATGGGTCAATTAGAAAGCTTAAGGGAACTAAACATAGCAGAGCCTTATAATAAAAATAAATAAAATAAAACTATGCCATCGTTGTTCATTCTGATGAGAAATTCTGTGAATATTGAGACACAGAGACATTGTACATTGAAGTTATTTGGAAACCTCATCTGTTTATACTCATTCACTTTACACTGATTCAAGCTTGTGATGTCTTAGCCTGCCTCTTGTAAGTAATTAAGTTTTAAAATTCTTATTCATTGCGAAGATGAGTTATATTTTTTTAAGCTTACTCATGAATGAATATCATGGTTTTGAGTGCTCCTTAAATTTTTGGATACCATGAGTAATGAACTTATCTTGATGTTCTTTGTTTTTCATTTAGTTTTTTATTTTGTTTTGCTAAGGGACTAGCAAAATGTAAGTTTGGGGGTATTTGATGAGTGCCAAATATTGCATATTTTGGCCACTTAATTTACATTTGTTAGCTTAGGAATTTGTTACTTTGAGTTGTTTTTCGTTGTTTTACAGGTTTACAAGCTTGGAAAGGAGTTTCACTAAATTGCCAGAATTGCTCGTACATATCAGCCATTTTTTAGGATTAAATTGTATTGATTCAGGAAGAACTAGGAGATAAGCCATATATACTTGGAAAGATCCGGATGTTTATTTTCTGGAGAATTTTACGGTTCAATAAAATGATTTTTCTAGAGAAAGTTATGGCAGTTTTAGTAGACAAAGGTCAGGCTGTGCATGATTTCAGCGTGACAGATCAGTCATTTTTGAGAATTTAACTGTATTGATTCAGGAAGAACCAGGAGATGAACCATATATGCTTGGAAAGATCCGGATATCTATTTTCTGGGGAATTTTACGGATCAATAAAATAATTTTTCTAGAGAAAGTTATGGCAGTTTTAGTAGACAAAGGTCAAAGAGCAAAAGCTGGAATCTGCAGTATCCCACATCGGATTGGAAACACATTGCACTTGTGATGTTTCCCTATATAAGCCCCTCTTCACTTCATCTTTAGTGTGCAATTCCTGGTGCCATTTGGTGTAATCTGGTGGACGTCTGCTAACATTCTGGTAGATCCCGAATGCTTTGCTACCACGAGGGGAAGTGCCGCCCAATAGTGAATGGAATTTCTCCCATGTATAGTCAGTTTTAATTTACTGCTTTTTTTAGTTTAATGTTTAGCACTTTTATTATGAACTCTGGTTTTATGATTATGAGTGGCTAAAATCTTCAACTAAGGTTGAAGATGAAGCCTCGCCGTTGTTTGGCATAATAGTTTCAGATTTATTTATACAATTCTGATTTTTTTTAGTATAAATGTTCTGTCAATTATTTGAGTAAAATCTTATGATTGATTGCGTTTAAATTGTTCTGTTGGATATTCCATGTGTTTCATCTGATGGATGCATCAAACTTTTTTTGATTAAATTGGATTTCCTTTGTGATTTGTTAAAAGCGGATACATTAAATGCTTTTGGTTTAATTGGGATATTTGTTGTTTTTTGTTTTAAGTTGGATTCATGGAATGTTTTGATAGGCTATTTTTTAAACATAAAGATATATGCTTAACTTTGGTGGAGTGGATTCAGAAACCTTAGTGTCTTTATTATTAGTTTTAAATCAATTTAGTTTAGTTTTTATTTGTTTTACAACATATAATTCAAAACTCGGAACTAGGTTAAGATAAGTTTAGTTTAGATAAAATTACATTTTCACAACGCAATTCCCTGTGGATTCGACCTCGCACTTGCACAATACTATATTGCAAACGACTCGTGCGCTTGCGAGTAATTTAAAACTCACAACATTGACCGTCGCCAAAAGATTGATGAAACATAAAAATAAGATCATTTTATGAAGGATCTTGGTAGGTTATTGAGTGGGGGCTATGCTTTTTTTTATGTTAGATGTGTGTTTGGAGGCTAGGGTTTGTGTTTAGGTAGAAAGGCAAGCAAAATCTAAAAAATGATGTTTTGTTGCTAGGGTTTGTGTGTAGGATCAAAAGATCTGGCATGGGTCCCCTATAGGGATGCTAAAATGGATATTTATAAGGTTTAGGAGGTATTATTAGGGTTACTAATAAGCTCTGGTAATCTTAGAGAGAATAAGCAAGTGTTTAACGACTTTCCAAATCCAATTCCCGCACTAAGTAGGAAAAGAGGCAGATTCTGTACCCTGTCTTGGAGCAGGAAATTCTCACTCATATAGAATATTTTGGGGATGTTATTGGAATTTATAGAAATATTAGAGAGTCTTCTTTTAATTTCAAGTGTTTTGATATGAAAATTCATCATGGATTTAAAATGTGTACCCAAACATTAAAACTGGTTAGTTTTGACACTGTTTCGGTAAATAATTAAGTTTTTACTCCTCTCCTATCAAATTGAGGCTCAAAATATCTTTTTAAAATATAATTAAAAGTTATATTGATTTTAATAAGGGAAGATTCTCAAGTGTTTGGAACAAAAAGATATTAAGCTCGAAAGTCAGGTTCTCAAAACAGCAAAAATAAGGATTTTTGGCAAAGTCAATTTTTATGGCTTAGGAATTCTCTTATTCTCTTGTATCAATCAACCTTTGACATGGTGAGCACTTGAACTTAGCGAGGAATAAAGCTCAATCGCACTTGGAAACTCATCACCTTAGTTATTTTCTTAAAGTTCCAATAAGATGGATTATCATTTATCTAATAGTAAAAAATTGGGTGTTTACACAATGCATTATGAAAAAAAAAAAATGGACGAGGTTATTGCCCCGAGTATGCCATCTAACCTGTGTTTATTTTTCATTCTACTTTAATTGGATTTTGGTTGAAGTTTATTGGTGAGCCAATCATGGTGGCTTTTCCTTGAATGGAGGCTACATAAAACTACCTCGCCTAGGCATAATCCCCACGTAGCTATCCCACATTCAGTTGGAAATTTCATCTTGAGGTGGCAGCTAAAGACCATGGCCTTGATGTCGTTCATGGAGGGCTCCCAATATGATGTTGTAAGGTGACAACATCTTGACAACTACGAAAGTAATCGTAGTGGTCAACTATTGAGGGCTTTTCCTAATGTGCCTAATAGGTTGATGAGGCCTTTTGGGACGATGTTCGAGACTTATTTTTATTTATTAGAATACTTTTGAAAAAAGGATATCAACTGAGCTACTGTTGTTGACCAAGACTCTTGATCTCATAGTTTTCCAAAATCAAGGAGACTGCCACCGCATCATCATGGGGGATGTTCACCCCTTCTAAGTCATATCTGTGAAGAAGATGGAGTAATTTTTTGTAATACCCGTATTCGTAAAGTAAAGGTAAAGAAGTAATTTAATAAATATGACATGAAATTAATATATATATATATATATATATATATATATATATATACGCGAATGATTTAGTATTGAATAAAATAATTCTTAAAAAATATATTTGACAAGTCCAGCGTGAAAAAGAAAAGAAAAGAAAAAAAATTGTAAAAAAAAATCAAAGTAAAAAAACATGGTAGCAGGTGTTGCCACCTGTTGCCAAGCAAAGTAAAGGAAATTGTATGTTTGACAAATTTTAGTGTCGTGGCAATGAGTTGGGGTGTGTATGTGTGTTGAGTTTGCAAAAAATTTGGAGGTTGCACGTTGCAAAATTTGTGGCATTATTTTTTTTGGAGGGGGGGGGGGGGGGATAAATAGTTTAATTTGTTTGTTTTGTTATTTTTCCTTTGCAAATTTTTGGTTTCTCTTTTCCTCAATTCAAATTTCTCTTTTCTCTAAACATTTAGGGATCCAAAGAAATGTTGAAAGAGAAAAATTTTGAAGGGGTTTACTGCGGAATTTCATAAAGAGTCACGAGAAGCTATTAGAAAACCATAAGGTAATAACATAGTGTTTATTTTTAAATTTTTAGCATTTATGAAATTTCCCGGAATTCAAAGTGGAAATTTTCAAATGGTGTGGTTTATGAATAATTTAAGAAATAATTAGAAATTTAATACAAATATTATGTCAGGTGTTGACAATTAGCAACTGGGGGAAATTTCTAAGATGAACGGGAAAGGCAATGATGTGATCCACGGGTAGCTTTAAGTGCCACGTGGTGAGTTGAATTTACTTTAAGTAATCTAAATAAAAACAAAAAATCTAGTGATAATATTAAAATAAATTATTAGCTTATATTTTGGTAATAGATAAATAGTTGGTTGATAGATATGATATGAATATTGGACACGTAGAAAAATTATTATGCGAGAAGAAATATTATTAGAATAACTAGTTGATTTAATAATGATGATGATAAATAAAATTCTTGATGAGCTATGATTGATGTTTGGATAAGAATTTTGAGGAGGTGAAATTTAGTGGATCTTAACAAGCTATGATGGATGATTTGATGTGATTTATGAGGAGAGTAATTTAGTGGAATTTATTTTAATAACAAATTGGAGAAAAATCAGGATAACTAATTTAAATGTTTTGAATTTATGTTGTTTATATTACTGTTTATATGTATATTTCATATCATTGCTCATATGCATATGCATTAAATAAAAGAAAAGAACCAGGAAGGCAACCGGTCTAATGAAAATGAAAGAACCGAGAAGGTAGTCTATCTAATGAAAGAAAAGAACCGAGAAGACAACCGGTCTAAATGAGAAAGAAAACAACTAGGAATGTAGCTGGTCTAAGATAAAAACATGTCGACATGTGGGAAGACGTTCCCATAATAATAATATTCATGCATTGCATCTGTTTTACTTATTACTTGCATTACTGAAATGTTGATGTGTGATGGGTTATTGTAAATTTATTTATGGATGGATTAGTTTCACAGAGAGACAGTTATGGTGATAAGAACCATCTAAATGGTAGATTTTATGATGTGAACCTCATTACGAGGAAATTTTGAAAAAATTAATGGTCTTGAGGTGAACCAATAAATAAGAAGAAGAGATTGATAGAGAATGAGACTTATGAGATGTGTAGTGATAGTAAAATTCTGGTATTAGGTTGTATGAGATATAAATGATTTAATATTGAAAGACCATTTATACAAATTGAGTACTTATAGTAAATTTAATTCACTAAGCTTGTGAAGTTCATTCCTCATTGTACAATGATTTCAAGTAGCAAACAGGACAAATAGTCTAGTGGGTTGAGAGTCAGACAAAATCATTTATGTAAGCCACGTATGTGTCAACGTCCTCAGACAAATGAGAAAATGAAATAAAAATTTATTTGTAAATATTCATTCATTTTATGTTGTATATTATGGTTAAGTTAATATCATATTAATGTATCTCCCCTGTTGAGGGTTGAGGATTACAGTAAAGATTTTTGTTAGCATTGTTTTTATTGTTGCATATATATGTCGTGCTGGGATCTTCAAAATGTGATGCCACCGTCTCGGGGGTGGCCAACCCGAGATAGGTCGTTACAATTTTGGTATCAGAGCATTAGGTTTTATGATTCTGTAGACTGCATAAAAAGAAAGAATGTAAAAGATTAAAATAAATTATATTTTAATGAACAGTCTGAGGGTGACACGTGGACGCGTTAGAGCTAGAGTTAGAGTTGTTGATTTGAGAGGGCGTGCTAGGCCCCAATATTTTTGACAAGTTGAGGTTGAGTCTGAATTTGTGGTTACTATAAAGGAACGTATTGATAGTATGATTGATATTAGTAGTATGATTGATATTAGTAAAGGTGTGAGAAAATTTGAAGTTTAAAGAGATGGACTAAGATAAGCTCTTACACATAATCTTGAGAAAATAAATGTAACAGATAATAGAGTTGGTAGCCTATAGCATAGACTTGATAAACAGGCTAGAGTAGTACCTGAGGTTATTGTAAATCTAGTAATAATAAATGTTCAAAAGTGGAAAAGTGAGTTTATGCATGAGATGCAGGGAGATTGCTAGGTTAAATGCTTTGTTGTTTAAAGGATTAATAAACCCTTTTAAGCCTGAGTTAAGGGTAAAACATGTCGAGAGATTATTTGATATTTTACTAATGACTGTCAGGCAGAGGGTCGTCTTTTCTATGTTCAAGTTAGAGAGAGAGGCCTTAGAATGGTGGGAGGATATTCTTTACAGGGTACATACAGATTGGTGGATACAACACTTTAGATTAAGAATGATGTGATGAAAATTTGAGGTAGGAGGAATTGGTGGAAGAGGTCTAGATTTGAGGAACCCAAAGGTGGAAGTACAGAGCCAGAGGCAAACATGATTTGTCACTTCTGTAGCTCAGAATACTATTAGTGGGACCCTTAGATTTGGAAGATAGGTTATGGGAACTAGGAGTCCTGACAGAGGAAGTAAGTATGCCACCAAGAGGAAGTGGTAATCTGATATATGACCGAGAAAAAGATTTTTGTTATAGATATATTCTGATAAGATATTTATCCCATAATTGTTTAAATTTGAGGTACTTAATATATAGAGAATGTGGATATATCAATGTTAGTTGATCTTGGTGCAACCCATTCTTTTGCATCTAGTATTCATATGAAGTCTATTGAAGTATGTATTAGTCCTTTGATGCAAAATATTTTTGTTGAAGTTCCCACTAGAGATGGAGTGATAATCATAAATGTTTACAAGGGTTGTGTGATTCGATCAGTGATAGAGAATCCGAAGCTGATTTATTATCTTTGAATATAATTTAATTTTGAGAATGAATTGGTTGTCAACGTATTATGTTTGGATTGATTGTTCCAGAAAGAATATAGTGTTCAAGATATGGACATGAGGAGTTTAATTTTCAGGGAGAACATAAGATACTCTTGAACTATCTTATTTTGCTCTAACCACTAGGAGATGATTGAAGAAGGGTTTTGAGGAATATTTGACATACATAATGGATTCTAAAAAGGAAAGTAAGAAGTTAGAATAAATTTTAGTGGTGAAAGATTATTCTAATGTAATTCTTGAGGAGTTGCCTAGTTGTCCTCCAGTAGAGGGATTAAATTCTCTATTGATATGATATCAGGCTCATCACATGTATCTATAGCACCATTCAGAATGACACCTACTGAGTTAAAAGAATTGAACGTTCAAGAATTTTTAGATAAACAATTTATCGGACCTAATGCATTTGGGGAGCCCCTGTGTTGTTTGTGAAGGAGGAAGATGGAACAATGAGATTGTGTATAGACTACAAATAGTTGAATAAGAACAAATATCTTTTACCCAGGATAAATGAATTGTTTGAGTAGTTGCAAGGAGTAAGAGTATTTTTTTAAGATAAACTTGATATCAGGTTATCACCAATTGAGGATAAGGAAGGGAGACGTGCCTAAGACTGTTTTTAGGACACATTATAGTTATAAGCTTCTTGTGATGTCATTTGGATTGACTAATGTTCCAGAAACATTCATGGACTTGATGAATAAAATGTTTGAACCATTTCTTGATAATCTGGTGGTTGTGTTCATCGATAACATCTTGGTGTATTCTAAGATTAAGGAAGAACATGCAAAACATTTAGAAATTGTGTTAGAGATTTTGAGAAGAGAGATTGTATGCTATAATTTTCCTAAATGTGAATGTTGACTAAAAGAAATGACCTTCTTGGAACATGTAATATCGGGAAATGGCATAATCGTTGATCCACAAAAGGTAGAGGCAATGTTAAGTTGGGAGAGACCAACTAATGTGACTGAGATTAGAATCTTCTTGGGGTTAGCTGGTTATTATAGAAAATTCTTTCATAAAATTTTTTTCTATTATTGTAATACTGTTGAATAGACTGACCAGTAAAGAGGTGAGATTTGTATGGTAAAGGAAGGGTGAGAGAAATTTCCAATTATTAAAAGAGAAATTGACTATAGCTCCAGTATTGGTGTTTCCCTTCTGATGATGAAGGATTTGCGGTGTATAGTGATGTGTCGCATCATTGGTTAGGATATATGTAACATAGGAAAGTTGTGGCCCATACTTCTAGGAAATTGAAGATTCATGATGGAAATTACCCTACTCATGACTTAGAGTTGGCTGCTATAGTGTTTACTTTAAAGATTGGAGACATCATCTGTATGGAGCCACTTGTAATATATTCATGGGTTATAAGAGTTCGATGTATTTACCTACCCAGAGAGAGTTGAATTTGAGGCAAAGATGGTGGATGGAGTGATTAGTAACAATGATTGTACAATTCATTATCATCTAGAAAATGAGAAGGTGATAGCTGATGCATTGAGTAGAAAGTCTACAAGAAGGTCAGCTGCTATTGGGAGCCTTGATGTGAAATTGATGATAGATTTAAAAGAGATAAGAATGAAGTTGAATATCAGTAATAGAGGATCATGGTTAACGAATATGGTTGTACAGTCATCCATAGTAAAATGACTTAGAGATGCAAGGTAAAAATGAAGAGATAGAAAATATTAAGCATTGAATGCTTACTAGAAAGCAATATGAGTTCAAAATTTGAAATAAGGGTATTTTGGTATTGGAACATGGAAATGGTGTTCTCAATAATGTGGATAGAGACTGAATTTCTGGTGGTCAGGATTGAGAAGATGTAGCTAAGATTGTGAGGTGGTATGGAGTATTATTGAGAATAGTGTCATTTAGAGATGCTAGATTTACACCTTGGTTTTGGAAAGGCTTCAGGAAGCCACGGGTACACGGTTGAAATTTTATATAATTTTTTTCGTGCTCAGACAGAAAGGATTATTAGAGTACTAGAAGATATGTTAAGGGTAATTGTGATAAGTTTTTTAGTAAGTTGGGATGCTTACATTCCATCGATTAAAATTACTTATAATAGCCAGTATCAAACTAGTATTGGGATGACACCCTTCGAGGCTTTATATGGTAGGAGGTGTAGAACTCCAGTATATTGGGAAGAAATGGGAGAGAGAAATATATCTGGTCCATCAATCATTGAGTTAACAGCTGAGATGATCAAATTAGTTAGAGAGAACTATAAAGCATCACAGAGTAGACCGAATAGCTGTTAATAATAAAAGAAAATCTCTTGAATTTCAAGTAGGTAATTGGGTGTAATTAAAAATATATCTATGAAAAGGTGTGCCGAGGATGAAAAAAAAAGAAGAAAAGTTGAGTCTGAAGTAAGTGAGACCCTATAAGGTCGTTGAGAAAGTTGGGCTAGTTGTGGATAGCTTGGATTTTGCCTCCAGAGTTGAACTAGTGGCATAACGTATTTCATGTTTCACTTTTAAGAAAGTGTTTACATGATGAATATTAAAATATTTTGAGTAAAGCTATAGAAATTCAGAAAGATTAGGCTTATATATAAGTACCAGTGAGAATTTTAGACAAAAAGAACAAGTTTTGCGTAATAAAATAATTTCATTAATTTAAGTTATATGGCGGAATAAGGATGTTGAAGAGATTACGTGAAAGTATGAGACAATTATGAAGAAATATTATTAACTTTTGTTTCTAGAGTAAAGTAAGGAAAGTTCATGGACGAAATTTTTATAAGGTGGGTAGAATTGTAATACCCGTATTCATAAAGTGAGGGTAAAGAAGTAATTTAATAAATATGATATGAAATTAATATATATGTATATACGTGAAGGATTTAGTATTGAATAAAATAATTCTTAAAAAAAATTGATAAGTCCAGCGTGAAGGAGAAAAGAAAAGAAAAGAAAAGAAAAGTTTTGTAAAAAAAAATTCAAAGTCAAAAAACGTGGCAGCAGGTGTTGCCACTTGCTGCCAAGCAAAGTAAAGGAAATTGTATGTTTGACACATTTTAGTGTCGTGGTAGTGAGTTGGGGGGATGCGTGTGTTGAGTTTGAAAAAAAAAATTTAGAGGCTGCACGTTGTAAATTCGTGGCATTATTTGGGGGGGAGGGGGGGCGGCTGAGACTAAACTTGTATATAAATAGTTTAATTTGTTTGTTTTGTTATTTTTCCTTTGCAAATTTTTGGTTTCTCATTTTCTCAATTCAAATTTCTCTTTTTCTCTAAACACTTGGGGACCCAAAGAAAGATTGAAAGAGAAAAATTTTGAAAGGGTTTACTGCAGAATTTCATAGTGAGTCACAAAAAGCTATCAGAAAAACAGAAGGTAATAATGTAATGTTTATTTTTAAATTTTTAACATTTATGAAATTTTCTGAAATTAAAAGTGAAAATTTTCAAAGGGTGTGGTTTATGAAAATTTTAAGAAATAATTAGAAATTTAATATAAATATTATGTCAGCTGTTGACAATTAGCAACCGGGGGAAATTTCTAAGAGGAACGGGAAAGTTAAGGAAGTGATTCACGGATAGCTTTAAGTGCTACGTGGTGAGTTGGATTTACTTTAAGTAATCTAAATAAAATTGAAAAATCTAGTGATAATATTAAAAAAAATTATTAGCTTATATTTTGGTAATAGATAAAAAGTTAGTTGATAGATATGATATGAATATTGGACACGTAGAAAAATTATTATGTGAAAAGAAATATTATTAAAATAACGAGTTGATTTAATAATGATGATGATAAATAAAATTCTTGATGAGGTATGGTTGATGTTTGGATATGAATTTTGAGGAGGTGAAATTTAGTGGATCTTAACAAGTTATGATGGATGATTTGATGTGATTTATGAGGGGAATAATTTAGTGGAATTTATTTCAATAATAAATTGGAGAAAAATCGATATAGCCAATTTAAATGTTTTGAATTTATGTTGTTTTATATTACTGTTCATATGTATATTTCATATCATTGTTCATATGCATATGCTTTAAATAAAATAAAAGAACCAGGAAGACAGCCGGTCTAAATGAGAAAGAAAAGAACTAGGAAGGCAGCCGGTCTAAGATAAAAACATGTCGACATGTAGAAAGACGTTCCCATAATAATAATATTCATGCATTGCATCTGTTTTACTTATTACTTGCATTACTGAAATGCTGATGTGTGATGGGTTATTGTGAATTTATTTATGGATGGATGAGTCTCACAGAGAGACTGTTATGTTGTTTTATATTACTGTTCATATGTATATTTCATATCATTGTTCATACACATATGCTTTAAATAAAATAAAAGAACCAGGAAGACAGCCGGTCTAAATAAGAAAGAAAAGAACTAGGAAGGCAACCGGTCTAAGATAAAAACATGTCGACATGTAGAAAGACGTTCCCATAATAATAATATTCATGCATTGCATATGTTTTACTTATTACTTGCATTACTGAAATGCTGATGTGTGATGGGTTATTGTGAATTTATTTATGGATGGATGAGTCTCACAGAGAGACCGTTATGGTGATAAGAACCATCTAAATGGTAGATTTTATGATGTGAACCTTGTTACGAGGAAATTTTGAGAAAATTAATGGTCCTGAGGTGAACCAATAAATAAGAAGAAAGATTGATAGAGAATGAGACTTATGAGATGTGTAGTGATAGTGGAATGCTAGTATTAAGTTGTATGAGATATAAATGATTTAATATTGAAAGACATTTATACAAATTGAGCACTTATAGTAAATTTAATTCACTGAGCTTGTGAAGCTCACCCCTCATTGTACAATGATTTCAGGTAGCAGACAAGACAAATAGTCTGATGGATTAAGAGTCAGACGAAATCATTTCTGTAAGCTACGTACGTGTCAACATCCTCAGACAAATGAAAAAATAAAATAAAAATTTATTTGTAAATATTCATTCATTTTATGTTGTATATTATGGTTAAGTTAATATCAGATTGATGTACCTCTCCTATTGAAAGTTGAGGATTACAGTAAAGATTTCTGTTAGCATTATTTTTATTGTTGCATATATGTGTCGTACTGGGATCTTCAAAATGTTATGCCACCATCTCGGGGATGGCCAACCTAGGATGGGTCGTTACATTTTTCCTGGTTTTCTTATTAGGCCCGCGCAGAGTCCTTACTTGCTTAGCATAGGCTTTTCGTGCTTGAGAGGAAGTGTCTCCTTCTGCTAGTCCCCTATGATGGCAAGGGCCATTGCTACTCTTGATTGGAGTTAACCCATTGTGGGGTTCGTGGTATAGGATCTAGCAGTAACTTCGGTTTTTGGAACTCACCAAGGCACATTTGGGTATCCAACTGTTTGATCTTGTTAGCAAGGTTTTGGTATTCCTCGATAGTGTGGCCATGGTCGCGGTGGAATTTGCACCATAGATCCTTACGCCTCCTTAAGGCTTTGAGATCCATCTTTCTCGGCCACCTAATTATCCTTCAATCTTGGATAATAGATTGGATAGTTTCTCTAGAGGCATTTAGGGAAGATTTGGGGGGTACGCCTTTGTTACAAGGGCACAAAAAGCCTTCCTTATCTCTTCCTCTTCGATTTCTTTGTCAAAATGTGGCTATGTAGCATGTTGGTCATTTGTTGCACTCTATGTGGCTAGAATCCATGAGCAATATGTTATATGATGCATCGTGTATAGTTATTAGAACAAAACTTGACCAATAGGTCGGATCGATTAAATCATTAATAAGATGCTATATCAATTTGATTCTTTATTTGAATTTTTTTACAGTTGAACCAAAGAAACTGAGCAACTCAATCAGTCTAACTGTTAAACCGATGAACCTAAGATCATATTAGACTGATTTTTTTTATTTATTTTAAATTTGACCAAAATTCAGTGCAGCATGAAGATTTAAACTGGGAACTTTCTTGTTAAAGAGAGATGTGTTTTACCATCTTACCACCACTTAATCTTGATGAAAGTTTTTCACCTAAATTTATTATCATTCAAAGCCATTAATCCACACATACACATTGCTTGTTCTTTTAGCTAATTCTAATTCAAATGTTAAAGATTCATTTTATTATTATTATTTATAATACTATTTTGTTCTTAACATAAAAATATAAAATTTGTTTATGTTTCTAATTTTATTATTATTTATTATACTATTTTGTTATTAAGATAAATTAAATAATAAAATAAATATTTTTAATATTTTTATTGATTTATTGTACTCAATTAATTATTATATAACCTCTAAAAATTATGGATTTTTTTAATATAAATTCAAAAGGAGCCTTTCTAAAATTAGTGATCGTCAAATTTTACTTATAGAAAAAGAAGTATCATCAAATTTTAATGTCATTTAAAATTGATGATGATGAAAGTGATTATATAATATTATTTTATATAAATAACTAAAATAAATTTTAAATTTAATATAATAATTTTTTTATAATTATAAACTTATTACATAATTTATTTATTTTATAATTAAATTTTCATATATCTATATAAATGCTTGATATAATACAACCATGTCATTACATCATTATTAGAATTATTATATCTTTTAATTATTTTTTTATAAAACTGCGGATCGACCATTGATTTAACGATTGGATTGGTGAACCCGTGACTCATTACCTCAATTGGTTCTATGTTCGATCTGGTTCTGATAGCTATAGTTTTGATTTGGGTTTGTAATGATATTTGAAGATTTTGGACTTGGGTTCGTGGGATTTGGTTATTGATTTGAAGTTATAACAGTAACTGTTTTCAATAAAAAAGAAAATTTATTTTAATTATAAATTTAAATTTAAATAATTTAATTTCAATGCATCATAATTTTAGTTTACATGCAAATGAGAAAAGTTATTATCATCTTATGTTTACATCAAAATTTGGATAATGTTGTCACTGACATTATATTATATATTAAAAAATATAACTAAATTGAAGTTCAAATTATAAAAAAATACATATTTTCAAAAATTAAAATGAGAAATATTATTAGACCTCAAAACTATTAAGTCCTAAATTAAAATAAATTTGTTTTATTTAAATTTAATATCAATTATAGCTTATTTATACTTTTTCAATTTGACCCAATAATCACAATTTTGACCTTAAACAAAATAAAAATTATAAGAAAAATGTTAATTGTTAAAGCTATAATTATTATTAGAAAAATATTAATTGTTAAAGCTATAATTATTATAGCTCACATTATTGTAATTGAAAGTATAAAATGGGTTTTAAAAAAATTGGCCTTCTTCTTTGGTCTAGGGTATTGTAGTCATTTGATTTTTGTTCCATCCTCTCCGAACTAATCAGCAATCTCAGATCTATTTAACCTTAATCCAATCGCCCCAAACCAAACGAACCAAGCGGGCAAACGGCGTTGTACTGCTGGTGCATCAATAGTCGTGCAGTGTCATGAAAAGTATTTATCTTATTATATGGGCTGGCATAGCTATTACTGGTAGATGCTTAAAACTTGGAGTGGACCAAGCCCAGCAAAAGTTTAGTATTCATTATTGGTCTTTGTGTTTTCTAGTGTACCTTAAAGCTTAGCATTTTATATATAGAAGTTGAGTGGATCACAAATTGATTTAAAAAAATAAATAAATAACTGAAAAATAGTTTTATGAAATTAAATTTGTATTCAAAAAATTATTTTCACCACTATTTATTAAATAAGTTTTCACCTCATTTTTGCTTTACTAAAATTGCTTTATAAATCAAAATTACAGTTAGGTCAAATGATATTTTAATATATCTTTATCTTGTGTGGTCCATTGAAAAAATTAAAAGTGCCGTATAACTTTATGCTTTAAGTAGGTCTCCCTCTCACTTCATATACACACTTTTGTTGGGTAAGATATTGGGTCAAAAAATTAAGAAAAGAGAGTGGGAGATCTCCTCTTTATTCACAGTAAAGTCAATACACCAATAATTGAAGCAAAATTTTCAAAGGACAACACAAGTACGTTAGGAGTTTCCATATAAATGTACAGATTAAACATTAAACCATTTATGCTTATTATTTCACATGTGTTGATATTAAAACAGTGTTAATTTAGTTGGTAAAAAGTAAAATATTAACTAAACATGAAAAAAAAAAAAAAAGTAGATAAAATAGTATTTTGTAGGTAGGATTATAGGTAGAATAGTAAGAAATAAAAGAAAACATATTGAATAGTAATACTAGTAGGTAGCATAGTAAATCCTATAAATACACTTTCATTTCTTCATTTCAAGACAAGGCCAAAGGAGGAAAAAAATGAAAAGACAATGAGGAAAAAGAAGAAGAAAAATATGAGAGAAAATGGAGAAAACAAGAAGAGAGAAGAATTAGAGAGAAAAAATACAATAAAGAGATAATCGCAGAAAAACAAGAGAACTGTACAAATTCTTTGTAATATTTTATTAATAGTAAAAAATTTCTCTACGGCTCCCGTGAAATAGGTATCACAAGCTGAACCACGTAAACACATGTCTCATTTATTTTTATGCTTTCTGCATTTATTTCTCGAAGTTATTTACTTATCATCTCGTTTATTTCACTCTCACTCAAACTGCCAATTCAAAAACATAATCTTCCATCCTTACCTATAATCTCTCATCTATAATATTTTCTCGTCACTTAAACTTGAAAAATACATTTTTTTTTTTTGTAGATTTTACGAGTTGGTCCACTTGTGACTCCACAATTCAACAATTTGCCGAACATATAAATTTCTATATTTACATTTTTGGTGACTCAACTCGGGAAGGAGATTTCTTTTTGTTGGCAAAAAAATTGAAGGCCCTTGATGATGAGCTAGATCTTGACAGTCAGTAGTACGTGAATGTCAAAAATACAAAGCGTAAATTTTTTGTCCTTTACAACAGAAGGAGCACAAGAAAAGATAAGTTTTCTTACTCTTCTCTCTCAATAAAATGCCCTTGAGGCAGAATGATTCGAAAAGAAAAAAAAACTCTCTGCACATAATCAGACTCACTCTGCCACACTGAAAAAAAAAAAAAAAAGCGAAAAGAAAAAGCATAATACAAAAATGTGGAAAACAAAGATGCGCTAAGATATTGTAAACAAAAAATTTAAATATTCGGCAAATTGTTGAATTGTGGATTACCCAGCGGACTAACTAGTAAAATCCACAAAAAAAAAATATTTTTCGAGTTTAGTTTATGAGAAAATATGATTAGTGAGAGATTCTAGGTAAGGAAAGAAAGCTATTAAGTATGAAACTTTGAAAAATAAATGATAATGATGTTTACATAGCTCGCCTTATGAGGCCTACTCTACAAAAGTAGTAGAGAAATTCTTCACTATTAATAAAAGAATACAAGGATTTTGTACTGTTAACTTGTTTTTCTGTGTTTATCTCTTTATTGTATTTCTCTCTCTCTCTCTCTCTCTCACTCTCTTCTTATTGCTATCTATTTTCTATCATCTTTTTCTCCTTGTCCTCTCCTCTTTTTCCTTTCTTTCTCGTCTCCCTTTGAAATGGAAGAATGGGGTATTTATAAGATTTTTAAGATTTGCTATGCTAACTACTAATATTATTATTCAACATGTTTTCTTTGATTTCTTACTATTCCCCCTATAATCCTACATACAAAATACTATTTTATCTAAAATAATATGTTTTTTATTCCTTTCCTTTTTTTATGTTTAGTTAATATTTTACTTACATACCTAATAAATTAACACATTTTTCATATCTACATTTTAACCCCTTTCACATGTTCGTGCGGCTTTGCTGTACAACATGTGCATGACTATCTCTTCACTTTGATTTTATATTTTCGGATTTTGATGGAAAATTGCTTTTTAGCTAACAATTTCTCTAACTGCCACCTCTGAGAGAAATTCGGCCTTACATAAGTGTTTATTACTTTTTATGTGTTGAACTTGTGAACAATGCAAGTAATCTTGGTTTGCAAGTGTTTGTAATTTAGGTATGTAGGTTTCTATAATAATTTTTTTTTGGCATATGTTGGACTTTGTGAATGTATATTATGATGATCATTGTGTATAAGTGTATGTTCTTTTTTTTAGTATAAATGAATGTATCTTGGTATGTATGAGGATATATGTATATTCTCTTTTATTTATCTCTCTTTGTAACTATTATTATACTGCCAACAACTCAAACAAATAGGCTTCATATGATGATGAACGACATTTCCCCAGTGTATGTCATGGGGTATTTCTTCTCAACATGTGTAATCTGTTGTCTTTTGAAGGAGAATGCTAGTAACGTTTTAAGAGGTAATCAGTTGTCTCTTGAGCGGAATTGCTAGTCTAAAATTTTTATACATTGCACATTACAAATTTCTCCTTAGTCGCATGCCCTATTACATAATTCTTACAATCACAAGTAGTCTTAGCTATATGTTGCATTTTATTATACATAAATATTTTGCCTGTGTTTTGCATCTTATTATGCATACACACATACATCTTAATATGCATTTGTTTGTACTGTATACTTTTAGCACGATAACTCATGCACATTCTTAGCATGATAACTCGTGCATTCTTAGCACGAGAATTCACTGTAATATGAAAGTGCATGGTTTTCAACACTATTTATGCCATAAAGCACATTCGACTCGTACTTTTTCATATACATGTATGTCTATAGATATAAAAATTGTCTTAATTTAGTAGGTAAGTAAAATATTAACTAAACATCAGAAAAAGAAAGGAATAAAAAACACATGTTTTTTTTAGATAAAATAGTATTTTGTAGGCAGGATTATAGGTAGAATAGTAATAAATAGTATCTTGTTGAAAGTATGCATACTATGTCATACAGTACAAATGAACGCATATTAACATATACGTGTATATGCACAATAAGATGCAAAACACAACCAAAGCATATATTTATAATAAAATACAATATATAGCTAATACTACTTGTGATTGTATGAATTACATAATTGGGCATGCAATTGAAGAGAAATTTCTAATGCGTCATGTATAAAAAATTTCAGGCTATCAATTCTGCTCAAGAGACAATAGATTACCCCTCAAAACACTACTGGCAATTCTGTGTCAAAAGACAATGAATTACACATGCTGAGAAAAAAGGTCACATGGCTTACATTGGTAACACGTATGTTCATCATATGAAGCCCATTTGTTTGAGTTGTTGGCAGTATAATAATAGCTACAGAGAGAGAAAAAAAAAAGGAGAGAAAGAGAATATACATGATCATATATACATGCATACCAAGATACATATATGCATACTAGAAAAAAAAAAATGCACATACATACAATCATCATAATCCGTCATGACAATAATATACATACACAAAAATAATATCAATACATAAAAAAATAGCATAAAATTATTACAGAAACTTGCATACTAAAATTACAACACTTACAGACCAAATTAAGGAAACATTTATGTACATGTTGTGCAGCAAAGCTGCATGACCATGTGCAGGGGGCTAAAACGTAGATATGAAAAATGTGTTAATATAGTAGAAGTAATTAAAATATTAACTAAACATGAAAAAAAAACACATTATTTTTTTTATAGATAAAACAGCATTTTGTAGGCAGGATTATAGGTAAGAAATCAAAGTCACTTGTTTTCTTTAGATAAAATTATATTTTGTAGGTAGGATTATAAGTAGAATAGTAAGAAATAAAAGAAAACACGTTGAGTAGTAACATTAGTAGGTAGCATGGTAAATCCTAAAAAATCCTATAAATACCCTTTCATTTCTTTATTTCAAGACAAGGCCAAGGGAGAAAAAAATAGGAGAAGACAAGGAGAAAAAGAAAAAGGAAAAAGAAAAGGAAAGGGATGAGAGAAAATAGAGTGCAGCAAGAAGGGAGAAGAAATAGAGAGAAAAAATACAATAAATAGAGAAACATAGAAAAACAAGAGAGTTGTACAAAATCCTTGAAATCTTTTATTACTAGTGTAGAATTTCTCTCCTGCTTCCACAAAGTAGGTTTCACAAGCTGAACCATGTAAGCACATGTCTCATTTATTTTTATGCTTTCTCCATTTATTTCACTCTCACTCAAATTGTCAATTCAAAATCATATTATTCATTCCTTACTCAGAATCACTCGCCAATAATATTTTCTTGTCACTTAAAATAAAATACATTTTTATTTACGAATTTTACGAGTTTGACAGTTGGCGACTCCACAATTCAAAGATTTGCCGAACATGTAAATTTCTATGTATACAACATGGTATGATTGTTTCCTAACAGATGTATTATGAACCACATAAACATTGAAATGATCATTAACTTACAAGCACTTGAATTCACATGTTTCTTATGTTAACATGGGATCAATTTTTGAACAGACTGAATTTCCTTAATGGTCTCTTCAATGAAGATCCTTGTTTTGAATAGCTTGCAAGAAAAAGAGAATAACTAGCAGTATTCTAAATAGAAAACAAATGTAAATATATGTGCATTTTATGTCTACAAACTCCCAAGATCTCAGAATTGTGAAAATCTACTAATGAAGTACGTGCTACTGACCTGAATGGAAGAAATCAATTTAGAAACGAATAACATTAAGAAACACAATCTCTTTTCAGGGGCTTGGTTGGTTACATGATTTTGAAAAGAGGAAAACAAAGCACCTCTTATATCTCTTCCATGTTGAATCACCAGCTCAAGCAGAGAAAATGTCACAGGAAGAAAAACGTTTTCTAAGCTTTGCTGTTTTCTGTCCCTCTTCCTGGCATGCTAGCACTTCAATTGGTCAGGTCTTTGACGAGCAAAACCTGGCTGAATTATGTAATTGACGATGTGTGGTCCGCACATGAACACAAACCAGAAACATGGATATGCAAGCTTCATCAGTACCAGAAGGGAAAAAAAAACTCTTATATGTACATAATAAAGAGACATAGAGAGGTCCATCAAGTTCCCAAGGGGAAAAATGAAGCTAAGGCGAGGAGCCCTCTAGCCAATTTCCATCAGAGGTATCAGTGATCCTTCTGAACAAAGCCTGCAATTTCTCCAAATGAAGAGAATACAGGGAAGAAGTGTAAAAATGCTATACCTGAAGAAGCATGGAGGGAGCTGCAGAAGCTTCAGAAATAACATGACTTCTGGTTTTCCTTCCATTCGATGTAGCAACTGATGGGCTGTTAGCTTTTGTTATGTCCCAAAAGCTTCTTTTTTTGGCTGTTGGGACTGGTGATCGAAAACGATGACTTGGGCTCTTCAACTCGCCTGTGTTTGGTTCCTTTGGCCGCAAGCTTGCCCTTGTGACAACCCTTTTCACTCCTCCTACTCCTACTCTTTTAGGTGTTTTTTCACTCTTCCGTGAAAGTTCACAAATAAGATCATCTTTCTGATTTAACTGTGAGGCATGATCCTTCTTCATTCTCTCAATCTCCGATTGTAATGCCTTCACAGTCAGCCGAAGCTCTTTAACTGCTTCCTCTTCTCCCTTTCTCCTGCACTCTTGTGTGAAACAGGTTCCAGCTAAGAAGGACACAGGTTCCTTTTTCTCATTTTGTTGGGCAGTAGATGGAGGAGTCATGAGTGAGGTAACTGAAGAAGGGGTTGGAGAAGTATTCTCAGCTAAGGATTGTGCTTGGAGGGTTATTAACTTCTGTTGTTGGCGTGCCAGGTGTACTCGCAATTCACAATTTTCTTTTTGCAATTCAAGTAAAAGCTTCGCCTGATCGGCTCCGGATTGAGGTACTTGAAGCACTTCTTCATTTGCATCACATGCCTGAAATTGTATAAGACACAAAGAATAAACTCAGCCACAAGGGAGTATTATCCATTTTTGCCATTAGTCAGCAGTTTTAGTTAGTGACTTAGCTGCAGATTCGCAAACTCTGTCAAGGTGACTAAAATGAAAATAATAAAGTTGAAACAATGAGGAGCTAAGACAATGAACCTTGGTCCGGATTTCCTTTGCCCGATCAGCCCAATGGAGGGTGTTTTGAGTTTCACCGAATGAGAAATTGCTTGGACTGATATTAGCAATCATTACTGTGTTACAAGCTCCTCCTAATGAGTCTTTAAGGAGTTGAGTGAGCTTTGAATTTCGAAATGGGATGTGTTTCTTCCCCTCAACAAGGGCATTGATGCAGCTACTCAAGGCAAGGAGTGACCGATTTATGTTGGCCCCTTCAAGTGATCTAAGTGTTCTTTGATCAGTTGCAAGGGCTCTTTCTGACCCAGCAAGATCAATGAGGGAGAGCTTTCCCACTCTGTTGATGACATTCATGGAAGCATCTTTAACTCGATATTCAATCACAACCTACATTGAACATAATGCAGAGTTTTAGAAATGAAAAGGAAAATAAGATCTATAGCCATAAAATCTATAGATACCTGCAGAATAGCATGGGAGCGTGAAGAGGTTTCATTGGCACGAGTTGGTTCCGTAGTTCGGTTCTGGTTTCCTTGTTGGAGCAATGCCATTACCTGCCACAACCAAAATGAGACTGTTATCTTTCTCCCAATTCAGTGAACCTAACCTTCTAAATTAGGATATAGAAAAGTAGAAAATTACTTCATCTGTGGAGTAAGCTCTATATTGTGTAAGACCTGCTGCCACAATTCCCTGTTATACGTTTGAAAACCACTTTCCTCTCAGATTCAAGATGTTCCCAAAGAAAGATGAAAAATATAAAGTGAATCATGATTCATGAGCCTTATTCTTCTTAATTAAACAATTTAGCTTAACATAAAAATAATGACAAACTTTCCACTCAACAAATATAAGTTCCACCAGAAAAGACAAAGAGGATGTATAGTTTTAGGGCTGCATCAAATTTTTCTTTGCAACAAGATAGATGATAACAACGAAATTGAATGAGAAGTAACAGCTACGATGTTTCCAATGGTCATTTGCCTTTCTCTTTTAGCTTTGTAAACACAACTAAATTACAATTTTCGGCCTTGACGTTTCAAAGCGTGGCCTAAGTTTGTCCTTACAGAATTTTCATCCAATATCTTCCTTAACATTTGATTTTTCTCTTTAATCAAGTCCTCCTGTAAACCAAACGTTAAGATCCTTAAAATTTTGTCAAAGATTGTCACGTGTCGCCAAGTAAGTAAGCACCATGTGGCATATGAATTGTTAATGTATTATAGTTAATGTATTATATCCCACATTGGTTGTGTATAGCTTTGCCTCTCCTATTGGCTTGTATAAATATGATAGCTCCCTTGTAAGTAAATTACACCATTCAATACAATTCTTCTCTTTGTATTGTCTCACTTCCTCTCTTAAATTCAACATGGTATCAGAGCCATAATGGTTCTCGGTATTTTAAGAGTTGAGTATGCTCTGTGATTGCCACTATTAGTGGATCCTTCACATCAGAAAAACTTCTAGTATATCATTTTCATACCTGTCGGGTCATCACTATAGTCGGAGTCGTTTCTGTTTCAGAAACACTGCTGCCACATCAGCCCTAAAAGCCACATCAGCGCCACTTCAGTGCCACGTCACCCGTTGACATCATCTCCGCTGCCGCTCCTGTTTAAGACACGCTGCTGCCACGTCAGCACCACATCAACGACACGTCAGCGCCACGTTACTCGTTGATCGCCACATCATCAATTGACAGTGCCACGTCACCTGTTGACATCATCTCCACTGCCGCTCCTGTTTCAGACGCGCTGTTGCCACGGTAGCACCACATCAACAACACGTCAGCGTCACGTTACTCGTTGACCACCACATCATCAGTAGACTGCCACATCATCAGTTGACCGCCACATCACCGGTTTCTTGGAGGTTCACCTTCCTCTTTGCTCCTATGGCTGAATCGGACTTACCCCACCGACAGAGCACACACCAAAAGTCCTTATATTGCAAGTGTTGTCATTCACAAGGGCATAAATTACTCAAATGTCCTTCTCGCCTATGTAAAGTCTGCAGAGAACCGGGTCACTATCTTGCAGACTGCCCTAAACTTCCATCTGGAAATCAGTCAAATGGGAACCAATATCACTCTCGAGGCTCATACAATCAGTCATATTCCAAGCCAAAGAATACTGCTGCTGTAACCACTGATGCTACACACACTTCATCCAACTCTTTACCTGATTGGAGTGGTTTCTGCACCGTTCTTACCGATGCTCTAAATAAAATCGGTAACAATATAGCCATGTCAACTACACCAGGTACATCCCGATGGTATTTCGATTCTGCTTGTTGCAATCACATGACTTCTGATGCCTCTATTTTTTCCTCTAAAACCCGTGATGAGCATGCGCCTACTATTCACACTGCCAATGGATCAAATATGCTGGTCAGCCATACTGGACATGTTAATAGTTCTCATTTGTCTCTCCCTGACACATATTTAGTTCCTAATCTTATGCTTAACCTTATATCTGTTGGACAACTATGTGATCTTGGACTTGATGTGCATTTTTCTTCTACTGGTTGTCGTGTGCAGGACCCTCAGACAGGAAAACTCCTTGGAACCGGCCGTAAAGTTGGACGCCTCTTTGAGCTCACTCATCTCCAAGTCCCATCCTCACCATCACCAAATCCAGATCCAGTTCCAGCTCCAGAACCATCAGCTGACCTCACCTCTCTGACTCAATCGGTCGTGCCCGAGGAAATTCTTATGTCTGATGAGTCTGCACCGACTCCCTCTGAGAGCCATCCTCCAGATCACCCCCGCAGATCTACCAGGGTAACTCACCCCATTCTCATCTTGCTGATTACCATTGTGATTATCATTGTTTTTCCACTATACTTCATCTGCATAAGCCTCAATCCTATAAGGAGGCTAGTACTAATCCTCTTTGGCAGAAAGCAATGGATGAAGAACTTCAGGCCCTAGCTAAAACTCATACATGGGATATTGTTGATCTACCCCCTGGAAAAACTCCTATTGGGTGCAAATGGGTGTTTAAGATCAAGACACTTTCTGATGGCTCTATTGAACGATATAAAGCCCGACTTGTTGCCAAGGGATTTGCTCAGGAATATGGCATTGACTATGAAGAGACATTTGCTCCGGTGGCGAGGCTCACATCTGTCCGTACACTCATTGCTGTCGCCGCCATTTGAAGATGGACTCTATTTCAAATGGATGTCAAAAATGCATTTATGAATGGGGAACTTCTTGAGGAAGTCTATATGCATACACCTCCCGGCTTGGATGCCACTCGAAACAAAGTTTGTCGCCTTCGTCGTGCCTTATATGGTTTAAAACAAGCTCCACGTGCCTGGTTTGCCAAATTCAGCACTACCATTCATCAGTTTGGGTTCACACCGAGTGCTCATGATTCGGCTCTGTTTATCCGCCATACTGCCAACGGTATTATCCTTCTTTTACTGTACGTGGATGATATGGTTATTACTGGAGATGATCCACATGGTATTTCTGAACTCAAAAAGTTTCTCGGTGGCCAATTCGAGATGAAAGATCTTGGCGTGCTCACCTATTTTCTTGGCCTCGAAGTCTCATCTAGTTCTGATGGATTTTTTCTCTCTCAGGCCAAATATGCCTCGGATCTCCTTTCCAAGGCTGGGATCACTGACTCAACCACTGCCACTACTCCTCTCGAGCCAAATGTCAGACTTACCCCACTCGATGGTTCATCTCTTCAGGATGCCACTCTATATCGCCAACTGGTTGGAAGTCTTGTATATCTTACTGTCACTCGCCCTGACATTGCCTATGCCGTTCATCAGGTCAGTCGGTTCTTGTCCGCTCCTCAGACCACCCATTACTCGGCTGTTCTTCGCATTCTTCGGTATGTCAAGGGTACTTTATTTCATGGGCTTCATTTCTCAGCACAGTCTGCCCCTGTTTTACAAGCCTATTTTGATGCCGATTGGGCCGGAGACCCCACCGACAGACGTTCAACCACTGGTTACTGTTTCTTTTTGGGCAATTCTCTCATTTCCTGGCGTAGTAAGAAACAAACTGTGGTTGCTCGCTCTAGTGATGCAACTCAAGAACTTCTCTGGCTTCGATGGTTACTCGCTGACATGGTTATCTCTTCTCCTGCTGCCACTATCCTACACTGTGACAACAGGAGTGCTATTCAGATCACTCATAATGATGTCTTCCACGAACGTACAAAACACATCGATAATGATATCCACTTCATCCGTGATCACATTCTCAAGAATACGGTTCGTCTACAATCCGTCAGTTCAGCCGATCAGACAGCTGGCATTTTCACTAAAGCTCATCCACCCGGACGCTTTCACTCTCTGGTTTCCAAACTCAAGTTCACCTCTCACTTATCGCCTTGAGTTTGAGGGGGGATGGTAATGTATTATAGTTAATGTATTATATCCCACATTGGTTGTGTATAGCTTTGCCTCTCCTATTGGCTTGTATAAATATGATAGCTCCCTTGTAAGTAAATTACACCATTCAATACAATTCTTCTCTTTGTATTGTCTCACTTCCTCTCTTAAATTCAACATGAATAACTAAAGTTCAACTGCAGATTCTCTGCTGTTAAAAGAGTGCAATTAAGTCTGCAATTCACTCTGTTTAGAAAGAGAACTGAATTACAAAGCAATGCCAGCGAATCCCTTATTTAAAGTTCATATCCATGCAATTAAAATAGAGTATTGCAGTCTTAATTACAATCTTTTTATGGCAGAGAATCTGCACTCTTTAAATATCATCAGTGCAGTGAACAATCAGAGATATTCTGGAAAACAGTATGCAATAAAATCAAGGTGGTATTGCCAACTGATAAGCCATTTTATATCATATTTTCAGTTAGGAAACAATTACATAAGCAACAGACAGGCCCTTGAAGAACGACATCTTTCTTTAACACATACTTGAATGAAAATGTGAGCCATCAAAAAATTAATGGAAATAAAATTGATTCATCAGAAAGCAGACCTGTTTATCTTCTCTGAGGACTAGAGGTCTTCCAGGGGAGAGCAAATCCCTGACAGTTTCATTATAGACCTCAAGATAAGAGAGATGAACCACATGATTTCCATCACAGCTTCTCTGCCTAATTTTGGCAAAAAGATCCTTAATTGCCAAAACCATCACCCCTGGATTCTCCATTGTACCCAGCATCGTATACGTTTTTCCAGCTCCTGTGGCACCATAGCAGAACACAGATCCATTCCTTCCCTTCAGAACTGCTTCCACAAGCTCCGCCGTTCTGAAAAGTTCAAATGTTTAATTTCTTTGTACTTTTGAAAGAGCAAAAAAAAAAAAGTTGGGTGTTAGTATGAAGTTTGAACAAATAAGTTGTATTGAAGTTTCAGGAAACATTAACAACAGTTTCTTTCTATAGCAAAGCTGTGATCTTTCTGTTTTCTTGCTAGGGAAATGTTTAGAAACAAAAGGAACAATATAACCAAGACGAGTAAAACCATAAGACCCATTTCTCTTTACTTTGACTTCGCAGCAGCAAGCAGATAAGATAGCATAGCAAATATATTCCAAAACCCAAACCAAATATAGAGAGAAAGGGAGAAGGAGAATAAGTTAAATTTCAGGCAAAATATTGCTGCAATATTTTAAGGAGGAAAAAAAAGCAAACATTGAAATGGGATGTTAGATGACTGCTAAAGATAATCAACTAAAATCTTAAACCTTAATACACACTTACGTCGTGGAATAAACTTCCTGCTGAGTAGTGAAATCTGGAAATGAAGCATCGAAAGTGAAATGCCGACCACGAAGCCTCTTTAGCCTAAGATAATCGTTCTCATTTGCAAACTCAGTCAAGTAAATATCTCTCCTATTTACAATCCTCACACAGCACCGCGAACCTGCTTCTTTCTCCTTCTTGGCCATAGGCCTAAGCCTCACAAAAACAAGAATTAGACTATTACCTATGCCATGTTTCTCTGAAACAGCCTCCATTTTCTCCAATTCTTGCATATTTTTTGTCCCATTGGCCCCTCTGCAGGACTCTGTTTGCTGTCCCATTGATAGCTTTCTTGCCACAGTAGTTGAGGTATTCGCTTTTCTTGCACAGGATGGGAACCCTACAATTCGTTCTGGGCCCATTACCATGTTCTCCTTAGCATCATCCATAGGCGGTTGAGGCAAAACAAATGTTCTTGTGATTGTCGAATTGGGCATTGTGTTTATTTTGTTCTCTCTCATTACATTGTGCAATTTTGAATCTTTTGCTTCTTTCTCCTCTCTTTTCTCTTCTTTCTTGCAGGAACTGAGAAGCTGAACACTCGGGTGAGTCGAAAACCTCTTTTCTTCCGCTTTCGAGGATGGGTTCTTGAGAGCTGAAGAGGCTTTCTTCTGCTGCTCATACAAGAGGGTCAAGGCTTTCATTTTCTCTTTCAAGCCATGGTGCGGATTTCTCACTGGAAGATTCACATGATTGTCTTCTTGATCTGATCTGTGTCTGGTTCTTTGCTCTGCGTTTGGCTCTTTCTGCTCTTGATTAATGATTTGAGACCGAGTTGACACAGGCATTCTGTTTATTCGACGATTTTCTCACCATCAAATACGAGAAAATTGGAAATTTTTCCCGGAAAAGGCCGAGAATGTTTCAGTAAAGTCAACAGAAGAAGGTCCCTTGTGGAAGTGAAGGAAAAGGAAAGAGAGGGAAGATCAAGATTGTGTGGTTTGAGAGTTAATTCAGCGGATCTGAGTCGTTGATTTGAATGAGATGAACGGTTGGCAGTGAAGCGGGGAGATCAGTTTTTAAAGTGAAAGTGCTACTGCGAGCCCACTTTTTGCTTCTTACATTCCACATTTATGAACCCAGTTAAAAAAGAGCTGAAAAGAATTTGGAGTGGAAGAAGTAATAAGTAAACTGCTGATAGGGAAAATCTATGTTGAAATGAATTTTTTTGAAAAGGCTTGTAACGGTCGAAATATTGTCAGCCCCAAACGGTTAGCAAGTATACTAATGCATTAGAGCTGTGGGGTCCACTTGAAAATTTCCTATTGCACGGGAAACCTTGTACTTTATATAAATCATAATTAAAAATAAATTCCTTTTTCAAAGTAACGAAAGGTGGGATAGGTTATCTAGTGCGCCTAAGGTGCATCACCCTCCATGAACTTCATGTAATCAACTAGTAGTTCAAACAATATGATATGTAGCTAGGAATAGTTCATAGATCAAGTGGTCATAGATACATGATTAGTAAGTGGTCAACTAAATAGATGGTCTTGATCATAGCGTTTTCCTTAGCTTAAATATGGGTTGGACTCATTTAGGTTTGAATGATGAAAATATTTTTTTTGAAGTAAAATGATAACAATATTTTTATGTAAGAAGAAGGAATAAAAAATTGGGTAGGTTTCACTTTTCCCTACAAATTGCGGAGTAGTATCTTACTATTCTTTTTTCTTTTTTTATCTTTTCTTTAGTTATGAAATTAAACTCAAAATCTTATTCTAAAGTTTCCTAATTTAAAAATTAAACATAAAAATGATTATGTGATTTAGCAATAGCTTATTATAATTCTTCTTCTACCATGATAATGAAGGGATATTTAACCTAATTGCTATTTTATAATAAGATAAGGGTTATCATCACGAAACACATTTTATTTTGTTTTATGTTTTATTGTTCTCATTATATTTTAAATTCGATCAATTTATACACTGCATTATAAGGGAGTATCCAATAAATCATTTTGATCAAAATTTCGACCAAATTAAAACTGATACACATGTGCACATCATTTGAAAGCGAATAGATAATTTGCAGTAGTATTTTCTCAAAGTTGCCTTCTCAAATTACGAACAAGGGAGTTAGGGATATTGAGCCTAAATAAAATAAGATAAAAAGAATATTTGCATAAGAAAATAAAAGAGGGTGGAGTTGACTTTTTCACATTTAAATTAGGTGTATGTATGGACTATGCATGTATATCGATTCTAATTTGGTTAGAATTTCGACCAAAATAATCTACTGGATACTTCCTTATAATTTATGGTGTAAATTGATCGAATTTAAAATATAAAAAGACATTAAATCATAAGGTAAAATACAAAAATGTTAAGTGATAATAACCTACAAAATAAATAACCTATTGATTAGTCATTCATAATTTAGTTGACTGCCCTAACATAGAATCATTGTCAAGTTTGATTAGGAATATAATTTAATTCGACCACTACTATCATCAAAATTCAATTGACTCAAGCCTTAACTAATTCGGTAGGCCAAATTATCAAACTTTATAGCACATGAAAAAACGAATTCTATCATTTTTTATCATAGGAAACTATACCCACCTCAATATTTAGAATAGATTTGTCAAAGGGTTTGCAATTGAAAGTTGTATACTTGACTAACATATAAATAATGAATTTTTAGGGTAAGTCGAACATAATTATTGGCATTTGTCATCATTAATTGAGATGTTTTGTGAGTAACTTTATATAAATATCAAATGCCTTCTAAGGAAGGCCAATCAGAGCAACCGAATTATGAGAATTCTTGCACGTCTTTGAGCTGAGTATGTTATCATCATGATTATTGGGAAACCACCTCAATGATGCCCAGGTGATGGTATTCCAAACACCCAAGTCTAGAATGACTTGTAAAGAAAAGATACAGCAACCAAAGCAAAGAAAGAAGAAAAGAAATTTTTATCGAGGTTCGGCAATAGCCTATGTCCCCATAAGTTCCTCTGGACTCTTTGCACTAAATCAATGGTTCTTACAAGTTACAGCAACTCCACTCCAAGAATCCACAAGTTCTTGAAGGAACAAAGAAGAGAACAATAAAGTGATAAGGTCTTGAGTTACCTTGGAACTTTCCCCCTTGGAAATTCCACTTACAAGTCCCTTGAATCCCCTCTCTATACTACTCTCTTTTACTTTCCAACCAGCCTCTCTAATGAGTCCCTCTTGTATGTCTGTGTCTTTGCACTCTCACAAAATTCTCTCATTCACATGTTCTGTCACACACTTATGTTTCACATCATACTTGTTGTTGAGATTGAATCTAGGTGACCTTTTATATAGTGCACCACTTCTTAAACCTATCTTGAAGTCAATCTCCACCCTTAAATCTTGAGGACTAATCAACCATAGTCTTTGATCAAGTCTAAGTGATTCTGTGTGTTTTGTACATGCATCCACGCACTTAACAAGAGGCTTGAAAACTTGTCTCAGTGTGCCTTTAGGCCACGGCCTGAAACAGGGCGTGCTACGGCCTGGAGTAGGGCTGAACAACTTCCTCTTTCCACCTTTCTGGGCACCGTAGCCTGTGGGAGGCTGAGCTGCGGCGCACACTGGTTCCAGGAGCTCCTCCATGCTGGGCATCGTGGCCTGGAAAGAGCTGGGTCATGGCGCACACTGGTGTGCACACATGCTGAACTTCATTCTTCACTTTATTTAATCCTTGGACAAACTCCAACAATGGTCTTATTCCTTTTTCGTGCTTTATGTATAATTTATAATCTCATTATAAGGACTTAAAATATAAATCACAATTTAGTTAAATATTGTTGTTTAATGGGCTATCTAACTAGTACACTTTTTGGATTCGCGCCATAACCATTTCTATTGTCATTTTCAGAAGGCGTGTTGTTGGGGAACGTAGGTTAAAAAAAATAAAATAAGAATGGGGATTAGGGAATGATGGCTTTGTCATGGCATGCTTCCTTGCAAGTATAACTTGGTGCATCGTGGTGTTAACATTCCAGTGACATGTGGGCTATGTGGCACAGGGGAGGAGGATATGATTCATACTACTTTTAATTGTCCTAATACAAGGGCAGTGTAAGACTTAGCAATGGATCAGATTTTTAATCTGGTTGATTGTGTTAGAATGGGGATTAAGGAATGGTTATACACATTGGTGGAGTTATTGAAGAAATAAAAGTTGGCTTTATGGTTTATTCTTGCTTGGTTAATTTGGTTTAACAGAAATGTCATGAATGAAAGAAAGGTTAGATCTTCCCCACTAGACATTGTTGCAGCAGTTGTTAGGATGTTGGTGGAGTTCCAGGAGGCGCTTAGTTCACTTGACTCTGATCGGGTACCAGATACAAGGGTGGTGAGTCAGTGGTCGCCTCCACGACAACAGTGCATAAAGCTCAATATCGACGGTGTTCTGTTTAAGTAGGATCAGGCAGCTGGGGGTGGTATGCTCTTGCGAGATGAAGATTCAAATTTTATTGCTGCAAAGTCGATAAGATTTCCACAGATCACCAACCCGTTCCTTACAAAACTGATGGCGGCTAGAGAGGGGCTCCGATTTGCGAGCCGTCATTAGTGTATGCGGCTTAAGGTTGAGACTAATTGCCTCAGATTGGTTCAAGAGATAACGTGTCCTGGTCCTTCTTTGTCTGGTATGGGAAGTGCTTATATATGATTTAAAAGTCTTAGCTTCTACTTTTCAATTTTTCTCCCTCAGTTATTTGCTTCAAACAGCTAACGGTGCTGCTCATTTGCTAGCCCGACGAACTTTATTTGTAATAAATGATAGAACATGGGATAGGGTTTCTCCTCATTTTTTTTTTCCTGCTCAACTATCCTTTGATGTTGCTACTTGAATAAAAGTCTGTCTTTCATTTAAAAAAAAGGTGGTGTGTTAAATTTAATAGAAAAATCTTCCTATAAAAAAAATTAATAGAAAAACGTGTGTTGCCAACAATGAAAACAAGAAGAAACAACCTAATATTTTAAAGTTTTGAGTTGCGTAAAATCGATTTCTTCAAGTAATAGTTACCTCAATTTGAAAGAATTTGTTAATAGTTTCTTAATAAATTCACATTTATCATATAAATTATAGCACAATCTTGTGAATCTTTTTCATATAATAATTCTGAAGAGATTTTCAAATAATGTCTAGCAAACTTTTTAAAAATTAAGTGGTTGTTTCCGTTGAGATTTTAGTAATTCAAAAAGTAAGAGGAAAAATATAAGAGAATGAAAATTAATTAGAAATTAGAAATGATCATAAAATGATATGTAACTCAGTCCCCTATTTTATAGAGTTAAAATCTATGACCTTTAGGTTATGTTAAATTATGACTTTGGTACTAGCACATTGGGGTAGTTTTAAAATAGTAACTATTCAAATTCAGATTTATGACACATTAAAAAAAAACTCAAGTACAACGTCAATAATCATAAATTATTATGAAGTATTTGGCCCACAAAGAGAGAATAAAATAAGGTCTCCAAATATCACAATGAAATAAATCAAGACAAGAAGTAGTAGAAATAGTTAAAATGGAAATAATAGATGATAATATTTTGCTAAAGGGCAAATGCCTCAATCACATTTATTTGAAATTGAAATATTAAGATCTAAAGATAAAAAATAAAAAAAATAAAAAAAAACCAATTAGAGGGATGCCCTATGCATCAATGCTAGAGATATAACCATTTGGAGATAAGTGAGGAAGTTGCAATTGCTAGAATTTCCAACTCCAAGTAGTATAGACCATCGTGCACTTTACTCGGCTCGATCTTCTTCTTCGTTTGTAGGTCTTGAAAAAAAAAACAAAATATCAAATAATTAAACTATATTTGATTGGGAAAGCTTAGACGAAGAATCTAAAGAAGTAGATGATTATGAATACTTATGAATGATGAGAGAGGAGTCAACCTCTTCTAAGAACACAAGCCTAGAAGTGTTGTATGAATCACAAGAAAATGACTAAGCGGAAGACTACAATAAAGAAATGAAAAATTGAAAATTAATAGATACAAAAAAAGAATCAAATCAGTAAAACTAATATTTTTTTATATAAAAACTAGACTTAGCATAGACACCAAATAAGCATTAACCCGAGTTGGACAAATAGAGGAAGAAAGTTTAATGATTCCACCATTAAACCCGTAAAAACTAAATTAAAAGTGGTTATAAATTTGATCATATTGGATTAATCTAAGTAGGAATATGCTCACTATTCAGAAAATGGATAGATTCACCTGTGTTAGCCCATGCTCTTGATTATAGATACCTTAAGCTTAAAGATGCCTTAATAAGAGGAGTGCTTGCTAACTTATATAATGATCAATAATGTTTGATGTCTATCCACATTATCGTATAAGTTTAGAAGACAAAAACTTCATAAGAGTATCATGGTAAAGCTTCAAACAAAAAACAAACATACGCTACGAATCCAAATTTTAAGAAACATCCTATTGATGAAATATTAAGAGAGAGTGAAACATCACATACTAAGAGGTTAGTACCAAAAAACTTAGCTTGGACCGACTTACCTCCCGTTTAGTCTAGCAGTAGAAACGATTTATGGTTTAGTTTATGGTTTTAGAAATAGTTTTTGGTAAAAACAACAGTTCAGTTATAAATTGTTTAGTTTTTGGTAAAATAGCAGTGAAAAACAGTTTTTCTAAAACAAAATTCAAAATTTTTAAAACAAAAACCATTTCATAAACTATTTTTATGGGTCTTTGGGTTAGTTTCCATTTATAATAAACATAAACAAAAAAAAAAAAAAAAACTATCCCACACAAAAAATCCCTAAGAAATGGTTATTAGAATTAAAAATAAATAAACAAGCTCATAAATAAAAAAAATTAATACAACTATCTACCTCACAACATATCTCTCATGCATTTATGGTTAGAAATTGTTTGAAAATCAAGGGAGGGCAGGCAAGAATGGTGATAAATTATAAAGCATTAAATCAAGCTACTAAGTTTGGTGGATATTACCTACCTATTAAAGAAGTATTATTAAATAATATCCAATGTGCTAATATATTTAGTAAATTTGATTACAAGTCTAGATATTGACAAATAAAATAGGGAAAAAGAATCAATTTCTTTAATTTCCTTTAGTGCTCCTCAAGGTCATTTGAATGGAAAGTTATGCCTTTTGATTTGTAAAATGCACCATAAATATTTCAGAGGAGAATGGATAATATATTTAGACACATAAGATTTTTTGTGTAGTGTATGTAGATGATATATTAATATTTAGTAAACCAAAAAAACAAGCATAGAAAACATTATGTGATGGTAGTAGAAAAATTAAAGTACCATGGGAGAATTCTATAGAAAAAGCAAATGTAATTGGAAAAATTGAAGATGGTATTCTTAGATTTAACATTAGAACAAGAAAAACTGAAATGCAATCTCATATATTAGAAGAAAAAAAATATTAATTCCTTGATAAAATTAACATAAAGAGAAAAATTCGTAAAACGACTACTAGAGCTAAGGACTCCTTTGAAAGTAAAGTTAAAGAAAAGCAAAGAATGCATGGGTACGGACATATAAAGATTCAAATCACATAAAAAGAAAAAAGATAAAAGAAGAAGTAAAGAATCTTAAACTTAAGATGTCAAACGAAGAAGATTGTATGATATTAAGAATTCATGTTTTTGAAAATTACTGGAGTGTCATCCTTAAAGAAAAAAGAATTAACACAAGTGAAGAGGAATTAACTGCATATGCAGATGAAACATTTAAAAAATCCGAGAAAATTATCATAGTAATTAATAGAATTATTGGCAGTAAAAGGAGGAATTGAAAAATCTAAAATATTTTTATCTTTTCGAGAATTCTTAATTAGAACTAATAATAAAAATTTTATAGCTTTTATTAAAAATAACCTTAATAAGTGTATGTAGCAAAGAAGAATACTTAGATGACAACAATGGTTTAGACAATTCAGATTCAAAGTTAAGCATATAAAATATGAGAAAAATTATTTGCTTGATATCTAACCAAAAATAGTTCATGTTACACAAGAACAAGAGTGAAAGGCTATCTAGTATGTTTGTGTGAGTGTAGTCTCTATATGACATAAAAGAAGTCTCATATTGCACTTTTTTTTTTATCCAAACTATAGTTGTTTGTTATCTTTGATTTTCAATCTATAGCCATTATTTCCATAAGTACTCAAACCCAATTACGACAGGATTCTGTGAAATCTCCTCTAAACCTTGAAATCTTATTACATGACATTATATGATTTGAGAAATTCATAAAGGCACTGGAAAGAAAAGGTTAAGAGAAGAAGAAGTAGTGTTAAGATGGCTGCTAACCGAAGTAGAAAAGAAACTCTATAGTTAGATCACAACAAACAAAGCTAGGTGGACCATAACCCACAAGTATAATAATTAGATTGATTTTTATTTCATAATAATTGATTATTACTTTCAAAAGATAAATGTTAGATAGATAAGTAAGATTTGAAACCTTGGACATATTTAGTATTGAATTATCTTGCAAGTTAAGATTTTGAAGGTGTTAAAAATTGTGTTTTAAAACTTGTTATTGTAAAAATTTGTGCTTATGTGTTTGAGCTTATTGGTTATTTCTAGTTGGTACCAGAGCCTCAGTTTAGTAAAAATTTGTGTTTGTGTTCAAGTTTGTTTATTTGTGTTTTTGAGTTTATTGTTTGGTGTTAGTTGGTGCTAGAGCCTTAGATTAGTCCCTTTCGTTAAAAAATTAAAATAAAATAACTTAAATTAAAAATGAACTAAAAGTCAATCACTAAATAAAATTAAAATGAAGCCAATTGCAAAATGTTTTATAATTTTTCAAGAAAAAAAGTAACTACATATAAGAATAGTCAAAGTGGTGTTTTTAAAAACTTTTTCATTATTAAGAAAAACAACTATTAAGACATATGGAACATGCTTTAAGTCTGGTTTTTTCATTATTTAGAGCAAAAACTTTGTCCTTATTAAATCTGGTTTTTTGCTTTAGGTTGTACTTAAATCACATATTAAACAACGTCTAAATAAAAGTGACTTTATCATTAAGAGAATGTCATTATATCATGGTTACCATAGTCAATAACATTAAGTTGCACAATTTTATAATGTGAATCGTCTTACGGTAGTTTTAAGGTGCCTTTGTAAAAATAAATAATAATTTACCTTATTCTACGTTTTATGGTAAAACATTTATATTTGATAGTAAATTTATATTTTTAGAAATAAAACTTTAAATAAAAATAGAAAAGATAAATTGTCTTTTCTTTTACCAAAAGCACACAGTGGCCACCTTGTCTCACAGATCAAATAAAGATTAAGAAATTATCCCGTTTTACTTCTACTATCTACAAAGGAGATCATCTAAAGTATTTTGTTTTTATTGATAAAACAAACATACACCATTCAAACATCAAACCTTCAAAACCCAAGAACCCAACCTCAACTATTGAATCAAGACCTTCTCTGCGATCAAATAAAAAAAAAATTAGATTAACATAAATTTTTTGTCTCAACTACTTCTGTAAATATATATACTCTTAATGTAAATAACATTTACAACTTTAACCATACCAACTTGTTTCAAACCAAAAGAAAAAGCAAAAGACACATGTTGTATTTGTGCTCGAGAATCCTCCACTTAACCAACTTTTGTTCTTTTTTTTTTAAAATAAAAATTGATGAGATATACTTCAAAGCTCTTAAAATGAAGAGGTGAGAAAAAATAATATGCTACTCATCAACTGGTAGCAAGGTAACGTCACCCGTCTGATTTGCATCTATCATAAATTACAAAGGAAAACACAAATTTAAAAATTGGAGGTAGTTCAAAAGCAAACTGAATAATATCAACTATGATAGGAAATGATTTCCAAGGAACATTTTCTTATGAAAATAAGTTATGATATACATATTCTCTATAAAGATATTCAAAAACCTAATTTTTTGAGAGGAAAATTCCCGACCTGAAGTCTTAGAACCCAAAAACCAAAGGTTCCAAAAACTTATAAAACTGGTTAAATCAGTCTACCTGGAATAAAAAATCAGATTTTGTTTAAAGCTTAGAAATGTAATGAAAGTTCATTCTTCTCTTGAAATGAAACTAAAGTCCTCCATGAATCAAATTAAAATTGCCTCAGTAGAATAACTTGACTTTGACAAAATGACCAATAAAAACATATATCACAACACTGATTGTAAACAATGATATAGTTATGTAGTATACTACAATACAGGTATCAGCCACTTATGACTGACCCAAACCAACACATAGTTAAATTACCAAATGGAAATCTAACTGTCTTCCTTAATGTGCCTCAAGCAAAAAATTCTTTTCTAGCATTGTGCCATAAGAGATCCATGATATAAAGAGAGAATAAAATATATTTTTTCTCTCTTTTTTCTCATTCCATTTAACGGTGAGATAGATCATTATTCCATGTATCTCTCATGATATTGTGCCAGACAAGAACTTCTTGCCTCAAGCACCATCAGATATAAGAACTCTGGTTGCCATAACAGAGAATTTGAAGAGAGAAAAAGTTACTTGTTGTTGATGTCGAAAAATCGTTGGTATTGATGTGGCGTTGGTGCTGATGTGGCCTATGGTTGACTTCTTAGGGTCTGCCCAAGTGACAGGGGTGAACTAAGGGACCTTCAGAAGGAGGGGAGAGGGAGACCTCCGAGGGTACTCTAGTCAGGCCGAGGCTGAGGATTAATTTTAAAGTATAGTAGTACTGGAAATATATAAAGTCTTGTGTTGGACTCACATACCTTAGGCTATTTATAGTCTTCCGAGTGGAGGTCGCCCACGTGGGGGGAGGTATGGCCCTACTCCTGTGATCCCGAGCTTTAGAGAAAGATCTTAATCGCGTGCTCAGAGTGTTGCTTGTGTCAGAGGTCGCATGTTTCAGAGGGGGTTAGGCCCACTAATCACGCTTAGAAGTGGTGATCGTGTAATCTGCCCGCTCCACGTGTATTTGCCATGTTGTGGAGGATTGACACACATCATCGTCCCATTGGTGATGCCAGGGTCCATGTGGGGGTTTCCCATTAGTTCTGGTTTTTGTAGGCTCCATCATAGGCCCCCCACTTCCTCAGGCACTTGTGCTTCGAGGAAGTAATACGTGATGTTCGTTCTGTGGCTGAGCATTTATACTTGAGATTTTTTAAGAAACGGGAAGTTTGAGGCCTCGGACAAGAAGATCCTGGCACGAGTGTGCCTTTTAGTTTTGGAGAACCCGGGCCGGGTGTTTGAGGTATAGTTCAAACATTCGGACTTGGCACATCTGGGTCGAGTGTTTGAGAAGAAGTTCAAACACTCGGACTTGGCGAATCTGGGCCGAGTATTTGAGAAGCAGTTCAAATGCTCGGTCTAGACTTGGAGATTTTTGGCTGAGTGTATGACAAGCAGTTCATACGCTCGGACTTGGAGATTCTTGGCAGAGCGTATGACCTTGGGCTTGGAGATTCTTGGTTGAGCGTATGCAAAGTAGCTCATACGCTCGGACTTGGAGATTTTTAGCCGAGCATATGACAAGCAGCTAATACGCTCAGACTTGGAGATTTTTGGCCTAGCACATGACAAGCAGCTCATGTGCTCAGACTTGGAGATTCTTGGCCGAGCGCATGACAAACAACTCATACGCTCGGACATGGAGATTCATGGCCGAGCATATGATAAGCAGCTCATGTGCTCTGACTTAGAGATTCTTGACTAAGAGTATGACAAGCAGCTCATGCGCTCAGACTTGGAGATTTTTAGTCAAGCGTATGACAAGCACCTTATGCGCTCAGACTTGGAGATTCTTGGCCGAGCGCATGACAAACAGCTCATGCACTCGAACTTGAAGATTCTTGGCCAAGCGTATAACAAGCAGCTCATACGAGCTTTTTTACTTTGGGCCCATGGGCTCTTTTTGGGCGTAAAAGTTCTCTTTTCTTAGCCCATGGGCATTTTAAATGCGTATTAAATTGGGATAGCGGTTGCCTTTTATATGGCGGCGCATGGGGCACAGTAAGGGTCGTGCTTTTATGACAGCTGGCACCTTGGGGAGAGTGGACGGCGCCTGGATGATATCAAGGGTTACGTCCTTTCAGTTGGAGGGTGATTTAATGTTCCTCGTTTTCTGTGGCTGTAACCTCTATATAAGGAATGTCTTCCTCATTTTTTCTCACTTGCATTTTTTTAGAGAAAAAAATCCTGAGAGCATTGAAAGAAATGGTTGAGAGCGCTCGGTACAGTGAGAGTTTGAAGCCACACTTCAAATTTCTGCATTCTTTTTGGTGAGTCATTTTCACAATGTCTGAGTGTAGTGATAGTGAGGTTAACAGAGTTTGTCAAGGGAGTTGAAGGAAGCCATGGGTGTTTTCTCCTGTGAAGACGTCTTCTTCTTGGAGATTGTTCCTCGGGAGGGTGCCTTTGCTCTAGTACCCTTTATCCCAGAGGGAAGTGATGGAGAAGAGGATGAGGGAGAGACTTTTGGGAAGGAGGAGGTTGACTGTGCGTTGGAAAATATTAGGGAATACACCACGATGGCTGAGAGGAGGAATGGATTTTTGAGGCTAACTCCATTTCGAGTAAGGTGGGAGAGGCCGAGCTTCCAAGGATAAGGATGGCATATAGGATCCCCATGGAGTATGCCCTAAGGGCACCAGAGGGTTAAGAGAGGGCTTGCGATGCCCTTCCAAGCCGCACACCTTATGGACTGTGCATTTACGAGCAGCACATGAAGGTTGAGCTTAGGTTCCCTCTCCAGCCGTTCTTCTGCTTGGTGCTTAGATACTTCAGTATCTCACTGAGCCAGCTGGTGCCCAATTCAGTGCGGTTGATCATAACTTTTATATCCGTGTGTCAGAAAGTGGGTGGGGTCATAAAGCTCAATGTTTTTAAAGCCCATTTCTAGATAGCCAAGCATGGGCAGACAGGCTGGGTGGTGGTGAGCTTGAGGGCTAGGAAGAGTGTCTTGAAGAAGAAGTCGTATTCCATAAAGAGGTGGAAGGGGTCCTTCTTCTTCATCAAGAGCACTGAAAGCTCGAATGTCCCCTTCGAATGGAGTCCAAATGGAACTGGCAAATGCAAGAAGCCATACCTTCTACACCAAGAGCAGGAGACATTGAAGGCAATGATGGCTGCGCCTCTGGATGCCGAGGTCCTAGGGGATAACAAGGAGCTTCACAGGCGTGGCATCTGCCCTCCTAACCTCTCAACTAACTTAGTGCATAGTAAGCACTTGGTTTTATTTGTTATTTATTTTCTTTAAGTTACTAATACTCGTCCTTTGTGCAGAGATAGAAATGGCTACCTAAGCAAGGAAGAGGGCCAAGGGAGAAAAAACGGGCCACGAAAACCAGTGGCTCAGCCCCGAAGCAGTAGAAAAAAAAGAAGGCCCGGGCTTCAGCCCAGGTGCCTATCTCAGTGGAGAGCCCTCCGAGGCCTCCTGTTTCAGATGTGAAGACCTCTTCTACCGCGCTTACTCCACCTTAGGGACCGTCTTCTTCTAGGGAGGGGTCCAGAGCAGCTACTACCTTCGTGCCTTGGTGGGCACTGAAGGTCAACGACTCAGTGTTTGCGCATTCGAGAGTTACCTGGGAGCACCTCGTCATGGAGGTCCCTCCCAGTGACATGTTGGAACTTTCGAGGAAGCCCTTTAAGGCTCTGTGCTCAGCCGAAGAAGCCATGACCTCTTAGATATAATTCTTCCCCTTTTAATCTTAGTTCTTTCTTTTGAATTTGCTAACTATTTTTTATAATGCTCATTGTCACTTGTTTTAGACTGGGATCCTCGTACGGGTTTTTGTTTGGCGCAGCGCAGACATGGCAAAATGCTTGGCGAAGGTCGAGCAAAAGCTAGAGGAGACCCGAGATCTCGTCTGGGCCCTGTCATCTTCTCTTGAGATGACTGAAAGGGCCAAAAAAGATGCTGTTATGGAGAAGAATCACCGGTGCTTAGCTGAGGATGCCTTGAGGACAGAGAGGGACTTGGCTTAGGCTAAGGCGGATGAGGTTCTACTCAAGGCTGTGGAAGAGAAAGAGTAGTTGATGGAGGAGGCCAGAAGCCAATTCCTCGAGGGCTTTAATGAGGTTAAGAGGAAAGCTGAGGTTCTCTTTCAAGAGGTCAACTTTTCTGGCTTAGAGTTAGAGTCCTCTGGTGAGGATGGTGCGGCCGCTGTTGGTGGTGACGCAAAGGACACGAGTGGAGCCGAGTCTCAGGAGGTTCTCGAGAACGAGGCTCCTCGGGGTGATTAGCTTAGTTTCTTTTTCTTGTATATGGAGGCCGATAGCGCCTATCTTTTATAACTGAAAGTTTTATTTAATGAAATCGACGTTTTATAAACTTAAGTTTCTTGTTTCTTCCTTTCTCCTTTTTTACACTCCTTGTTAAAAATATTTATGAATATTTTTCGCATTCTAAGTACGTGGAATGGGCTTGCCATCTAACTCCTAAATTTCGAAGGTGCAAATCCAACAGACTTTTCGGATCCTATACGGGCCTTCCCAATTCGGAACGAGCTTTCCCGTTTGCTGAGGATGGGGCACTTCACTTTTTCGAAAGACGAGGTTGTGTAGTTTGAAGTTCTTATTTCGAACTCAGGAATTATAGTATCGAGTGGTTCTCTATTGATATGCAGTTAAGCAGATTTAGGCTTTGTCCCGGGCATCGTTAACTAAGTCAGCATTCATTCGTAAACCTTCATTGTTGTTACTTGGTTCGAAGTATTGCACGCGCAGCCATGGTATTTCAACTTCGAGGGAAATGACGGCTTTCTAATCGTACGTTATAAAAAATGGTATTTCCCTAGTTAGAGTACGAACAGTCATTCGATATGCCTAAAAGACATTGAAGAGTTGATTAGCCCATTGCTTACCTGCTTCATCGAGCCTCTTCTTAATGCCTTAAAGGAACGTCTTGTTGGTTACTTTGGCTTGGCCATTAGCTTGCGGATACCCGACATATGAGAATCGATGTTCGATATGGAGGTCTTCACAGAATGCTTTAAATTGGGAGCTATCGAATTGCTTTTTGTTGTCAGTGACCAGCACCCGAGGTATATCGAATCGACACACGATCAACTTCCAAACGGAGTTTTGGGTTTGGTGATCCGTGATGCTGGCCAGTGGCTCTGCTTCGACCTACTTGGTGAAGTATTCAATAGCCACGATGAGATGTTTTTTCTGTCTGAAAGTCGCGATGAACGGGCCAAGTATGTTCATCCCCCACATGACAAATGGGAGAGGACTGGTGATCGAGGTGAGAGAGTTAACTGGTTGGTATGGCACAAGAGAGTATTGTTGACAGCTTTTGCATCTTCTGACCAAATCTGTTGCATTCTCTTTCATTTTAGGCCAGTAATACCCCTGTCGGAGAACTTTGAAGGCTAAGGCTCGTGCCCCCAGGTGATTTCCACATATCCCCTCGTGAACCTCCCGAAGAGCATAGTCGACTTCAATTAAATTGAGGCACTTCAAGTAGGGCATAGTCAAAGCCCTTTTATATAGCTACCCATCTATAACCGTATACTGGGAGGCACAAAAGATTAGCTTTCTTGCCTCGTTCTTTTGTTCGGAGACTTTCCCATTTCTCAAGTACCGGAGGATCGGGTCCATTCATGTTTCTTTCTCTGTTATTGGTATAACCAGGGCTATGTCTATGCTTGGGACTGAGAGAGTCTCTAGGTATATGGCTTGAATAGGCTTAGGGTGTCAGAACGAGGCCAGGTGGGCCAAGGCGTCCGCCTTGGAGTTTTTCGCTCGGTGGACCTGAATTATTTGGAACATCTTGAATTTTGCGATGAGCTTTTTTGTCTTTTCGAGGTATTAGGTGAGCTTTTCCCCTCGGGCCTCGAATTCCCCCCGTTACCTAGCTTACCACCAGCTGTGAGTCGCTGTATATGTCTAGAACTTTGGCGATCAACGTTTTTGCTAATCTCAGGGCTTCGTATTCTGCTTGTTGAAGGTCTTAAATTCAAATTTTAAGGCATATTTAACCATGAAGCCATCAGGGCTGCAAAAGATGAGTCTTGCTCTGCTTCCTGTGGTATTCGAAGATCCGTCTACATTGAGGGTCCACCCTAGAGGTGATTCGTTAGACATCAATCCTGCTCCCTCACTTGGGTCCATTGAGAGGGTTATTTCAACGATGAAGTCGACCAAAGCCTAACCCTTGATTGCCTTTCAAGGGTGGTATCAGACATCGAATTCTCCTAGCTCTATTGACTACTTTACTATTCTTTCGGAAACACTCAGGTTGTCCAAGACTTGGGCTTAAGGGCTGGTCAGTCAGGAGGATGATTGTGTGCACCTGGAAATATGGTCAGAGTTTTTACGTGGCTACTATAAGGGCGTAAGCTACCTTCTCTATAGGAGGATAGCTCACTTCTGCTTCATAGAGGATTCTGCTGACATAATAGATGGGTTTTTGAATGCCTTCCTTTTCTCGGATTAGGTCGGAGGCCACGGAGCTTTGCCCAGCTGATAAGTACAGGAACAGTTCTTCACCTAAGAGTGGCTTAGTTAATAGCAGGGGTGAGCTTAGGTATTTCTTTAGTTCTTCAAATGCTTCCTGGCAACTCTCTGTCTAGGAAAAATATTTTGCCTTCCTAATGGCCTTGAAAAAAGTTATGCATCTTTCTGTAGATTTGGACATGAAGCGATTCAGGGTTGCTATTCGCTCGGTGAGCCATTGCACTTCTTTTATGGACTTAGGAGGAGCTATATCAAGTATGACTTTTATCTTTTCTGTACTGGCTTCTATTCCTCTCTAGTAACCATGAAACCCAAGAACTTTCCCCTTGTTACTCCGAACGGACATTTCACCTGATTCAATTTCATATTGTGCTTTTATAGTACCCTGAAATTTTCTTCCAGGTCGGAACCATGGTCTCGCGCCTTGGTACTCTTGACTAACATGTCATCTACGTAAACTTTCATGTTTCACTCACTCTGTTCTCTGAAGATCTTGTTTACCAACCTTTGATAGGTTGCACCGGCGTTCTTGAGCCTGAAGGGCATAACTTTATAGCAATACAACCCCTGGTCAGTGACAAAAATAGTTTTGTCTTGGTCGAGCTCGTACATGAAGATCTAGTTGTAGTCAGAGTATGCATCCATGAAGGAGAAGAGTTCGTGCCTCGAGGTAGCATCCACCAGCTGATCGACCTGAGGGAGGGAAAAGTTGTCCTTAGGACAGACTTTATTCAGATTGGTGAAGTCAATGCAAATTCGCCACTTGTCGCTCGTCTTTTGGACCATTACCACGTTGGATACCCACTCGGGGTACTTTGCTTCTCGAACGAAGCCTGCCTTAAACAACTTATCTACCTCAGCTTTGATGGTGACCTGGCTTTCCGGGGTGAAAGTTTTTTTTTTCTGAATGACTGGCTTGTGTTTCGGATCTATGTTCATGCAGTGCTCGATAGTTCTGGGGTTGATTCCAGGCATGTCTGATGTAGACTAGGCAAATAGGTCTTGGTTCTTCTTGAAGAGGGATAAGAGTTCTTCTCTATGACTTTTGGGTAGATTTGATCTGATCTGGATGGTTCAGGAGAGGTCCTCTCCGAGGGGCACCGAGGTCAGCTCTTCTACGGGCCACCCCTTTGAAGTCTTCATCTCATCTCTAAAGTCTTCCACTTCGAGGGGCAAGGCTTCAGCCTTCTTTCCCACTTTAACGGCATTCAGATAGCAAGATCAAAAAGCTCACTGATCCCCTTTAACCTCATCTACCCCCTCACTGGTGGGGAAATTGACTTTCAGATGATAAGTGGAGACAATGGCCTTCAGTTTGTTGAAGGTAGTTCAGCCGAGGATCACGTTGTGAGAGAAGGGCTGCTTGACTACCAAGAAGGTGGTTTGCACTGTCGTTGTCTGCTGTGCTGTTTCTACAGTAACAGGGAAGATTATACTTCTCTTCGCGAATACTGGGAATCAACCGAAACCATAAAGGAGGACCGAGGTCGGCTCTAAATACTCGTTTTTCAGCTTCATGCTCTAGAAGGCGTCATAGAATAGGATGTCTGCCGAACTCCTATTGTCAATCAAGACCCGTCTTACTTCATGGTTGGTCACCAGGAGAGAGACCACCACAACATCATCATGGGGAGTCTGCACACCTTCCAAGTCATATTCCGTAAAAGAGATCACCAGACCTGATTTCCTTCGCTTATGGGGGCCGCTGACAGAAGCCACGACTCTAGCGTACACCTTACTGCTTTGTCCTGAACCTCTTTCGGTCACCGATCCTCCGCAGATTGTCTTGATGATTCTGTCGGTAGTTGCTACTTCCTGGTTCCTCTGATCGGGCCTCTCTTACCTAGATCTGAGGTTATTACGAGGGTCCTGTTGCTCTTGTCGAAGAGGACGGGGGCGTTCAGAGTCTTCCCTTAGCTGGGCGGGAGCTTCTCTTTCTCGAGGTCTTGTAAACTCCTTCAAGTGCCCCTGACTGATGAGGTCCTCGATCTATTCCTTCAGGCTATGGCATTCCTTAGTATCGTGGTCGTAGTTCTTATGGAATCGACACCACTTTCTCTGGTCCCTGCCAAGGTGTGGCACCTTGAGCGGCCACTAGAGGATTAACCTGTCTTGAAGCTGCATCAGGATATTGGTCCTAGACGCATTGAAGGAGGTAAAGCCGTCATGCCGAGGGTGAGGTTTATACCTGTTTTCTTGGTGAGGTCTTTTGACCGCTCATCTCTAAGGGTCGATATCTTTTATCTTCTTCTCTGTTTCTCCTTCTCTCTCTCTCCTAAATACTTGGTCGTCTTCTGCCAATATATACTTTTCTGCTCGAGCCAAAACCTCGTTCATGTTCTTAGGCGGGCGTCGGGTGAGCTTGGAGCTAAAGATCCCAGACCTCAGCCCATTTTTAAATGCCAACATTTGGACATTCGGGTTGAGGTCAGGGATTTTTCATGCAGCTGTATTGAACCTAGATATATAGGCTATGAGCCTCTCTCCTCGATGTTAGATAATATTTAACAGGCTCTTTGAGGCCTTCTTTGGCCCTTTGCTGTTAAGGAAATGCGAACCAAAGGCGTAACTGAGTTCTCTAAAGTTGCCAATGCTTCCTGGCCTCAGATGCGAATACCACGTACCTGCGGCCTTCTCAAGAGTCAAAGAGAAGGCACGACACATGAAAGGGTCGGAATATCGGTGCATCATCCTAATGGTCTTGTAATGCTGTAAATGGTCCAGTGGGTCCGTCGAACCATTATATATCCTGACTTGCGGCATTCTGAAGTTAGGCGGGGTGGGGTCTCGAGGATGTCCTCTGTGAATAGAGGGTCTTGGATACTAAGCTCATCCAAGACACTGAGGCTTCTATGCTTGAGGGCCCTGTCTATTTTTTCTTCCATCTCCTCAAATCGTCTGTCTAGGTTGAAGTTGCTCTTGGAGAAGCTTTCCTTGGATCGACCGCAAAGCAGTGAGGGCTCAACAATGGACTGGTTGTAGGTTGGATCTTTGCTATCAGAAGATTTCACTTGCTCAGGAGCTTGGTGGGGAGAAAATAAGGGTTGCTAGCCTCCGCCTCGGACTTAGGCCGCTAAGTTGGCTATCATTCGAGAGAGCTCTTGGAATTGAGCTTGAGTCACGGGGGCAGCCTGAGAGTGTGCAACTGCTTCCTCATAGTCGGGGGAGTTAGTTCAAGATATATGAGGGCGTTGTTCTCTGATGGGGGGCTGTCTACTTGACCCAGTGGTTGCGTGTTCTAGGATTATGGGGAATCTAGGCCTAGATCGTTGGCTCTAGGCGTTGCCCCAGATAGGAGCAGAGCATGCCATTGGGGCTCCCTTACCGGTTCTTTTGTGGTGTTTCTTGGCAGCATCGTAACAGATAAGTTCTCTAGACTTCTTCGCTTGTACTGTGCAATGAAAGATTATGGTTTCCCACAGACGGCACCAATCCGTTGATGCCAAAAAATATTTGGTATTGACATGGCATTGGTGCTAACGTGGCCTATGGTTAACTTCTTAAGGTCTGCACAAATGATAAGGGTGAACTAAGGGACCCTCGGAAGGAGGGGAGAGCGAGACCTCCGAGGGCGCTCCGACACTCTAGTCAGGCCGAGGGTGAGGATTAATTTTAAAGTAGAGTAGTAATGGAAATATATAAAGTCTTGTGTTGGACTCACATACCTTAGGCTATTTATAGTCTTCTGAGTGGAGGTCGCCCACGTGGGGGGAGGTATGGCCCTGATCCTATGATCCTGGGACTTAGAGAAAGATCTTAATCGCATGCTCATAGTGTTGCGTGTTTCAGAGGGGATTAGGCCCGCTAATCACGCTTAGACATGGTGATCGTGTAATCTGCCCGTTCCACGTGTATTTGCCATGCTGTGGAGGCTTGACACACATTATCGTCCCATTGGTGATGCCAGGGTCCATGTGGTGGTTTCCCGTTGGTTCTGGTTTCTGTAGGCTCCATCACTTGTCATCTTCTCCATCGATGCTCTCTCCAAAACTCCCTTAAATCCAAAAAGTCCCTCTAATCAGCGAAAAACAAGGAATTAAAGCTTTTTGTCTTCTCTACGTTAAAGAAGAAAGAAGAGTACATAAAGGAAAATAACATGGACAGGTGGCAAAGAAATAGTAACAAAAGTTAAACTTAGGTTCATTGAAAAATGACGCCGCATTCCAATGAAAAAACCCCAAATCAATTAGACAGGATAATAAACAGACAATAAAACAGCAAAAATTCTTGGCTAGCTCAGGTCTAAACCCAAAGGTTTAGACCAACTGAAAACTTCACTGGTAATTTTGAAGAGCTTCATTGATAACATCAATATAGGTGTGAGACCCAAAAATTAACATTATCAGTAAAAATTTTAAGATTACCGGTGAGGTTTCCATCTAGTCTAAACCCAATGGTTTAGACCCGAGCTAGCCAAGAATTTTTCATAAAACAAACTCACATACCTGAACTAACTCTGACATGCTTAAGAACTCTTGCACATACCAAAAAAAATTCACAAGCATACTTTACATTCGCCAATACTTTAAAAATCAACAAAAGTACTCAAAGACCAAATCAATAAATGCAGCTGGTAGAACAGATGCTTGATTACAAATTGTTCATGGTTAAATTAATTACTTCTAAAGAAGTAATATTCCCAGAGAAGATGGGATACCTCCCAAGAGTTTTTTTTTTTTCCCAAAGAGTGAAAATTGTGAAATTTTGTATCTTACCAACAGTACTTGGTATTGTTCCAGTCAATTGGTTGAACCCCAAGCCTAATACCTTCCACAGGAATATTTACATGAATATGATTTCCTCCAAAAGTAACTTGCACCAAGTTTGCTGATTTATAGATCTATCATTCACATAGGAGAAAATACAATTAGATGCTTTCAAATAGAAAGTAACCTTACTATTCCCAAACATTTTCCTATCATAGTTTTCTTGATACTCGTATAGTTCTTCATGAGCCTTCAACTCCATATCAAGATCAGTGTTGACTTGAAGCAGAAAAAAACATTAATACGTGTTTTATAATATTGCTTTAGTTAAATAGATTTGTCATGTAAAATAGTTAAACTGTTCACTTTAGTGGTAACCTCCCCATCAATAAATTGTCTATCTTTCTTCGGTGTCAACATAGTACAACTCTTATAAGTTAACTAAATTATGCTTCCATGTACCCTGGTTCCATCTACACATATTCTCCAATAAAAATTTTCATTAACCAATCTATATTTAGTTAGTTATTGTTCCCAAAGGGTCTGATGTTCTCCACCATTTGTTTCTTAATAATGGCAATGTAGTACCCGTAACTATTAGACTTTTAAGAAATGAGAAGCACTTGCTTAGGCTTTCAAACCAAACTTAACTGAAACTGTAATTTGTGGCCCAAGGTTGGCAACCAAATTTCATTGTCACTATTAGATATGGTTTGTAATTTTATAGTAAAAGTGAGCTCATTATTCTTTTGATTGTCACGTCATCATGCAATAGTAAAAATTGCAAAAAGAAAAACAATAATTAAAATTTGTGGTTGGTTTGGCAATAGGACACAGAATACAAAATTAAATAGAAGAAGGATTTTCCTTGACCTTGCCTATATATGCCTATTTCTCTTCTTTCATCAAGCTGAAGAGACAGAGCTGTATAACAAATAGATCCCTGTGAGTTGTTAAAACTTTTTTTTTCTAGGCTATTGTATTTTCCCAATTAAATTTGTGGTAGCCTAGATTTGGGTGTATTTGGGATTTTGGCTTATGGAGTTTTATTCCTCTTGATTTATACTCCAATTTTGATTATAGTAGCATCTCTCACCATCGTCCGTGGACCTAGGAGTTTTAACTCCAAACCACATAATTTTTTTGTCTTTTTATTTTTCCACTGTTTTTTTCCTAACAAATTGTATTAGAGCTTTGTTAAAATTGATATGGGCAAAATGTCTTCTACCACTTCATACGAGATAAAAAAGTTTGATGGAACCAGTAGTTTTAATCTTTGGCAAGTAAATATACAAGCTGTATTAACTCAAAATGTTTGAAAAATGCACTACCAGGGAAGGAGAAGATGCTTAGTACGATGATAGATGAACAGAAACCACATATGGATGAGAAGGCTGTGACTACAACTCAGTTGTGTTTGTCAGATGGAGTCTTGCGTGAAGTTCTAACAAAAAAAAAAATCATTGTTGGCTAATGGAGTTAGTTAGAGTCTTTATACATGACGAAATCCCTTACCAACAAACTGTTTTTAAAGTAGCAATTGTATTTATTGCGTATGACAGAAGATACATCAACGAGATCTCATGTTGATGAATTTAATTTCATTATTATTGATTTGATATCAATGGAAGTTAAATTAGATGATCAGGATCATGCCCTACTATTACTGTGTTCCCTACCACCATAGTTTACACAATTTAGGGAAACTTTTCTATTTGGTAGAGATACAATTTTTTTAGAAGATGTTAAATTCACTTTATTTTCTAAAGAATTGTTTAAGCGACATATAACTTGGAATAATTATAAGAAACAGAGTCAAGGTGATGCCCTAGTCACTAGAGGTTCTAAAAGCAAATCTAGATAAAATAGTTCAGGTAATTGCAGCCGAAAAATTCAAATCAAAATCTAGAAATAAGAATGTGACCTGTCATTATTTTTATAAAAAAAAAAGGACATTACAAATCTGAGTGTTAGAATTTGGAAAAAAAAATCAACAAGAAAACAATCAGAACCAAAGTCAAAATCGAGGTAGAATCAGAATCGGAATAGGGATAAAAAAGAGAAACAACTTGATCGGAAAAAAATGAGGAACTGAAGCTTTTTGTCTTTTCTACGTTAAAGAAGAAAGAAGAGTACAGAAAGGAAAACAACATTGATAGGTGGCAAAGAAATAATAACAAAAGTAAAACTTAGGTTCATTGGAAAATGACGACGCATTCCAATGAACAAACCCCAAAACAATTAGATTGGATAATAAACAGATAATAAAACAACAAAAATTATTGGTTGGCTCTGGTCTACATCCAAAGATTTAGACAAACTAAAAACTTCACTGGTAATTTTGAAAAGCTTTATTGATAACATCAATATTGGTGTGGGACCCAAAAATTAACATTATCAGTAAAATTTCTAAAAGTACTAGTGAAGTTTCCAATTTGTCTAAACCCAATGGTTTAGACCAAAGCCAGCCAATAATTTCTCATAAAATAGACTCACATACCAGAACTAACTCTAACACGCTTAAGAACTCTTACACATACCAAAAAACATTCACAAGCATACTCTACATTTACAAATACTTCAAAAAATCAACGAAAGTACTTAAAGACCAAATCAATAAATGTAGCTTGTAGAACAGATGCTTGATTGCAAATTGTTCATGCTTAAATTGATTACTTCTATAGAAATAATATTCCCAGAGAATATGGGATACCTCCCAAGAGTTTTACTCCCCAAAGAGTGAAAATAGTGAAATTTTGCATCTTACCAACAGAACTTGGTATTGTTCCAATCAATTGGTTGAACCCCAGACCTAATACCTTCCTTAGGAATATTTCCATGAATACGATTTCCTCCAACAGTAACTTGCACCAAGTTTGCTGATTTATAGATCTATCCTTCACGTAGGAGAAAATACAATTAGATGCTTTCAAATAGAAAGAAACCTTACTATTCCCAAACATTTTCCTATGGTAGTTTTCTTGATATGCATGTGGTTCTTCATAAGCCTTCAACTCCATATCAAGATCAATGTTAACCTGAAGCAGAAAACAACATTAATATGTGTTTTATAATATTGCTTTAGTTAAATAGATTTGTTATGTCAAATAGTCAAACTATTCACTTTAATGGTAGCCTCCCCTTCAATCAACTGTCCAACTTTCTTCAGCGTCAACATAGTACAACTCTTATAAGTTAACTAAATTATGCTTCAATGTACCTTGGTTCCATCTACACTTATTTTCCAAAACAAAGTTTCATTAGCCAATCTATATTTAGTTAGTTATTGTTTCTAATTGGTTTAATCTTCTCCACAATTGGTTTCTTAATAATGGCAATGTAGTACCCGTAACTGTTAGACTTTTAGGAAATGAGAAGCACTTGCTTAGGCTTTCAAACCAAACTTAACTGATATTGTAATTTGTGGCCGAAGGTTGGCAACCAAATTTCATTGTCATTGTTAGATATGGTTTGTAATTTTGTAGTAAAAGCAAGTTCATTATTCTTTTAGTTGTCACGTCATTACGCAAGAGTACAAATTGCAATACGAAAAGTGATAATTAAAAATGGTGGTTGTTTTGTTACTAGGACATGGAATACCAAATTAAATAGAAGAAGGATTTTCCTTGACCTTGCACATATATATATATATATATATATATATATATGTTTCTCTTCTTTCATCATGCTGAAGAGACAAAGCTGTACAACAATCCCTATGAGTGGTTAAAACTTATTTTCTTCTAGGCTATTTATTTTTCTAATTAAATTTGTGGTAGCCTAGATTTTGGTGTATTTGGGATTTTTGGCTTATAAAGTTTTATCCCTCTTGATTTGCACTCCTATTTTGATTATAGTAGAATCTCTCACCATTGCCCGTGGATGTAGGAGTTTTAACTCCGATCCACGTAAATTTTTTGTCTTTTTATTTTTCCACAGCTTTATTCCTAACAAATTGGTATCAAAGCTTTGTTAAAATCGATCTGGGCATAATATCTTCTACCACTTCGTACGATATACAAAAGTTTGATGGAACTAGCAGTTTTAACCTTTGGCAAGTAAATATGCAAGCTATATTAACCCAAAAGGAGCGCTACCGAGGAAGGAGAAGATGCCTAGTACGATGACGGATGAACAGAAACCATATATGGATGAGAAGGTCGTGACTAAAATTCAGTTATGTTTGTCAGATGGAGTCTTGTATGAAGTTCTAACAAAAAAACCATTGTTGGCTAATGGAGTAAGTTAGAGTCTCTATACATGACAAAATTCCTTACCAACAAAATTTTGTTAAGGCAGTAATTGTATTTGTTGTGTATGACAGAAGATACGTCAATGAGATCTCATGTTAATGAATTTAATTTCATTATTATTGATTTGAATTCAATGGAAGTTAAATTAGATGATCAGGATCAGGTCCTACTATTGTTGTGTTCTCTACCACGATCGTTTACACACTTTAGGGAAACGTTTTTTAGAAGATGAGATCTCATTGACGTGATCTCATTCACAGGTCACATCTTTTTTAGAAGATGAGATCTCATTCACAGTCATAACTATTGTTGTGTTCTCTACCACTATTGCTTGAGTGACATATGACTGTGAATAATTATGAGAAACATAGTCAAGGTGATGCCCTAGTCACTAGAGGTTCTAAAGGCAAATCTAGATAAAATAACTCAGGTAATAGTAGCAAGAAATTCAACTCAAAATCCAAAAATAAGAATGTGACCTGTCATTATTGTAAAAAAAAAAAGTGCATTACAAATATGATTATTGGAATTTGAAAAAAAAAATCAACAAGAAAACAATCAAAACCAAAGTCAAAATCAAAGTAGAATCCGAATCGGAATAGGGTTCAAAAAGATAAACAACCTGAAGCAAATGTTAGTGAAGAAGACTCTGCTGACTATGATTGTGTTCTTGTTACCAGTGGTAATGGGTTCTTTATGTCTGAATGGATTATGAATTTAGATTGTTCCTACCATATTTGCTGAAATAATGATTGATTTTCATAACATAAGCCTTATGACGAAGTTATATTGTTGGGTGATGACACAGCTCGAAAAATTACATATATAGGAACTATCCAGAAAAGAATGCACGACGGTGTAATAAGAATCTTGACAAAAATTAGACATATTTATGCCTTCAAGAAGAATTTGATTTCTCCGAATAATCTTGATGTCAAATGATACAATTATTAATATGAAGGTGTAGTAAGTCAGTTGAGGTTCTCTGGTTGTCATGAAAGTGAAGATAATGTCATCAAATTTATATGTTCTGCAGTGTACTACAGTTACTGGTTCAGTGACTACCTCCACTATGTTAGATTCTAAGGTTACAAAATTGTGGTATATGAGATTGGGCCACATGAGTGAAAATAGACTAACTTTGTTGAGAAAAAGAGATTTTATTTGTGGACAAAATACAGGAAAAATAAAATTTTGTGAGCATTATGTTTTTGGCAAACAAAAGAGTTAGTTTTAGTATAATGATTCACAGAACTAAGGGTATTGTGGATTATATTCACTCTGATCTTTAGGGACCCTCATGTGTTCCACCTAAGGGTAGTGCCAGGTATATATGCTTACTTTCATTGATGACTATTCAAGAAAAACTTGGGTGTTTATATTGAAGACCAAAGATGAGGCATTCAAGTGTTTTAAGCAGTGGAGAACCATGATTGAGAAGCAAATTAAAAGGCTGAGGACAGATAATAGTTTGGAATTTTGATCAAATAAGTTTGATGACTACTATAGAGATGAGGGTATTATTAGACATAAGATAGTTAGAGGCACACCATAATAGAATGGGGTTGCTGAGCGAATGAACAAAACTCTTTTGGAGAGAGCTCGCAGTATGCTATCAGATGTTGGTTTGGCTAAGGAGTTTTGGGTAGAGACAACATTTATTGCTTGTTATTTGGTTAATCGATCTCCTGCTATAGCTATAGAGTTTAAAACCCAGCATTTGGTATGGTTTAGTAACCCTCCTGATTATTCTATGGTAAAAATATTCGAATGTTCTGCATATGCATATGTTAATGATGGAAAATTAGAGCTTAGAGCTAAAAAATGCATTTTTCTTGGTAATGTTGATCGTATGAAAAGATATAGATTATAGTGTCTTAATCCTAAGTCACCTAAAATTTTAGTTAGTCATGATGTTACTTTAATGAATCTGTTATGCTTAGCCCGAAAAAAGAGGAGTATGTTGCTTGTGATTTTGATCAGGGTAAGAGTAGCACACAACAGGTGGAGTTTGAAAGTTTTGATTAAGATCCTGTATAGAAAATTTACACACAACTTTTTTCTTAACAGATTGAGAATTTAGTTGAAGAAAGGGCTCAACAGATTCAGGATGAAGCTTACAACATTGTCAAACATAGACCGAGAAGAGAGACTAGACTACCATTGAGGTACAGCAATATTGTTTTGTCTAGTAATACTTGATGCAATTATCTATACTTTTTCAGTTGCACAAAAAACCAATAATGTAGGTGAACCTTTTACATATACAGAAGTCATTGCTTGTGCGGATTCTTCAAAGTGACTAGTAGCCATGCAAATGGGTATTCAAAAAGAAGGAAGACAACAAAAAATTTAAAAAGAAAAAAATTGGGACAACATATAATTTAGCATATATGTTTACTAAACCACTTCTAGTGCCCAAGTTTGAATATTACTTGGACTCGATTGGTGTTACTTACAACATTTGAAATATGCCTGGTTAGGCCATTTATGGAGATGGTGGAGAGAAATTTACGATTTATGGAGATTGAAGCAACTGTAGAGATTTGTTAGATATGAGTTGTAATTTTGGAGTAAAAGCGAGCTCATTATTATTTTAATTACCACGTCATCATGCAAGAGTAAAAATTACAGTAGGAAAAGAAATAATTAAAAAAGATGTCTATTTTGGTGCTAGTATAACACTAATTGCAAAATTAAGTAGAAGAAGGATTTTTCTTGACCTTGCTAATATATGTGCCTATTTCTCTGCTTTCATCAAGCTGAAGAGATAGAGCTGTACAATAAACAGATCCCTGTGAATGATTAAAACTTCTTTTCTTCTAGACCGTTGTATTTTCTTAGTTAAACTTGCGATAGCCTAGATTTGGATGTATTTGGGTTTAAAGAGTTTTATCTCTCTTGATTTGTACTCTAATTTTGATTATAGTGGATTCTTTCTCCGTTTGTGGACATAATAGTTTTAACTCCAAACCACGTAAATTTTCTGTGTCTGTTTATTTTTCTTCTATTTTATTTCTGATAGTCATTTATACTTAATTGTTTTAAGTCATCGGTAATTTTGGTATATATTAAATTATAAACAATTGGAAATTATATAAGAGGATAAATTTATCATTTTTTGTCTTCTAGAGCAAACAGAAAGAAAGAAGATGAGGATTTGAATTTTTCATGAGTCTATCAAATGCAAGAGAACAATACATGATATTAGAATATTATCTAAGCTCAAAATCAAGCATTTGTCACTTGGTTTGTGGGTTTGTGGCCGAATTGTAAGAAAGGAGAATCATAACTTATAGATTTTAAATCAAATATACCAAAAAAAGGAAATCAAGCTTTTCTATTTAAGTTTTCTTGGTTTAATTACAAAAAGAAATCCAAGTCTTAGTCAAAAGCATCTACCAGTATAGTTTTTGAATGTAACTTGTTTGGATCAGGCACCAACATGTTTATTAATTGTTATGTAATGTATGATAAATGGCAAAATGTTTTGATAATACAAAAAACTTTATAAAAACTCTAATCGAAAGAAAAAGAAAAAGGCTTGCATACTATTAAGAAGCATGGTAATCCCTTTGTTGATACCAAAAAGATGTTAAAGAGTAGTATTGTCTTCTTGAACTTCAATAGGGTGGAAGCTGTGTTAGAAGTCTGTAAGTTTTGAGGAGATGAGGGTTTTGTAGTGACTCGGCTCATGTAATTGTGTTTGTTTCGTACTTGTGGACCTACAAGGAAAGCCACCCGGAGTGTGGTACTACGAGGAGGACCCTCCAATGGTTAAGTCAGTGGACACGAAAATTACGCAAGGGGAAAGGTTTAAAGTGATACCGAGAAAAGAGAGTGAAGGGAGGGGAGAGAATTGAGGTGGTTCTATGTGCTCTTTTTGGGTGTTTCTCTTTTTCAAGTTTTTCTCCCGGGTTTTTTCTCTCTTTCTTTTGTTAGGTGCATTCACCTCTTTAAATAAATGTTGGAGATCCTTTGTTTAGAGTTCCGAAATGAATTACAGCTGGGATATGACTTCACGAACTCGAGTATTGTAAGAAGCGATATTTGTCTGTAAGAAGTGATCTCTGCTTGTGAGCTCTTCCATTAAGGACAAAATATTTAAGCTTTTGGATGGCGAGTCCATTATTATGGTTAGAATAGGTATGATATCTATGTTGCCTGAGGTAAGCGATCATTATGCTGCTCCACATGTCTAGTTCTTACTAGACCATTTAATTTTGGTCACATCACTCTTCAATTTTGTATTTCTTTAAATTATAAACTAATGAAGTTGATCTCTAAATTCATAAAGTTAGTAACTAGCAATATAGTATATTTTATGTTATCTCACATAATATACTAACTTAATGACTTGATCATGTAGCAAAAAAGATTCTTAAGTGGATAAACGCAAATATGCTTTAAAAATACCTGGAAATTGACCTGTTTGCTAAAACTGCTTCCACAAACTGAGTAATAGAACAACAAAGGTGATGTACAAAGAATCAGGCATATATTATAGACTCAAAAAATCAAGCGTTGGCTAGCATCTTTATCCTCATGCTCCACAAAACAGATGCACAGTAAAAAAAAAAAAAAATCAAAACCAAAAACACACCGTTTTGGTTAAAAGAATTAAGTAACCTGCACATGTGGCTGTTAAACACAACCGTTTGACAACCAAAAGAAGATAACTGAATTTTAAAACTATGTAGTTTTGTTAAAATAAACAATTATCACATGAATGTGGCATATCCTTAAAACTGAAAACTCAACTTATATATTAGTCAATTCTATGTAGCATTTAGGGGCAGTTTGGTTTGAGGGATTAATATGGGATTTAACTAAATTAATATCATATGAACAATTAGTCACATGTTTGGTTAAAGGAACTAATTGTTCATCTGGGATTAGATTGGGACTAAATTAGTCACAATCCCATGATTTTAATCTCACACCCCCTCTGATACAAAATTAATCCCATGCCTTTTGGATTAATTTTTTGGGCTCAACCCCATCTTAACCCTTTCCCACGCAGACTTTCTCTCTTCATCTTCTTCACTTCCATGTCAGACATAAAATCTTCATCTTCTTCTTCCTCCTCCCTTCATCCCCCTCCTTCTCATCCTCATCCTCTTCTTCCTTTCCCTTTCTTTTTCCCTTCTTCTTCCTCATCCGCGTAGCGACTCCTCAGATCACGTAGCCTAGTTCTTTCCTCCTCATTTCTCTCCTCTCTCATCCTCCAGCGTCGCGCTTCCTCCCTCCTTCCCTCTCCTCCCTTGTACCTTCCCCCACCCCATCCCTCTTTCCCCTGCACCTCCTCCTTTCCCTTTTCCCTTCTTCTTCCCCCATCTTCTCCTCCTCCTTTCCCAGATCGCACCGCGCGCACCTTCCTCTTTTCCCCTTCATTTTTCCACTCTCCTTCCTTTTCCTCCTCTGATTAAGACCACTATCGTACCAGTCCAACTAGTCTGACCGAGACTAGAGAGCTGTGGATTTGTGAGATTTTTCATATTTTTTTTGAATTTATGGGTTTTGTGGATTTTTGTTGATTTGTTTTTAGGTTTGTGGATTTATTTTGATATTTGCAAATGATTTTTCTGGGTTTGTGTTGTTTTTTTTTTTTATGATTTTGTATTGATTCTTTTGGTGATTTTATGGTTGCTGGTGGTTGATAGGGTGAGTGATGGTGATTGATGGGGTGGTGATATGGGAAGAAGAAGAACTGAAGAAGGAAGAAGAAGAATTGAGATAGAATGAATTATAGGGAGATTTGGGTTTGGGCAGAATGTACATTAGGTTTGCAAGGGTATTTTGGTCATTGTTTATATTATTCTAATTTAATCTCAATTTAGAAATCTCATGAACCAAACATAGTATTAAGCTAGTCATACTTTAATCACATATAATCATATTCCACTTTAATCATAATCATATCCCATTATAATCCTGTCTGTGAACCAAACAGACCCTTTTTTTTTTTCGTTTTTCTTCTACTCTGTTCAAACGGTTAGTCTTTCTCTATTAACTTGTCTTTAAGTTCAACTTTGATTACAATTCTCCATTGATTTCTCCATACATATTTTTTTGGTATATTATATATAGAGAATTGAGGCCCTTTCACTCCCCAAAGTGTGAATACCAATTGCATGTCTATCTAAAAAATATGTATTTTTAAGATTTTATTTATAAAAATAAATCATTTGAGTTTACTCTATCATCAACATCTTCTTTATTCCTTTTTGTTTATATCTATGTTATATCTTTTTAGGGTTTTCTAAGGATTTTTCTTTTAAATTCAAAATATATTTCAAATTTTTATTTTATAGATTATTCTATTATTTTTTGTTCATGATTTGGAACGCTCTTTGTGAGTTTCAATTCTAACCTCTTTTTTGTATTTTTTTTTTAAATTTTGTTTTAAGAGTTCTTTGTGAAAGTTTTATTGAAGCCTATGCAAAATGTCTTTTAAATCATTTCGATAACTCTGAATGTTATGTGATTCTATACTTTTACTTTTTTTGCAACATTTATATGAATTTTTTTCGCAAATTGCCTCACGGTGTCAAGTTAGTTCACATAAAATTAGGTTTTTATTTTTGTATTTGTCTTTTTTTATGTATTCGTTTTATTTGCTTTATTAAAAAAATTAATTGTATAACAGATGTATTCGATAATATAATATCTTTAGAGCTGAGATCAACAACTACTGTTATAAGCAAAATTTGATTTACAATTTGTTATGCGCGAGGGTTCGAGACCCTTATTATCTAATGTTTGTCTAATGGTGCTAATGTTATGTCATTTCACTTTGATTTTAATTGTTTTTATTTCATTGACTGAGTCCTTGTAAGTGGACCGAGAGGCTCGTAGGTAGTTAGTGAGTCCCTGTAGTCCGTTTGAGTCAGTTGTTTCAGTCCGTATTTACTAGGCAATGCCCACGTCGTGTAATGGTTAGTTATCACCTGACCTATTTATGTTTTCTATTATTCAATCAAAAGGCACCGAAGCATTTATTCAATTACAGAATATCAAAAAGAGGCATGGTAACCTAGAATTACCATAAACAACTCAGTCACTTTGATTACATAATTTTAAAGCTATAACATAATTGTAAAAGATGAGTGTTGAAATGATTTTTTTGTCACTATTTTATATTTAAAGTTTTGTAATTAAAAGTCTGAATAAAAGTCATGCATGGCATGGTTATATAATTAATACTTAAAATAAGAAAACCAACTAATAAACTATTGTGTATTAATTTCTAAAACTCTAAATATTTATAATATTTTCGTAATTACATATTATTTTTATAACTAAAATAATTATTAATATATAAATTAAAAACTACTTTTCCTTGATATTGGCAAAAGTAACGATACCTGAGTTGATGGATACGTGGGATAAAATGCCATGGGACTGGCGTCACACGGTAGATTAGAGGAGAGAAGGTTAGAGTGTTTTTTTTTATTAATGAATCATCATTGTTGATGCCGAAAAATTGCTACTGTTGATGTGGCCTAGGTGCTGACGGGTCCTTGGTGCTGACGTGGCCTTGGTGTTGACGTGGCCTTGGCCTTGCACAAGTAACAGGGGTTAACTAAAAACCCTCGGAATGAGGGGAGGGAGAGACCTCCGAGGGTGCTTCGATGCTTAAGGTAGAACGAGGGCTTAATGGAGGCCGAGGCCAAGGGTTCAATCTAAAGTGGCTTAACTGCAAATAGAAAAGTGTGAATGAATTATAAATTCCATACCTCCGTCTTCTTATAGTCCCCTGAGTAGGTATTGCCCACATGGGGGGGTATGGCCTTGCCCATGTTGTCTCTGCTTTTAGAGGTTAGGCCTTAATTGTGTGATCAGTAGATGGCGTGTGTCAGGGGTCGCATGTTGTAGAAGGGTTAGGTCTGCTAACCATGCTTTGACGTGGCGGTCATATGACCTGACTGTTCCACGTGTGTTTAGCCGTCGTCTCCCTATTAGTCTTGCCAGGGTCCATCTGTTAGTGTTTCGAGGGTTTTGGTGGGTACCATCACAGGCCCCCCACTTCCTCAGGTACTTATGCCTCGAGGAAGTAAAATGTGATGTGCCGTGGTCGAGCGTTTATACTTGAACAACTCATACGTTTGGGCTTAGATTATTGGGTTGAGGACACGAGGAACAACCCAAGTGTTCAGATTTTAGAGCTCTAGGTGTCCAATCCTGGGAAATTACGGCTGGTGTGACACGTGGTGCGAGTCAATCCTGCATTAAATGCAAGCAGCCATTTTTAGGAGAATGATAGTCCTTGGGAATGGGGTTTTTTTTTTTTTTTTTTTTGCCTATGGGAAGTGAGAAGCCGCTTGGGGGAGTATGTGAGCGGCTTTGGGATCCTTAAAGGTCTCATCTTTTTCTGTGCTTGCATTAAGTGCCCTCGTTGAACGTGTTTTCCCTTTTTATAAAAGGAGTTTTCTATTGTCTTTACTTCAAATCAAAGCGAATTTTTTTTTTAGGGAGAAGAGTTGAGAGCCTTTAGCCTCGTTTCCTTATTCCTGAGAGTCCTCATCCTCACACCCTGGTTTTTTAGAGTTTTAACGTTTTAGAACCCGAATCCCAAGGCTCGGAGGCCTACCTGGACGGCCGTGGTCCTGGAGAGGGGGGGGCTAGCAGTTCCTTGAGGGATTTATGGAAGCCAATAGGGAGGTTGAGGCTATGTATCCAGAGATGGACTTTTCGGGCCTTGATCTACTAGAGTCCGAGGAGGAGGATGAGGAACAGCCTGCTTTGGAGGGGGGAGCAGCCCGAGGAGCAAGGACCTCGTCCAGATTCTGAGTGGGAGCAGTCGGACGGGTGAGAAGAACATCTGGGCACAGAGCAGCTCATAGTAGGGGAGGAACATCCAAGTTCGGGATGAGAGCAGCTCGCCAAACAGGATCGCCTTAAGACAAAGAGGTCGAGGCAGGAAGACAAAGAGGCTGAGGAGACTCCTATCCTAGGCTAGAATTGTTGGTTTTTTCTTTGTACTTCGAGGCCGTTAGAGTCCTCTTTTGTTTGTACTTCGAGGTCGTTAGGGTTTTTTTGTAACTTTTTGATAAGTTAATAAAAAGCCCTTCCTTCCTTCAGACTTTGCTTTCTATAGAATATTTTCCTGCTTTTATACTTAGTCATTTTACCTTGGAGTAAAATTTCTTCCTGAAACTCGAAGAATCTAGGCCGAGCATTTGAAGAGCAGTTCAAACATTTGGTCTCGGCGAATTGGGGCCGTGCATTTGAGGAACAATTCAATCGCTCGGTCTTGACGAATTTGGGCCGAGTGTTTGGAGAACAGTTTAAACGCTCGGTCTTGGCGAATCTGGGCCGAGTGTTTGCAGAACAATTCAAACACTCGATTTTGGGGAATCTGGGCTGAGCATTTGGAGAATAGTTCAAATGCTCAGTCTTGGCGAATCTAGGCCGAGCGTTTGAGGAACAGTTCAAACGCTCAGTTTTGTCGAATCTGGGCCGAGTGTTTGAGGAAGAGTTCAAATGCTCGGTCTTAGAGAAATTACGCCAAGCGTATGACAGGCAACTCATACGCTCAGACTTGGAGAAATTAGGCGAGCGTATGGCAAACAACTCATATTCTCGGACTTGAAAAAATTGGGCCGAGTGTAGGACAAGTTCCTCATACGCTCAGACTTGGAGAAATTAGGCCGAGCGTATGATAAGCAGTTCGTACGCTCGAAATTGGAGAAATTAGGCCGAGCGTATGGCAAGCAGCTCATACGTTTGAACTTGGAGAAATTAGGATGAGTGTATGACAAACAGCTCATACGCTCTGACATAGAGAAATCAAGCCGAGCGTACGACAAGCAGCTCATATGCTCAGACTTGGAGAAATCAGGCCGAGTGTATGCAAAGCAGTTCATATGCTCAGACTTAGAGAAATCAGGCCGAGCGTATGCAAAGTAGCACATACGTTCGGACTTGGAGAAATTTGGCGTAGCGTATGACAAGCAGCTCATACGCTCGGACTTGGAGAAATTTGGCCGAGCGTATGACAAACAGTTCATACTCTCGGAATTAGAGAAATCAGGCCAAGCATATGCAAAACAGCTCATACGCTCGGACTTGGAGAGATTAGGCCGAGCGTATGACAAGCAGCCCATACGCTCGGACTTGGAGAAATTTGGTCAAGCTTATGACAAGCAGCTAATAAGCTCGGACTTGGAGAAATCAAGCTGAGCGTATGCAAAGCAGCTCATACGCTCGGACTTGGAGAAATCAGGCCGAGTGTATGGAAAACAGCTCACACGCTTGGACTTGGAGAAATCAGGTCCAATGTATGCAAAACAACTCATACGTTCGGACTTGGAGAAATCAGGTTGAGTGTATGCAAAGCAGCTCACACGCTCAGGCTTGGAGAAATCAGACCGAGTGTATGCAAAACAGCTCATACGCTCGGACTTGGAGAAATCGAGTCGAGCGTATGCAAAGCAGCTCATACTCTCGAACTTGGAGAAACTTGGCCGAGCATATGACAAGCAGCTCATAGGCTCGAACTTGGAGAAATTTGGCCGAGCGTATGATAAGTTACTCATACACTCGAACTTGGAGAAATCAGGCCGAGTTCATGCAAAGCAGCTCATACGCTCGGACTTGGAAAGATTAGGCCGAGTGTATGCAAAATAGCTCATACACTCGGACTTGAAGAAATTTGACCGAGCGTATGACAAGCAGCTCATACGCTTGGACTTGGAGAAATTTGGTCGAGCGTATGAAAAGCAGCTCATACGCTCGGACTTAGAAAAATCAGGTCGAGCGTATGCAAAACATCTCATACGCTCGAATTTGGAGAGATTAGGCCGAGTGTATGACAAGTAGTTGTTGGAGCAATTATCTACCTAAATAAATATGCAAATAACCGTCCAAGTTTTACTTGCAAGTGCACAAGGTCTGTGGTAGCATAGTGTGCAAATGCGAGATCATTTCCACAGAGATTGGTGAATTTCGTTTTAGAATTAGTTTCTTCAAGTTTAAAAAGAGAAATAGCAGTTTGATTGTGAGTAAATAACAATAATGGGAACATATGACTATGATATTCACCCTAATTATACTTTCCCACTAAGTAAAGCTTCAATGCTCTAACCATATCATGAATATCTAATGGTTGCCAACCTAATGGCTTGGTCCATACCTTAGGCTATTGATCTCCCTATGCAACGAGTTAGGCATGGTGTATACTCTAACTCTTTTCTCTCTTAAGGGATTCAACATGGGTATATACTGAGTTGTTCCTTAAGAGAGCATGAGAGCTGTGGAGATCGGGAACCACACGGGACTTAGGGTTTGGTCCACTCCCGGTTTTCCATATTGATTAACCCAGGAATCTGGTGTGGATATCCCTTGTTACTAATGTCGAACCCAGGACTCGGTCATCCAAATTGATTCGACTAACTTATCTATACCACATACATACGTTGATCAGACACATACATGTGGAAAAGCATAACTAGGGCTTCAATCGAGCCCTATAGGAGTTTAGTTACACATGCTAAGTAAACAAAACATTCTAAACATAATGAAATAAAAACAGAAACCTAAAACCGAAGAAGACTCAGGAGACAAGTCGTCAATTCCTCTCCTAAGCTCTCTACTTCGAATCTAGAACATAAGGTATGGTTTATGTGTTTTACATGGCTATTTATAGGGTTCTCTTGATGTCCCGAAACCCTAATTCCTTTTTGGAGTCGGAAGACTTCTTTCTATATCTGGCTCTGTCGCCACTGGAATGATTACGCTCGAGCGTATATGGGATGCGCTCGAGGGCAAGTGTGCGCTTGAGCCTTCTTCAAGTGCGCTCATTCTCTTATGCGCTCGATCTCAATGGGGTGCACTCGAGCGCACCTTGCTGGATGGTAGATCTTGACTTTTGCTTCTAAAAGCTCTAAATTATCATCTTTTTGTCCAAGTCCTGTGAAAAACACATAAAACATGAAAATGAAGTAGAATCCATAGAAATAGATAAATAAAGAGCCTAACAAGTGTAAATTAATGGGCTTAAATATGACTATTTAAGCACTTATCACACCCCCAAACTTACATATTGCTAGTCCCTTAGCAATACAAAACTAAAGACTATGTTAGAAAAAAATTTAAAGATAAATTCGTTTCCATAATACTCAAAAAATTTGGGTTGTGCATAAAATTGTGATAACTGTTCATAAGTAAGCTTAAAATAAAAACACATTTTTGTATTGAAAAAGGATTTTCAAAAGCTTGTGTTACTTACCTAAGGCTGGCCTAAGGCATCGCAAGTTTGATTCATGTGTGATGAATTAGCACATATAAGATGGAGCTTCCACATAATTCTAGTGTATAGGGTTTCGATGCCCAAACCTCTATCGAATTTCTTATCAACGAGAACAAAAATGGCATAATGCTTGCTTCTTTTTCTTTTTCTTTTTATCATGCGATTTTTGCCATGTTGAGTTCCATCGAGCTTTCTATTTGACCCTTGTAACGAGTGTTTAGCCAATGACTCCCAAACCAAATGGTTTTAGGGCATTAGGTGTAAAAATACCCCTAAGGACTTACTAACTCGAATAAAAGAGGCTATGGAACTAACAGGTTTTAATGCTTCTAAATGAAATTCCCACCTTTTGACGTGAACACTCAATGCTTACTGAGGCAAGAGGCCTAGTTACTTAGTGGAAATTTGTTATTATGATCATTAAAAGCTTACTTCCCACCTTTTGACGTGAACACTCAATGCTTACTGAGGTAAGAGGCTCAGTTACTCAGTGGGAAGTTTTTAATGATCATTAGAAGCTTTTTAATCAATTTTTGCATGATGAACATTTTTCTTTATATTTTCTTATGCCAAAGTGTTCTTTTCAACAAGTCCTCCGATTACAGTTAGGTTATGAAAACATATATAAAATAATTATGTGTCATACTCCACACAAATGCGTGCTAAATGTGCTTGTGCAGATTTGGATCAAACTTGTGAATTCTTTGGTGCCTTGAGATAGGTAACTAACTTTGTAAAATTCCTAATACCATTTATCTTTTCTAAAAAAAAACTGGGTACTTAGTGTGTGCATGTGTTTCAAGTGTGTGTGTAATAGTATCTAGTATCTCCCACTACCCCCAAACTTAAAATACACATTGTCCCCAATGTGTGTGAAGTATGGAAAGATCTGACCCGGGAGATGGAGAACTAGATTGCTTGCTTGTTTGCTTGTACACGCCCCCAAACTTGAACTGGATGCACGCACTAAGTACCTGACAAAGAAAAATAAACGTTGTTCCAGAAAACAAAATATATATAATAGACATGTAAATATAACTATAAACAAATGAAAAGTATTGAAAATGAAAAAAGGATATGTCTGGGGTGCCTCCCATGAGCGCTAAGTTTTACGTCTTTAGCCAGATGGGGTATCCTCTCACTGTTGATCATTTGTGGGTGTAGTTGAGGAGGTACCGGGTGCAGGAGGTAGGCGATCAAGGATGCCCTGTAGCATCACCTCCTGTCATGTAAACTATGCCTTTAACCCATCGATCCACTGATGGATCAAATGGGCTACCTCACGATCCTCCCAATGGATACTCCATAGATCCTATGTCTGTTTGATCCTCCTCCCATGAAGGGCTCACTGGTGAATGCTCGGCCTCCATCGGATCATCCACTATAGGCTCAGCAGCTGGAATCTGTGCATGATGGTCACTAACCGGGCCATCAATAGAAGAGCCTCTAATCCCCTTCTTCTTGAAGATGTGACTAAGCAAGAAGGGGAAAGGAAGGCCCCACGCATTAGCTGTGGTCGTCTGTCGGTTATGCACCCCATCCCAGAACTTGTGTATCTGACTCCATATGACCACTGGGATGGAGTACTAGTGACCTCGGTGAAAGACGTAGAGAGCCTGTAAGAACTGATCACATCTCTATGTCTTGTGCCCCGAAGGACACACGTTTCGCTGCAGGACTGAGTCAATGAACCATAAAAGGGGAGGCAACCTCGACCAGCTCCCTGTATTGTTGTGGCGGTCTGCGTACTGTCCCGCACACATATCCTCTATGATATGTGATAGAGGGAATGGATCAGGCTGCTCCTCTATGTGGCTATCCTTCGGTGGGGACTCATCACAGTAGTATAAAGAGCTAGCTATGTCGGTCGTGGTCAGCTCTATGAATCTGCCCTGGACTGAGGAAGATAAAATCTCTGGCCTGGTGCAGTCATAGGTCAAGTTCTCATAGAAACTGACCACGAATCGAGTGTATACTGTCGAGCCGACTGGCTTGAACCCAGCACTGAATGTGGTTTCGAACAGTATTTCACGCTGTTCGAAACTGGGCCGGGATGCCTGATGGCAACTGCTAGAAGCACAGGATGTGGAAGCCATGTTCTGAAATCTAAAACTGTGTTACTGTCAAAATTACGCTCGATCACAGATATTGTGCGCTCGATCGCACGAGAGGTAGTGCGCTCGATCGTTAACACCTAACGCTCGATCGCACTTAGTCAGGCAATTTGTCGAACACCTTATGCACACCAAAAACTCAAAGCTATGGAGAAATCTACAAGCTCGATCCTATCCTCCTGCAAGCATGAAATAGAACAACCAATTACACGAGATAAATGGATAATACGAGAAAAAGATAAATGAAAAACCCATTTGTGCTGGTGTGCATGTAAAATAGAACAAAATCAGTTTGCATATCGTGTGGGTTTAAGAGAAATTCAGGGGAGGGTGATCGTGCTTGTGGAAGGACGATGTATGGTGGTAGGTGGTGATTGTGACGGATGGCCGGTGGTTTGGAGGCAGTTACCATGCAAGATTAGGGAAGGAGAGGTTGAGTGCGATAGTGAGAGTGAAAGTTGCACTAGAGCGTAATTGAAAGGAAAAAGGGAAACGGTTTATAATATACACGTGCCCTCTCTGTCCCGAGTGCACTCGAGCGCATTTGTGAAGTGCGCTCGATCGCATGATGCTCAAGTGCGTAGGGTAATGCGCTCGTGCGTACTGGGGTGTGGGGGATGTGCGCTCGAGCGCATGTGGTGCGCGCTCGATCGCAAGGCAGTATGTATAAAATAATTAAAACTTACCAAAACAACTTTTTAGAACAATACAATCATACCGTAATTTAGTGGCATTCAGTACCACTAACCTCAATAGAGGCACTTGAGTACTTGAGAGTTTGGGTGTGTTCTTGATGGTGTGTACAACTCCATTGATATCTTTAATCACATTATCCTCTGGCCTAATGTCCACTCTTATGTCAGCATGGTTAGGGATGATCTCCAATGGAACCGTACAATGGACTTTAGACACTTTTTCACTAATACCTTGCATGAGGCTCACATTATAACACTCATTATTAGTTTTAGTAGAGTCTAGTGTATTAAATATTTTAAATTCTACATTTTCATCATTTACTCTCATAGTGACTATGCCTCTTTTCACATTAATGTTTGTGCCATCAGTGATCATAAATGGTCTCCTTAAGATGATAGGGAGTGGTACAGGCATACGACATTCCTCCATGTCTAATACAATAAAATCTGCAGGCAAAATAAATTTACCTACTCTTACCAAAACATCCTCGATGATACCTCTTGGTCATTTAATGCTTCTGTCAGCCGATTGTAACGTAATGGAGGTTGGTCGGAGTTCCCCCAAACCTAGTGTCTCGTATACACTATAAGGTAGCAAATTGACACTCGCTCCTAGGTCCAATAATGCATGCTCGAAAAGCTGGTCACTTAGCCTGTAAGGAATAGTAAAACTACCCGGATTTTTTAGTTTAGGTGGTAATTTTCTCAATAATACAACACTCACCTCTTTGGTCAAGGCTACTGTCTCATGCTCCTAAAATTTTCGTTTGTTAGTACAACAATCTTTTAAAAACTTAGCATAAGCAAGTAGTTGTCTTATTGCATGTAATAAATGAATATTTATTTCCACCTTTTTCAAGGTCTCGAAAATGTCAATCATTTTAGTTTCTTTTTTAGGCTTTACTAACCTTTAAGGGAAAGGTGGAGGTGTATTTACCTTTTCCGTCTCTCTTACCTTAGATGTGGAGGTTTAGTCTGGAGATGCTTGTGTCGGCGCATTGGTGCCGATGATCTTACTACTTCTTAAGGTAGTTACAGCATTTAGTTGCTGATGTCCTCTTGGATTAGGCAGTGGCTGGGCTGGGAGCTCTCCTTGCTTTCTGCTACTCAATTCCTTGGCCAACTGTCCCATTTGTATCTCTAGTCCTTGAATGGCTTGATCGTGTTTTGCAGTGATTTGCCTCATTTCATTCCGAAATTGCCTTGACTCTTCCATGAATTGTTCATGTTTATTCAGGATTTGTTGTTGCTGAGTCACTAGTTGCCTCACAAGACTTTCGAGGTCATTCTTCTTTGGTTCAGGAGCAGATTGGGCTACTGGTTGGAAGTTTCTTTACTGCCCTTGACAGTTTTGGTTGTTGCTCCATGAGAAATTCGGATGATTCCACCATCCAGTGTTGTACGTATTGGCATAGGGGTTGTTCTTCGGCGGATAATTATTTGGTCCCACAAAGTTGGCTTGCTCATGATCTGCAGATGAATACAAAGGACATGTATCAGTATTATGATCAAATTGTGAGCAAATAGCACATACCTGGAGTGGTGTAGCTGGTGGGTTCATTGAGGTGTTCTGAGCAGCCATAGCTTTCACTAATAGGTCAAGTTTCCTCTCCACAGCAGCTATTTGAGGAGATGATCCTCCATTTAAGCTTACCTCATACATACCCTTACTTTTGGTTATATGTCTACCTTGAGAGGAGAACTGCTGCGTGTGTTCACGTAGGGTTTTGAAGAGTTGCATAGCCTCTTCGCTGCTCTTTTCCATCAGCACTCCTCCACAACTTGAATCAACAATATTTTTGTTAGAATCACTCAAACCTTCATAGAAAGCTTCTACCAGTTCATCTTGGGGTAGGTTGTGGTGTGGGCACTTGAGTAGTAGCTCATTGAAGTGTCCCCAGGCTTCGAAGAATAGATCACCATCCTTTTGTTGGAAGGATTAAATTTTTTTTCTCATTTGCCTCGTCTTTTGGGTTGGGAAGAACTTCCTTAGGAATTTGCTAGCCAACTCCTCCCAAGTATGGATGGAAACTGCAGGCAAAGAATTATACCATAATTTAGCATTATCTTTCAAGGAAAAAGGGAAAAAATTAACCATATTTCTTCTTGGTTTAAGCCTCGAATGTGCTGGAATTTGCAAAGGTTGAAGAACTCTCGAAGGTGCAAATATGGATCCTCACTAGGTGTACCCCTAAAGTGAGTCAGTGCACTGAGCATCTGTGAAGATATATAGTAGTTCCCTTCCGCCTCAGGTTGATACACGATGCACGATGGTTGATCGAGGTTCTACGAGATGAAAGATTGCTTCATCGGCCTCCGCTCAGGTGGTTGCTGTTCGGCTATCTGTTCTGCGGGATGAAGGATTGCTTCATACGCTCGGACTTGGGGAAATCAGACCGAGTGTATGCAAATCCGCTCATACACTCGGACTTGGAGAATTCAGGCCGAGCATATGCAAAGCAGCTCACACCCTTGGACTTGGAGAAATCAGGCTGAGTGTATGCAAAACAGCTCATACCCTCGAACTTGGAGAGATTAGGCCGAGCGTATGCAAAGCAGCTCATACGCTTGGACTTGGAGAAATTCGGCCGAATGTATGACAAACAGCTCATACTCTCCGACATGGAGAAATCAGGCCGAGCGTAAGCAAATTAGCTCATACGCTCGGACTTGGAGAAATCAAGCCGAGTGTATGCAAAGCAGCTCATAAGCTTGGACTTAGAGAAATTTGGTCGAGTGTATGCAAAGCAGCTCACACGCTCGGACTTGGAGAAATCAGGCCGAGTGTATGCAAAGCAACTCATACGCTCGGACTTCGAAAAACTTGGCTGAGAGTATGACAAGTAGTTCATACGCTCGGACTTGGAAAAATTTGGCTGAGCGTATGACAAATAGCTCATACACTCGGACTTGGAGAGATTAGGCCGAGCGTATAACAAGCAGCTCATACACTCGAACTTGCAGAAATTTGGCTGAGTGTATAACAAGCAGCTCATACGCTCGAACTTGCAGAAATTTGGCCAAACGTATGATATGCAGCTCATACGCTCGGACTTAGAGAAATCTGGCCTAGTGTATGCAAAGCAGCTCACACGCTTGGACTTGGAGAAATCAGGCCGAGCGTATGCAAAGCAGCTCATACCCTCGAACTTGGAGAGACTAGGCCGAGCGTATGCAAAGCAGCTCATACGCTCAGACTTGGAGAGATTAGGACGAGCGTATGCAAAGCAGCTTATACACTCGGACTTGGAGAAATTCGATCGAGCGTATGACAAACATCTCATACGCACGGACTTGGAGATTCTTGAACGAACGTAAGACAAACAACTCATACACTCGGACTTGGAGAAATCAGGCTGAGCGTATGCAAAGCAGCTCATACGTTCGGACTGGGAAAAATCAGGCTGAGTGTATATAAAGTAGCTCATACGCTCGGACTTTGAGAAATTTAGCCTAGCGTATAACAAGTAGCTCATACGCTCGGACTTGAAGAGATTTGGCCGAGTGTATGACAAGCAGCTCATATGCTCGGACTTGGAGAGATTTGGTCGAGTGTATGACAAGCAGCTCATACGCTCGGACTTGGAGAAATCAGGCCGAGAGTATACAAATCAGCTCATACACTCGAACTTGGAGAAATTAGGTCGAGTGTGTACAAAGCAGCTCACACATTTGGTCTTGGAGAAATCAGGCGGAGCGTATGCAAAGCAGCTCACACACTCGAACTTGGAGAAATCAGACCGAGCGTATGCAAAGCAGCTCATATGCTCTGACTTGGAGAAACTTGGCCGAGCATATGACAAGCAGCTCATACGCTCAGACTTGGAGAAATCAGGTCGAGCGTATGCAAAACAGCTCATACGCTCGGACTTAGAGAAATCAGGCCGAGCTTATATAAAACAGCTCATATACTCGGACTTGAAAAAATCAGGTGGAGCGTATGCAAAGCAGATTATACTCTCGGACTTTGAGAAACTTGGCATAGTATATAACAAGCAGCTCATACGCTCGAACTTGGAGAAATTTGGCCGAGTGTATGACAAGCAGCTCATACGCTTGGACTTGGAGAAATCAGACCGAGTGTATGATATGCAGCTCATATGATTGGACTTGGAGAAATCAGGACTAGTGCATGCAAAACAGCTCATACACTTTGATTTGGAGAAATCAGGGTGAGCATATGCGAAGCAACTCACACACTCGGACTTGAAGAAATTAGGTCGAGCGTATACAAAGTATCTCAGACGCTCTGACTTTGAGAATTCAGGCCTAGTGTATGCAAAACAGCTCTAACGCTAGGACTTGGAGAAATCAGGTCGATTGTATGACAAGCGGCTCATACGCTCGGACTTGGAGAAATTTGACCGAGCGTATGACAAACAACTTATACACTAGAACTTAGAGAAATCAGGCCGAGCGTATGCAAAGTAGCTCACACACTCGGACTTGGAGAAACTTGGCCGAACATATGACAAGTAGCTCATACGTCTGGACTTGGAGAAATTTAACCGAGGGTATGACAAGCAGCTTATACACTGGAACTTGGAGATATCAGGTAGAGCGTATGCAAAACAGCTCATATGCTCGGACTTGGAAAAATCAAGCCAGACATATGCAAAGCAGCTCACACGCTTGGACTTGGAGAAATCAAACTGATCGTATGCAAAGCAGCTCAAACACTCGGACTTGGAGAAATTTGGTAAAGCCTATGACATGCAGCTCATATGCTCGGACTTGGAGAAATCTGGTCGAGCATATGCAAAGCAGTTCACACGCTTGAACTTGGAGAAATCAGGCCAAATGTATGCAAAACAGCTCATACGCTCGGACTTGGAGAAATTTGGCCGAATGTATGACAAGCAGCTCATACGCTTAGACTTGGAGTGATTAGGCCGAGCGTATGACAAGTAGCTCATATGCTCAGACTTGAAAAAATTTGGCCGAGTGTACGACAAGCAACTCATACGCTCAGACTTGAAGAAATCAAGCCCAGCGTATATAAAGCAACTCATACGCTCGGAGTTGGAGAAATCAGGCTGAGTGAATGCAAAACAACTAACACGTTCGGACTTGGAGAAATCAGACCGAGCATATGCAAAGTATCTCATATGCTCGGATTGGAGAAATCTGACCGAGCGTATGTAAAGCAGCTCACACCCTCGGATTTGGAGAGATCAGGCCGAGCGTATACAAAACAGCTCATACACTCGAAATTCGACCGAGCGTATGACAAGCACCTCATACACTCAGACTTGGAGATTCTTGAACGAGCATTTGACAAGCAGCTTACACACTCGGACATGGAGAAATCAGGTCGAATGTATGCAAAGTAGTTCACACGCTTGGACTTGGAGAGATTCGACCGAGCGTATGACAAGCAGCTCATAAGCTCTGACTTGGAGAAATCAGGCCGAGTGTATGCAAAACAGCTCATACACTCGGACTTGGAGAAATCTAGCCGAGCGTATGCAAAGCAGCTCAGATGCTTGGACTCGGAGAAATCAGGCGGAGCGTATGCAAAACAGCTCACACACTCGAACTTGGAGATATCAGGCCGAGTTTATGCTAAGTAGCTCATACACTCAGACTTGGAGAAATCAGGCCGAGTTTATTCAAAGAAGCTCATATGCTCGGACTTGGAGAAATCAGGCGGAGTGTATGCAAAGCAGATCATACTCTCGGACTTAGAGAAACTTGGCCAAACATATGACAAGCAGCTCCTACACTCAAACTTGAAGAAATTTGACAGAGTGTATGATAAGCAGCATATACACTCGGACATGGAAAAATCAGGCCGAGTGTATGCAAAGCAGCTCACACATTTGGACTTCGAGAAATCAGGCCAAGCGTATGCAAAACAGCTCACACACTTGGACTTCAAGAAATCAGGCCGAGCGTATGCAAAACAGCTCATATGCTCGGACTTGGAGAAATTAAGCTGAACGTATACAAAGAAGATCATACTTTCGGACTGGGAGAAACTTGGTCGAGCATATGACAAGCAGCTCATACTCTCGGAATTGGAGAAATCAGGCCGAGCGTATGCAAAGTAACTCATACACTTGGACTTCAAAAGATTAGCCCGAACTGATACAAAGTTAGCTCATACGCTCGGACTTGGAGAAATTTGATCGAGCGTATGACAAGCAACTCATACGCACACACTTAGAGAAATCAGGCCGAGCGTATGTAAGACATCTCATTAGCTCGGATTTGGCTAGATTAAGACAAGTGTATGACATGCAGCTCATACGATCGGACTTGGAGAAATCAGGTTGAGCATATGCAAAATAGCTCATACACTCGGACTTGGAGAAATAAGGTCGAGTGTGTGAAAAGCATCTCACACACTCGAACTTGGAGAAATCAGGTCGAGCGTATGCAAAGCATTTCACACTCTCGGACTTGGAAAAATCTAGCCGAGTGTATACAAAGCAGCTCACACACTCGAACTTGGAGAAATCAGGTCGAGAGTATGCAAAGCAGCTCATAAGCTCGAACTTAGAGAAACTTGACCTAGTGTATGACAAGCAGCTCATACACTCGGACTTGGAAAAATTTGACCAAGCGTATGACAAGCAGCTTATACGCTTGGACTTGGACAGATTAGGCCGCGTGTATGCAAAACAGCTCATACGCTCGGACATGGAGAGATTCGGTCAAGCGTATGATAAGCAGCTCATACGCTCGGACTTGGTGAAATTTGGTCGAGCGTATGACAAGTAGCTCATACGCTCGGACTTGGAGAAATCAAGCTGAGTGTATGCAAAGCAGCTCATATACTCGGACTTGGAGAAATCTGGCTAAACGTATGCAAAGCAGCTCACATGCTTGGACTTGGAGAAGTCAGGCCAAATGTATGCAAAGCAGCTCATACACTTGGACTTGGAGAAATCTGACCGAGCGTATGCAAAGTAGCTCACACGCTCTGATTTAGAGAAATAAGGCCGAGTGTATGCAAAACAGCTCACACACTCGGACTTGGAGAAATCTGACTGGGTATATGCAAAGCAGCTCACATGCTTCGACTTTGAGAAATCAGACCGAGCGTATGCAAAGCAGCTCAGACGCTCGAACTTGAAGAAATCAGGCCGAGTGTATGCAAAGAAACTTACACCCTCGGACTTGGAGAAATCAGGCCGAGTGTATGCAAAACAGCATATACGCTCGGACTTGGAGACATTAGGCAGAGCTTATACAAAGCAGCTTATACGCTAGAACTTGGAGAAACTTGACTGAGCGTATGACAAGCAGCTCATATGCTCGGACTTGGAGAAATCAGGCCGAGTGCATGCAAAGCAGTTCATATGCTCGGACTTGAAGAGATTAGGCCAAGCTTATACAAAGCAGCTCATATGCTCGGACTTAAAGAAATTCGATCGAGCGTATTACAAGCACCTCATACTCTCGGACTTAGAGATTCTTGGCTGAGCGTATGACAAGCAGCTCATACGCTCAGACATGGAGAAATCAGGCCAAGTGTCTGCAAAGCAGCTCATACGCTCGGACTTGGAGAAATCAAGCTGAGTGTATGAAAAGCAGCTCACGCGCTCAGACTTGGAGAAATCAAGTCGAGCGTATGCAAAGCTGCTCATATGCTCGGACTGAAAAAAATCAGGCCAAGCGTATGCAAAGCAGCTCATACGCTCGGACTTTGAGATATTTGACCTAGCGTACGACAAGCAGCTCGTACGCTCGGGGTTGGAGAAATTTGGCCAAGCGTATGACAAATTGCTCATACGTTCAGACTTGGAGAGATTAGGCCGAGTACATGACAAACAGCTCATATGCTCAGACTATAACAAATTGCTCATATGCTCGGACTTGGAGAAATTAGGTCGAGCGTATATAAAGCAGCTCATACGCTCAGACTATGAGAAATCAGGCCAAGTGTATGCTTACACACTCAAACTTGAAGAAATCAGACCGACTGTATGCAAAGCAGCTCATACGCTCGGACTAGGACAAATCAGGCCAAGCGTATGCAAATTAACTCATATGCTAGGACTTGAAAAAACTTGGCCGAGCGTATGACAAGCATTTCATGCGCTCGGACTTAAAGAAATTTGGTCGAGCGTATGACATGCAGCTCATATGCTTGGACTTGGAGAAATTAGGTCGAGTGCATGCAAAGCAGCTCATACACTCGGACTTAGAGATTAGGCCTAGCGTTCGCAAAGCAGCTCATACGCTCGGACTTTAAAAATTTTTGTCGAGTGTATGACAATACCTCATACACTCGGACTTGGGAAAATTTGGTCGAGCGTATCACAAGCAGCTCATATGCTCGGATTTGGAGAGATTAGGCCGAGTGTATGCAAAGCAGCTCATACGCTCGGACTTTGAAAAATCAGGTCGAGCGTATGAAAAGCTGCTCACACGCTCGAACTTTGAGAAATAAGGCCGAGTGTATGACAAGGTCTCATACGTTCAGACATAGAGAAATTTGACCAAGCGTATGACATGCAGCTTATATGCTTAGACTTGGAGAAATCAAGCCGAGTGTATGCAAAGCAGCTCATACACTCGGACTTGAAGAGATTAGGCTGAGCGTATGCAAAGCAGCACAAACATTCGGACTTGGTGAAATTCAACCGAATGTATGACGACCACCTCATACACTCGGAATTGAAGAAATTTGGTAGAGCGTATGACAAGCAGCTCATACACTCGGACTTGGAGAGATTAGGTCGTGTGTATGCAAAGTAGCTTATACACCCAGACTTGGAGAAATTTGGCCGAACGTATGACAAGAAGCTCATACGCTCAGACTTTGAGAAATTTGCTCAAGCATATAACAAGCAGCTTATGCGCCCGGACTTAGAGAAATCAAGCCGAGCCTATGCAAAGCATCTCATATGCTCGGACGTGGAGAGATTCAGCCTAAAGTATGACAAACAGGTCATACACTTGGACTTGGAGAAATTTGGCTGAGTGTATGACAAACAGCTCATATGCTCAGACTTGGAGACATCAGGCCTAGCGTATGCAAAGTAGCTCATATGCTCGGACTTGGCGAAATCAAGCTGAGTGTATGCAAAACAACTCACACACTCGGATTTGAAAAAATCAGACCGAGCGTATGCAAAGTAGCTCATATGCTCTGACTTTGAGAAATCAGGCCGAGGGCATGCAAAGCAGCTCATACGCTCAGACTTGGAGAAATTCGGCTGAGCGTATGACAAGCACCTCATACGCTCGGACTTAGAGATTCTTGGTCGAGCGTATGACAAACAGCTCATACGCTCGGACTTTAAGAAATCAGGATCAGCATATACGCTCGGACTAGAAAAAATCAGGCCGAGTGTATGCAAAATAGCTCATACGCTCGGACTTGGAGAAATTTGGCCTAGTGTATGACAAGCAGCTCATATGCTCGGACTTGTAGAAATTTGGCCGAGCGTATGATAAGTAGCTCATACGCTCAGACTTGGAGAGATTAGGCCAAGTGTTTGACAAGCAACTCATATGCTTGGACTTAGACAAATTTGGCCGAGGGTATGACAAACAGCTCATATGCTCGGGTTTAGAGAAATCAGGCCGAGTGTATGCAAAGTAGATCATATGCTCTGACTTGGAGAAATCAGGCCAAGTGTATGCAAAGTAGCTCATAAGCTTAGACTTGGAGAAATCAGGCAGAGCGTATGCAAAACAGCTCACACACTCGGAGATAGAGAAATCAAGCCGAATGTATGCAAAGCAGCTTATACGCTCGGATTTAGAGAAATCAGGCTGAGCATATGCAAAGCAGCTCACACGCTCGGACTTGGAGAAATCAGGCCGAGCGTATGCAAAGTAGCTTACACGCTCAGACTTGAAGAAATCAGGTTGAGCGTGTGCAAAGCAGCTCATACCCTCGGACAAGGAGAAATCAGGCCGAATGTATGCAAAACAGCTCATACACTCGGACTTGGAGTAACTTGGCCGAGCGTATGACAAGCAGCTCATATGCTCGGACTTAGAGAAAATTTGACCGAGCATATGACATGTAGCTCATATGCTCGAACTTGAAAAAATTAGGTCGAGCGTATGTAAAGCAGCTCATACACTCGGACAAAGAGAAATCTGACCGAGCGTATACAAAACATCTCATACGCTCGGACTTCGAGAAACTTGCCCGAGTGTATGACAAGTAGCTCAAACGCTCGGACTCAAACTATGACAAACAGCTCATATGCTCGGACTTGGAAAAATTTGGCCTTGGAGAGATTAGGCTGAGCGTATGAAAAACAGTTCATACGCTCCGACTTGGAGAAATTTGACCGAGTGTATGACAAGCAGCTCATACGCTCGGACTTGGAGAAATTTGACAGAATGTGTGACACACTGCTCATATGCTTGGACTTGGAGAAATCAAGCCGAGCGCACGCAAAGCAACTCATACGCTTGGACTTGGAGAGATTTGGCCGAGTGTATGCAAAGCAGCTCATACACTCGGACTTAGAGAAATTTGGCCTAGTGTATCATAAACAACTCATACGCTCAGACTTAGAAAAATCAGGTCGAGCGTATGGAAAACATCTTATACGCTCGGACTTGAAGAGATTAGGCCGAGCATATGCAAAGCAGCTCATATGCTTGGACTTGGTGAAGTTTGGCCAATCATATGATAAACAGGTCACATGCTCGGACAATGAGAAATTAGGTCAAGTGTATGCAAAACAGCTCATACACTCGGACAATGAGAAATCAGGCCAAGTGTATGCAAAGTATCTTATACGCTCGAATTTCGAGAAACTTGACCGAGCGTATGACAAGTAGTTCAAACGCTCGGATTTAGAGAAATCAGGCCGAGGGCATACAAAGAAACTCATACGCTCGGACTTGGAGAGATTAGGCCGAGCGTATGCAAAGCAGCTCATATGCTCGAAATTGGAGAAATTCAGCCGAGAGTATGACAAGCAGCTCATACGTTCAGACTTAGAGAAATCAAGCCGAGCGTATGCAAAGCAGCTCATACATTCGGAGTGGCAAAAATCAGGTTGAGCGTATGTAAAACAGCTCATACGCTCGAACTTAGAGAAATTTGGCCTAGCGCATGACAAGCAGCTCATACGCTCAGACTTAAAGAAATTTGGCCCAGTGTGTGACAAGTAACTCATACGCTCGGACTTGAAGAGATTAGGTCGAGTGTATGACAAGCAGCTCATAAGCTCGGATTTGGAGAAATCATGCCGAGAGTATGCAAAGCAGCTCAAAAGCTCGGACTTGGAGAAATCAGGTTGAGTGTATGCAAAGCTGCTCACACCCTTGGACTTGGAGAAATCAGGCCGAGCGTATGCAAAGCAGCTCATACGTTCGGACTTGGAGAAATCAGACCGAGTGTATGCAAAGCAGCTCACACATTTGGACTTGGAGAAATCAGGTCGAGTGTATGCAAAACAGCTCATACACTCGGACAATGAGCAATTAAACCGAGCATATGCAAAGCATCTCATACACTCGGACTTCGAGAAACTTAGCAGAGTGTATGATAAATAGCTCAAATGCTCGGACTTGAAAAAATATAGCCGAGCATATGACATTGAATTAATATGCTAAGACAAGGAGAAATCAGGTCGAGGGCATAAAAAGAAGCTCTTACGCTCAGACTTGGAGAGATTATGCCGAGCGTATGCAAAGTAGCTCATACACTCAGAATTGAAAAAATTCGACCGAGCGTATGACAAGCACCACATACACTCAGACTTTGAGATTCTTGGCAGAGTGTATGACAAGTAGCTCATACACTCGGACTTGGAGAAATCAGACCGAGTGTATGCAAAACAGTTCATACGCTCTAACTTGGAGAAATTTGGCCTAGTGTATGACAAACAGCTCATACACTCAGACTTGGAGAAATATGACCGATATGACAAATAGCTTATACGCTCGTACTTAGAGAGATTAGACTGAGCGTATGACAAGCAGCTCATAAGCTCGAATTTGGAGAAATCAGGTCGAGAGTATGCAAAGCAGCTCATAAGCTCAGACTTGGAGAAATCAGGCAGAGTATATGCAAAACTGCTCACGCGCTTGGACTTAGAAAAATCAGGCTGAGCGTATGCAAAGCAGCTCATACGCTCGAACTTGGAGAAATCAGGCTGAGTGTATGCAAAGTAGCTCATATGCTCAGAATTAGAGAAATCAGACTGAGAGTATGCAAAGTAGCTCACATGCTTGGACTTGGAGAAATCAGGCCAAACATATGCAAAGCAGCTCACACGCTCAGACTTGAAGAAATCAGGCTGAGCATATGCAAAGCAGCTCATACACTCGGACTTGGAAAAATTTGGCCGAGTGTATGACATGCAGCTCATACACTCGGACTTGAAGAAATTCGGTCGAACGTATGACAAACACCTCATACGCTCGAACTTGAAGATTCTTGGCCAGGCGTATGAGAAGCAACTCATACACTCGGACTTGAAAAAATCAGGTCGAGCGTATGCAAAGCAGCTCATACGCTCGGACTTGGAGAAATCAGGCCGAGCGTATGCAAAACAGCTCTCACATGGAGAAATTTGGCTTAGTGTATGACATGCAGCTCATACGCTCGGACTTGGAGAGATTAAGCCGAGTGTATGCAAAGTAGCTAATACGCTCGGACTTAGAGAAATTTTGCTGAGTGTTTGACAAGCAGCTCATACACTCGGACTTGAATAAATTTGGCTGAGTGTATGACAAACAGCTCATACGCTCGGACTTGGAAAAATTTGATCCAGCGTATGACAAGCAGTTCATACGCTCAGACTTAGAAAAATCAGGCCGAGCGTATGTAAAGCATCTTATATGCTTGGACTTGGAGAGATTAGGCCGAGTGTATGCAAAACAGCTCATATGCTCGGACTTAGTGAAATTTGATCGATCATATGACAAACGACTAATACGCTCAGACTTGAAAAAATCAAGTCGAGTGTATGTAAAGCAGTTTATACGTTCGGACTTGGAGAAATTAGGTTGAGTGTATGCAAAGCAGCTCACACGCTCGGACTTAGAGAAATTAGACCGAGCGTATGATATGCAGCTCATATGCTCGGACTTGAAGAAATCAGATCGATGGAATGCAAAGCAGCTCATATGCTCGAATTTGGAGAGATTAGGCCGAGTGTATGTAAAGCAGCTCATACGATAGGACATGGAGAGATTCGACCGAGTGTATGATAAGCAGCTCATACGTTCGGACTTGGTGAAATTTGGCCGAGTGTATGACAAGTAGCTCATACGCATTGACTTTGAGATTCTTGGCCGAGCGTATGACGAGCAGCTCATAGACTCAGACTTGAAGAAATCAGGCCGAACGTATGCAAAACAGCTTATATGCTCGGACTGGGAAAAATTAGGCCGACCGTATGCAAAATAGTTCATACACTCGGACTTGGAGAAATTTGGCTTTGTGTATGACAAGCAGCTCATACGTTCGGACTTGCAAAAATTTGGTCGAGCGTATGATAAGCAGCTCATACGCTCAGACTTAGAGAGATTAGGCTGTGTGTATGACAAGTAGCTCATACACTCGGCCTTGAAGAAATTTGGCCTAGCGTATGACAAACAGTTCATACGCTCGAACTTGGAGAAATCAGGTCGAGTGTATAGAAAGCAGCTCACACGCTTGGACTTGGAAAGCAGCTCATACGCTCGGAGTTGAAGAAATCAGGTTAAGCGTATGCAAAGCAGCTCATACGCTCATATTTTCAGAAATCAGACTGAGTGTATGCAAAGCAGCTCATACACTCGGATTTTCAGAAATCAGGCTGAGTGTATGCAAAGCAGCTCACACGCTCGGACTTGGAGAAATCAAGCTGAGTGTATGCAAAACAGCTCACATGCTCACACTTAGAGAAATCAGGCCGAGTGTATGCAAAGCAGCTCATATGCTCGGACAATGAGAAATCAGGCTGAGCGTATGCAAAGCGGCTCATACACTCAGACTTGAAGAAACTTGACCGAGCATATGACAAGCAGCTCATACACTCGGACTTGGAGAAATTTGACCAAGCCTATGATATGCAACTCATATGTTCGGACTTGGAAAAATTAGGTCAAACGCACGCAAAGTAGCTCATACACTCGGACTTGGAGAGATTAGGTCGAGCGTATGTAAAACAGCTCATATGCTCAGACCTTGTGAAATTCGGTCGAGCGTATGACAAGCACCTCATACGCTCGAACTTGGAGATTCTTGGCCGAGCATATGACAAGTAGCTCATATACTCGGACTTGAAAAAATCAGGTCAAGCTTATGCAAAGCAGCTCATACACTCGAACTTTGAGAATTAGGTCGAGTGTATACAAAGCAGCTCATACGCTCGGATTTGGAGAAATTTGACTTAGTGTATGACAAGCAGCTCATATACTCGGACTTGGAGAAATTTAACCGAGCGTATGACAAGAGGCTCATAAGCTTGGACTTAGAGAGATTAGACCGAGCATATGCAAAGTAGCTCATACACTCGAACTTGAAGAAATTTGGCTAAGCGTATGACAAGCAGCACATACGCTCGGACTTGAAAAAATTTAGCCTAATGTATGACAAGCAGCTCATACGCTCGGACTTAAAAAAATCAGGCCGAACGTATGGAAAACATCTCATACGCTCGGACTTGGGGAGATTAGGCCGAGCATATGCAAAGCAGCTCATACGCTTGGACTTGAAGAAATTTGACTGATCGTATGACAAGCAGCTCATACGCTAGAACTTGAAGAAATCAGGCCGAGTGTATGCAAAACAGCTCATACACTCAGACTTGGAGAAATCAAGCTGAGCGTATATAAAGTAGCTCACACACTTGGACTTGGAGAAATCAGGCCGAGTCTATGTAAAGCAGCTCATACGCTCGGACTTGGAGAAATCAGGTCGAGCATATGCAAAGCAGCTCACATGCTCGGACTTGGAGAAATCAGGTCAAGCGTATACAAAGTAGCTCATACGCTTGGACAAGGAGAAATCAGGCCGAGTGTATGTAGAGCAGCTAATATGCTCAAACTTGGAGAAACTTGACCGAGTTTATGACAAGCAGCTCATATGCTCGGACTTGGAGAAATCAGGCCGAGTGCATGCAAAATAACTCATACGTTCGGACTTGTAGAGATTAGGCCGAGTGTATGCAAAGCAGCTCATATGCTCGGACTTGAAGAAATTCGATCGAGTGTATGGCAAGCACCTCATACGCTCGGACTTGGAGATTCTTGACCGAGCGTATGACAAGTAGCTCACACGCTTGGACTTGGAGAAATCAAGCTGAGTGGACGACAAGCAGCTCATACACTCGGACTTGGAGAAATCAGGTAGAGTGTGTGCAAAGCAGTTCATATGTTAAGACTTGGAGAAATTTTGCCAAGCGTATGACAAGCAGCTCATACGCTCGGACTTAGAGAAATCAGGCCGAGTGTATGTCTAGTAGTTCATATGCTCGGACTTGGATAAATCAGGTCGAGCGTATGCAAAGCAGCTCATACGCTCGGACTCAGAGAAATCAGGCCAAGCTTACGCAAAGCATCTCATACGCTCGAACTTGAAGAGATTAGGTCGAGCGTATGCAAAGTAGCTCATACGCTCGAACTTGGAGAAATTCGATCGAGTATATGATAAATTGCTCATACATTCAGTCTTGAAGAAATTTGGTCGAGTGTATGACGAGTAACTCATGCGCTCGGACTCGGAGAGATTAGGCCGAGCGTATGACAAGCAGCTCATACGCTCGGACTTGTAAAAATCAGGCCAAACACTCGGACTTGGTGAAATCTCTTACGAGCTTTTTTGTTTGGGCCCGTAAGTTCTTCTGTATCTTGAGCTCATGAGCTCTTCTTCGTCTTGAGCTCATGGGTTCTTTTTCGTTTTGGGCCCATAGGCTCTTTTATAGGTGCGATATGACAGTGATTTTCTTTTAATGATAGTGCATTAGGCATAGTAATGATCGTGCTTTAGTGACAGCTGGCTTCTTGGGGAGCGGGAACAACGCCTGGGTGACAGCGAATGTCATGTTTTTTCAGTTAGAGGGTCGAGTTAATGCTCCTCGTTCTTTGTTGCCGCAACCTATATATAAGAGGATCCTCATTTTCTCCCTCACTTACACTTGGAGATCTTTGAGAGCACACAGCTAGAGAAATTTGTTGAGAGCGCTCGGTTTTCTTAAAAAGCCACTCAAAACAATTTATTGGTAAGTACCATGTCTGATAATAGTGAGCTTACCAAAAATCTTTCGAGGGAGTTGGAGGAAGCAATGGAAGTTTCCTCCAGTGATGGGGCCTCTTCTTTGAAGGTCGTCTTTAGGGAGAGCACCCTAGCCCTCGTCCTTTATGTACCCGAGGGAGATGATGAAAAAAGTGAGGAGGGGGAATCTCCTAGAGAAGACGTTGATAGAGCGCTCTTGGGCATAAGGGATGATGGAACAGAGGCAGAGAGGGAAGAGTGGATATTTGAGGTGAACTCCATCTCGAGTGTGTTGGAGGAGGCTGAACTCATGGGGATGAGGATAAAGTATAAGATCCCCATAGAGTACAACCTGAGGGCACCAGAGGGTGGGGAAAGGGCATGCGATGCCCCTCCGGACCGTCCGCCTTTCGAGCTTTGCGTTTACGAACAACACTTGAAGGTAAAGCTTAGGTTCCCCCTCCACTCGTTCTTCTGCTTAGTGCTCAGATACTTCGGTATAGCGTTGAGTCAGCTGGTGCCCAACTCAATTCGGCTAATCTTGGCATTCAATGCCCTGTGTTAGGAGGTGGGTGGCGTAATGAACATTAATTTGTTCAAAGCCCACTTTCAGATAGCCTGTCTTGGGCAGACCAGGTAGGTCATAGTCAGCTCGAGGGCTTAAAAGAGCGTTTTGAAGAAGAAGCCCCCTTCGGTTAGAGCTTGGACCATGCTGGCAAGTGCAAGAAGCCGCACCTCCTGCACCTAGAGCAAGAGACGTTGAAGGCTATGCTGGCCACGCTCTTGAATATCGAGATGCTTGGAGATAACAGAGAACTCCACAGGCGTGGTCTCTGCCCTCCTAGCCTTCCACCGAACCTCGAGCACGGTAACCCTTAGTATTTTAGTTCATTTAAATTTGATTATTATTTCCAAGTTTCTAATGCCCTTCTTTTGTACAGAGATGGAGATGGCTGCCCAGGTAAGGGAGAGGGCCAAGCATATGGCCAGGGAGAAGAAGAAGGCCGCTGAGGCAAGCAGCTCTGCCCAGGAGCAGAGGAAGAAGGCCCGAGCTTCAACTTCGGTGCCCATTCTTGTGGAGAGCCCTCCGAGGCCTCCAGTTTTTGAAGTGGTGGTTGTTGCTGCTGTGCCGACCCCTACCCCGGGGTCATCCTCCTCCAAGGAGGGATCTGGGGTTTTACTTTCTTCGTGCCCAGGTGGGTACTGAAAGTTGACGACTCGGTGTTTGGGCATCCCTGAGTCGCTCGTGAACATCTTATCGCGAGGATCCCTCCATATGATATGTTGGAGCTCTCCAAGAAGCCCTTTGAGGGCCTTTGTTCTACCATAGAGGTCGTGGCCTCACAGGTATGGTTTTTTTCCCCTATCCTTCATTTTTCTAGTTTATATTGCAATTGTTTTTCACAAGACCACTTTTCTATTACAGACTGGAGTCATTGCCGGGGTCCTCGTTCGGCGTAACACTTACATGGCCGATCGTCTGACCAAGACCGAGCAAAAGCTAGACAAGACCAGGAAGCTCACCCGGGCCTTATCCACAACCCTTGAGATGGCTGAGAAGGCCAAGGACACAGCGGTCATGAAGAGGGACCACCGTCGCAAGGCCGAGGAAGCCTTGAGAAAGGAGAATGAACTACTGAGGGTCGAGATAGAGGAGGTGACAGAGAGAGAAAAGGCCTTACTGGAGGAGGGTGGGGCTCAGTTCTTGGCAGGCTTTAATGAAACTAAGGTAAAGGCCGAGTTCCTCTTCTCGGAGGTTGATTTTTCTGGCCTTGACCTCGAGGTCCTCTCGAGGGGGTCAGACGCTGCAGCTGCAGCAGAGGATGCAGACACTACCACAGCCGGTGTTCAGGAGGCCCCTGAGGGCGAGGTCCATGAGGCTCCAGAGGGTGAGATCCAGGAGGCCCCAGCCTCTTATGATAGATTTTTTTTTTTTTGTCTTTTTGTATCTAAGGTCGGTAGTGCCTAATTTTGTACCTCTGTTTTTAAGTTAATGGAATTTCAAACTTTTTTCTTCAAATTTGAGCTTTATTATTTCTTTACTTTCTGCTATTACATTTCACTGATAGAATTTATGGAGGTTCTTTATGTTCCAAGTGTGGGGGACTGGCTTGCCATCTAATTCTTTGAGTTCAAAAGTGTCCATCCGGTAAACTCTTCGGATTCTGTATCGATTTTCCCAATTCGAAACGAGCTTTCCCGTGTGTCGAGGACGAGACACTTCGCTTTTCTAAAGGACGAGGTCATGGAGCTTGAAGTTCTTATTTCGAACTCGAGAGTTGTAGTATCGGGCTATCCTCTGTTGGTACGCAGCTAAACGGATTTGTGCTCTGTCTCGGGCTTCGTCAACTAGATCCATATTCATTCGCAAACCTTCCTCATTGTTACTTGGTTCAAAGAATTGCACGCGTATCGATGGTATTCTGATTTCGAGGAGGATGACAGCTTCTGAACCGTATATCATGAAGAACGAGGTTTCTCCTGTTGGCGTACATACAGTTGTCCGATAGGCCCAGAGAACGTTGTGGAGCTAGTCAGCCTATTGGTTATCCTCATCGTCGAGCCTTTTCTTGATTTCCTGGAAAATGGTCTTGTTGGTAACTTTGGCTTTACCATTGGCTTGCGGATATCTGACGGACGAGAATCGATACTCGATGTGGAGGTCTTCACAGAATGTTTTGAACCGGGAGCTATCGAATTGCTTTCCATTATCGGTGACCAACACTCGAGGAATCTTGAACTGATACACGATTGATTTCCAAACGAAGTTTTGGGTTTGGGGATCCGTGATGCTGGCCAGTGGCTCTGCTTTGACCCACTTAGTGAAGTAATCGATGGTTGCGATAAGATGTTTTTTCTGCCCAGAGGCTATGGTGAATGGGCCAAGAATATCCATCCCCCACATGACAAAAAGGAGAGGGCTGGTGATCGAGGTGAGGGAATTAGTGGGCTGGTGCGGCACTGGAGAGTACTTTTGACAGTTTCTGCATTTCTTGACCAGATCAGCTACGTCTTCTTTCATCTTGTGCCAATAATACCCTTGGCGAAGAACTTTGAAGATAAGGGCTCGAGCTCCTAAGTGATTCCCACATATACCTTCGTGGACTTCTCGGAGGGCATATTCGGCCTCGATAGAATTGAGGCACCTCAAATAAAGCATAGTTAGAGCCGTCTTATATAATTGCCCATCTATAATCGTTTACCGAGATACGCAAGAGATTAGTTTTCTCGCTTCACTCTTTTGTTCGGGGACTTCTCTATTCCTCAAATATCAGAGGATCAGGTCCATCCATGTTTCTTCCTCTTCTACTGGCAAGACCAGGGCTTCGTCTATGCTAAGAGATGAGAGGGTTTCCAGGTAAACAGCTTGGGCTAGTTCTAGGTGCTGGGATGAGGCCAGGTTGGCCAGAGCATTTGCCTTGAAGTTTTTGGCCCACAGAACTTGAGTGACCCGGAATGTTTTGAACCTTGTAGTGAGCTTTTTACCTTTTGGAGATACTAGGTGAGTTTTTCTTCTCGGGCCTCGAATTCCCTTGTTACATGGCTTACTACCAGCTGTGAGTCGCTGAACACATCCAATGCCTCGACTGCCAATACTTTGACCAATCTTAGGCCAGCCAGTAGGGCTTCATACTCTACCTCATTTTTGGAAGTCTTGAACTCAAACCTCAAGGTGTACTCAACCATGAAGTCGTCGGGGCTACGGAGGATGAGTCCTGCTCTGCTTTCCGTCACATTTGAAGATCCATCCACATAGAGAGTTCACCTTGGAGGTGGTTCATCGGACTCTGTTTCCATTGCTTTGCTCGGATCTGTGGATAGGGTCATCTCGACTATGAAGTTGGCCAAGGCTTGGCCTTTTATTGCCTTCCATGGATGGTATCGGATATCAAATTCTTCTAGCTCTACCACTTATTTTATTGTTTTCCCGGAAACACTTGGGTTATGCAGGACCTACCTCAGAGGCTGATCGATCAGGAGGATGATTGTGTGCACTTGAAACTATGGACGGAGTTTTCGTGCAGCTATCACGAGAGCATAAGCCATCTTCTCAATAGGGGATACCTTACTTCTACTTCATAGAGGATCCTACTGACATAGTAGATAGGTCTTTGAATGCCTTCTTCTTCTTGGATCAGGACAGAGGCTATAGTGCCTTGCCCAGCTAATAAGTACAGAAACAGCTCCTCACCCGGGAGTGGTTTGGTTAAGAGTGGGGGCGAGCTTAGATACTTTTTTAACCCTTAAAATTCTTCTTGGCAATCTTCTGTCCAAGAAAAATCTTTCGCCTTCCTGATAGCCTTGAAAAAAGGTAAGCATCTCTCCGCAAACTTGGACATGAAGCGGCTCAAGATAGCGATTCTCCTAGTGAGCCGCTGTACTTCTATCACGGACTTAGAGGAGGCCATATCAAAAATGGTCTTTATCTTTTCTGTGTTGATTTCTATTCCCCTTTGGGTTACCATGAACCCTAGGAATTTTCCTCTTGTTACCCCAAACGCACACTTTGCGGGATTTAATCTCATGTTATGCTTACGTAACACTCCAAATGCTTCTTCTAAATCAGATATGTGGTTCCATGCCTCTATACTCTTAACCAGCATATCATCCACGTAGACCTCCATGTTTCACCGTATCTACCCTTTAAAGATTTTGTTCACCAGCCTTTGATAGGTTGCGCCGGCATTCTTGAGTCCGAAAGGCATGACCTTATAATAATATAGCCCTCAATCAGTGATAAAGGCGGTCTTATCTTGGTCTGGCCCATACATAAAGATTTAGTTGTAGCCAGAGTACGCACCCATAAAGGAGAGGAGTTCGTGCCCTGAAGTGGCGTCCATCAGCTGATCGACTAGAGGGAAAGGAAAGCTATCCTTTGGACAGACTTTGTTTAAATTGGTGAAGTTGATACAGATCCGTCATTTACCGCTAGCTTTTCAGACCATCACTACGTTGGACACCCACTCAGGGTATTTTGCTTCCCGGACAAAGCCAGCCTCAAGCAGTTTGTCTACCTCAGTATTGGTGACAGGCTGGCGTTCTGGGGTGAAAGTTCTTTTCTTTTGGATGACTGACTTATACTTTGGGTCCATATTCAAGCAATGCTCAATGGTCATCGAGTTGATCCCAGGTATGTCTTATGCGGACCAGGCAAACAAGTCCTGGTTCTTCTGTAGGAGGGAGAGGAACTCTTCCTTGTGTTTTTTAGAGAGGTTTGATCCTATCTAGACGGTTCGAGTGGGGTCTTCCCTGAGGGGCACTAGAGTCAGCTCTTTCGCTGGTCGCCCTCTTGGGGTCTTCATTTCATCCCTGAGGTCTTTCACTTCAAGGAGTAAAGTTTTAGTCTTCTTTTCTTCCTTGATAGCATTCAGATAGTAGGACTGAGAGACCCTCTGATCATTCTCACCCCCTCACTGGTAGGAAACTTAACCTTTAAATGGTACGTGGAGACAACAGCTCTTAGTTTGTTGAGGGTAGGTTGCCAAATGATCATGTTGTAAGAAGAGGGTTGCTTTACCACCAAGAAAGTGGTTTGCACAGTGAAGGTCTGTGGCATTGTCCCTGAGGTAACAGGGAGGATTACACTTCCCTCTGTAAAAACTGAAAATCCACCAAAGCCATAGAGCGGGGCCGAGACTGGCTCTTAACGCTCATCCTTTAGCTTCAAGTACTGAAAGATGTTATAGAATAATATATCTGCAGAGCTTCCGTTATCAATCAAGATGCGTCGTACTTCATGATTACCCACTAGGAGGGAGACCACTACTGCGTTATCGTGGGGAGTCTGTATATCTTCCAAGTCGTCTTTTCGTGAAGGATATCACTAGTCCCAACTTTCTTCGCTTACGAGGTCCATTGACAGAGGCCACAGTTTTGGTGTATACCTTACTGTTTTGCCCCGAGCTCCCACCGACGGCAGGGCCTCCACATATCGTCTAGATGATCCAGGTGGTAGTTGCCATTTCTTGGTTCTTTTGTTCTGGCGCTTCTCACTCGGCTCTAGAGTCTCACCAAGGGTCTCGTCGCTCTCGGTCCTGAAGATAGAGACGCCCAGGGTCTCTCTTTGGCTTAGCAGGCGCTTCTTTTCTTTGAGGCCTTGTAAACTCTTTTAAGTGCCCCCAGCTGATAAGGGCTTCAATCTATTCGTTCAGGGCATGGCACTCTTCGGTATCGTGGTCGTAGTTTTTATGGAAACGGTACCATTGTCTTTGATCCCTGTCGAGGTACGGCGTCCTAGGTGGCCATTAGAGGACTGACTTGTCTTGGAGCTGCATGAGAATATTGGTCATTGATGCATTGAGGGGGGTGAAACCATCAAGCCGGGGGTGAGGCTTGTACCTATTTTCTTGGTGAGGTCTTTTGATTGCTCTTCTCTACGGGTCAACATCCTTTCTCTTTTTCTCTGTTTCTCCTTTTCTTTCTCTTCTGAATACCTAGTCGTCTTCTGCCAACATATACTTCCTTGCTCGGGCCAGAACCTTGTTCATGTCCTTGGGTGGGTGTCGGGTGAGCTTGGAGCTAAAGATCTGTGACCTCAGCCCATTCTTAAATGCCATCATCTGAACATTTGGGTCGAGGTTTGGGATTTCCCAAGCAGCGGTGTTGAACTTGGATATGTAGGCTCTGAGTCTCTCTCCACGATGTTGGATAATGTTGAACAAACTTTTTTAGGTCTTCTTTGGTCCCTTGCTGCTGAGGAAATATGAAGCAAAAGCATAATTGAGTTCTCTGAAATTGCTAATGCTCCCCGACCTCAGACGCGAATACCAAGTACCTATAGCCTTTTCGAGAGTCAAGGGGAAGGCACGACACACGATAGGGTCAGAATGTCGGTGTAACATCGTGGTCGTCTTGTAGTGCTGCAAATGGTCTAGTGGATCCCCTTAGCTGTCATACATTTTGACCTATGGCATTTTGAAATTGAGGGGGAACAGGGTTTCGAGAACATCTTCTGTGAACAGGGGTCTTGGATGCTAAGCTCATCCAAGATACTAAGACTTCTGAGCCAAGTCTATTTTTTCTTCCATCTCTTCGAACCGTTTATCTAGGTTGAAGTTGCTCTTAGAGGAGGAGCTCTCCTTGGATCTAGGGCTCGGTAGGGGGCTGGTTGTAAGTTGGATCATCTCTGTCGAATGACTTTGCTTGCCCGGGAGCTTGGTGGGGAGAAAAGGAAGGTTGCTGGCCTCCGCATCGGACTTGATCTGCCAAATTGGCTATCATCCGGGAGAGTTCTTGGAATTGGGTTTGAGTCACAAGGGTAGCATGAGGATTTGCAGTCGCTTCCTCGTAATCAGGAGAGTCGGTCTAAGAGAGATAAGGGCGCTGCTCTCTGACGGGAGGCCGTCTGCTCGACTTGGAGGTCGTATGCTTGGGGATCGCAGGGAATCTGGGTCTAGATTATTGGCTGTGGGTGCTGCCCCGGACTGGAGCAAAGCATGCTGTTGGGGCTTCCTTGTCGGTCCTTCGCGTATTGTTTCCCGACGGCATCGCAACAGATGAGTTCTTTTATACTTCTTCGCTTTTACTATAGCGAGAGGTTGTGGTTTCTCATGGACGGCGCCAATCTGTTGATGTCGAAAAATTGCTACTGCTGATGTGGCCTTGGTGTTGACATGTCCTTGGTGCTGACGTGGCTTTGGCCCTGCACAAGTAACAGGGGTGAACTAAAAACCCTCAGAATGAGGGCAGGGGGAGACCTCCGAGGGTGCTCCGATGCTTAAGCTAGAACGAGGGCTTAATGGAGGCCGAGGCCAAGGGTTCAATCTAAAGCAGCTTAAGTGCAAATAGATAAGTGTGAATGAATTATGAATTCCATACCTCCGTCTTCTTATAGTCCCCTGAGTAGGTATTGCCCACGTGGGGGGGTATGGCATTGCCTATGTCGTCTCTGCTTTCAGAGGTTAGGCCTTAATTGCGTGATCAGTAGATGGCGTGTGTCAGGGGTCGCGTGTTGCAGAAGAGTTAGGTCTGCTAACCATGCTTTGACATGGCAGTCATATGACATGGCCGTTCCACGTGTGTTTAGCCGTGTCGTGTGGGTTAGACACGCGTTGTCTCCCCATTAGTCTTGCCAAGGTCCACGTGTTGGTGCTTCGAGGGTTTTGGTGGGTCCCATCAATCATCATATGTTTAAGGTTATGGGGATTATCGAAGCTAATAGGTACGACACATCCTTTCGTAATGGCATGTCCATTTGTAAAGATAAACCACCTCATTCTATAACTGTTCCTAATGATGGTCGATCTTGAGAAGTTTTTTTCGAGGGGTGGGGTCAAATTTTTTTTGGTTTGACTTGAAAATCATCTCTTTTAAAGGCTTGAGGGTTTGTTTCCCAAGTGAATTTTTTTTATCCGTTTTGTAGTTTATACGTGATTTTACTGTTATTCTAACTCACTTTGATCTAAATTCTTTTATGATATATAGGGTAGCAATTAATTATCTAAACTCATCAATTCTATTAAACTCATGACTCACAAAAAACAAAATTCATTTTTTAACCAAATAAAAGACAAGAAAATAATCACCAAGTAAATTACTTTGCAATACTTATTATTCTCAACTCAAGCTCTGAAATACAAAAAACATAATTTTCATACTAGACCCAAAAAGTTTTTAAACACAATGAGAGTAAAAAGAGTTTGGTAGATGTAATTGTGGGGGCCATGGCCCCCACTTGTCTTTATTAAAATCCGCCACTGATTTCTAACTACCTTTCCCATCGGATACTATGCGAAGGGTTAACTAGTGGGCAGTTATCCTATTATGACTTATATTACATAAACTCTTCACTTTACTTTGTCATATTCATGTCGGACCATCAACACTTTGATAAAAATATAATACTTAGACACTCTAAATTAAAAGAAAATTTTCAAAAAAAAAATTAAAATAAACGAGTCCAATACTCAAATACTCGTGTCCGGTAACTTAAACAAAGACTTATGGTAATAGGGTCAAATTATGAAGCCTTCATGAATAAGCTCCGTAAGCAAATGGAGGGATATTCAAATTGTTAAGCATTATAAAGCTGATGTTAATTTGTTTAATTAAAACTAGAATCAAGGAGAGTAAGATTGCCTAATATTGTTTTGAGGACTTTTAATGGTTGGAGTTCTCTTTCTATTTATGCTTATGCAGAAAACGATAGCGTTTAGATTTTTTGGAAGCACCCTACTAGCTTTGACATGATATCAATGAATAGTCAGTTTATTAATTGTTCTATAAGAAGAAAAACAATACTCAAGAATCAGACCAGTTTTATGCAACTTTTGTATACGGAACGAATATTTTTTCTATGAGGCAAGGCCTTAATTTGGAATCAAAATTCTACTCTGCATTATTCTCTTCCTGATTGCCCTTGGCTTATTGCTGGTGATTTTAATGAAGTTAGATTTGATTTTGAATCTTCTAATCATGCTCCTTCAAGTCTAATGTTCATATATGCTTTGAAAAGACTGATTTGGTTGATTATCCTAATTCTAGTAGGCTTTTCACCTGGTCAAACAAGCGAGCTACAAACCCTATTGATCTGGTGCTTAATTCTTATATATTAGATGATGTTTGGTTGCAGCATTTTCTTGATTCTACAGTAGGGTTTTTGTGCGCTGAAAGTTCAGTTCACTCCCTTGCTTACATCAGGCTTCATGCTGAAAGTTTTTTAACTTTTGGGCAAAACATCCTGATTTTCTTAAGTGTGTGGAACAAGTTTGGTAGACCGTCGAGTCCAAGGTTCTCCTATGTACAAGCTTTACAGAAAGTTGAAGCTTCTCAAGCCTACTCTTAAAGACTTAAATAAGCCGCATTTTGCAAGTAATTAGATTAAAAAAAAAAGTCTTAAGCTTGGTTCTTTCCATAGTGAATATGGAAATGTGAAGTGCGTGATTAATTTGTTTAATATTGTTTATGGAAGAGGAAATATGCCTTGTATGGGGCAACCGAAAACTCAAAAATGAGATTTTATATCCTTTTAGCTGATTTCTCTCTCTCTCTCTACTTTAAAAGGAGAAAACAGTTATACCAAGTCAAAGATAGCTCTCACTACTCAACGGTTACCTCCAACAATCCACATTCTCCACTTCTCATTCCAGATTATTCTCTCCCTCTCTCTCGCTCTTAATAACAAACTTCAAAACTCACTTCTTTATAAGTCCAACTAAGTAGTCCTATAATCCTCAAAACACAATATACTTTTCTTCCCTAGAGATTACACCAAGCTACCAGAGCTCCCTGCTTAGAACCCCAAACAATGGCTTCCATCTTTATGGGCTGCTACAAGGTTTTTCTATTCTTAATTCTCTTATTCTCGTCCCTTCAATTCAACGTTGTTACTTGTTCTGAATTTGAAGTTGGTGGCGATAATGGGTGGATTGTTCCCAAGTCTAAGAATGATGGCCAAATGTACAACCAGTGGGCATCTAAAAACAGGTTTAAGGTCGATGACACTGTCCGTAAGTATCAATTTCCTTTTAACTTATTCATCTTCATTTTTTATAACTGAATTTCAAGTATTTCTCTTGAACAATTAACTAAGGAACTCTAAAGTCAATCGCGACTCAGATTTCTTCATGCAAGTTCACTCACGTCAGTCAAATCAGTAGCAATGTGACTAGCATTTTCCAAATTAACTTGTTATCAATAGACTAGCTAGCTTCGTTATTTTCAAACTTTTCTTTCTTTTAAAAAGAAAAATCTAGTGGTGTAATATGCTTCTTCTATATATAGGCATAGTTGCTTCTTAGTTACTACATTATATATTTTCTTGTCAAGTTCAAAAATATTTTCTACTAATATTTTGGTAATGAATGTTGTAGATTTCAAGTATAAGAAGGATTCAGTTATGGTGGTGACAGAGGAAGAGTATGAAAAATGCAGATCTTCTCATCCAATATTCTTCTCCAACAATGGTGACACTGAGTTCAAATTGGACCAACCGGGTTTGTTCTACTTCATCAGTGGGGTTACTGGGCACTGCGAGAGAGGACAGAAGATGATCATCAAAGTTCTGGAGCTAGAAACACCGCCTCAGTCTGGAAATGAGAACTCCACAACAGATTCACCAAAAAAGGATAAGAATGCTGCAATTAAAATGGCTGAATTTGCCTCTTCAACTACTATGCTTCTCATGATCATGTTTTTTGGGTTGCTTTTTGCTTAATTATGGTTTTGTGATGTCTTGCTAGCTAGCTAGTTCTTAGGATAAACTGCCTTTTGGTGATAGATATTACTGCTATTTCTAGGTGTTTCCATTTGATTAGCTGATTAAAATTGGAGATTTAGAAGTTTATTTGTGTTAAGAGACTGATCATTTTCTTTAATGTATTCATTTTATTTTGGTAAAACCTTTTTCAATGATGTTTTTTATATTGATGAAAAATGAATTCGAACCCAAATTTCTTACGTGAAGAATACGAAAATGACCGCTGAACCTTTTGCTAGTGAAGGTCCAAGAGTCCATTCCTAAGTCCTAAATCCCAACCCAATCTCTCCTAGGGGACCAATCCCCTAAATAACAATTGCTTAGGAAAAAATAAAGGTTATTGACAACTAGCAATATTGGGTGCTTTAGCTTGTAAAAAATTCTCCAGTTTCTCAAAGGGAAAAATGTTTTACATTTGAAATTTAGTTTTGAGAAGTAAAAAAAAAGAGCTGAAGAATTTTCTATGATAAAACCAATTTCTCTTTTTATTTTCTTCCGTTACTTTTCTATATCCTCTACCAAAAACAAAAGAAGAGAAATCCATCCGTCTCTTCTCATTTTGTCTTCTTGTTCTTCTTTCTTCTTACTTCTCTCCTACAAATCGTAGCTTGGAGTGCAACAAAAATCTAAATCACGTATCATCATTAGAATATAACCCTTGACAGATTGCCATCCAATCTTATGCCAAGATTGTTCAACATACTTGATAGCAGAAGATATGAATTTCATCTTGGGAATAACTCAAGCACCCAATACTCAAAAAATACTACTCTTAGTATACTTTTTATGAGGAAATCAATATAAATTCAAAACTTAAATTATACAGTAGTTGTTGAAACTGTAAGCCTATTTTTGACACAAGCATGAATACATGTTTGACATCAATTGTGTTATACAGACTTTCTCAGCTACTGAATCGATTTGAATTTGTGTGACCAAGAATAATGATCAAGGCCAAAAGGAAAAAGGCAAAATTCCTGCATATCAATGAGATAGCAATCTGCGGACACAGATTCTCCTAATACCTTACAAATTGCCGCTTATCATCCTCACTTCTCTGCCTCCCATAAGGGTTGCTCTCACTGAATCCATTTCGACTTCCTTCAACTTTACGGGTTTTCTTTCTAAATTTGGAGGCACTGCTGTCTATGGTCAGATTCACTTTTGGAGGGCAAGAAAAGCAAAATGAAGCAGCAACCGCCTGTTTAAATCCAACAAACGCTGCTATGTCATAGTATGTCGCAGTTCTTTTAGAAAATCAAGAATTATAATATCACTGAGATACGAAGAAAAGTTTTGAATTTCATAAATTTCTCAAATGAATTTTAACAACTTGGAAGATGATTAAACATCCAATTTTTTTTTACTAATAATGCCGCTCAGATCATCTTACGAGGCTGTTTGGGAAAGACAGAATCAGATAAAAATACTTCAACAAGAAAATCAGGTTTTTTTTCCATAATGTAATCCAAATTCTGATATTCCCATACAGGATCTAAAACTTTTAGAATCCTAAAAGATTCCCATAATAATTGGTGTCACACTACCAGTAATAGGTCATTTGCCAACTAGTCCACCGTTTAACCATAAATCCAGATCCTGACACAGTAACAGAGGGTAGAGGAAGATTAGCCCTTTAAGATGCAAGAGAAAGACTTTACCTGCAGATCTAGGCGGTGAACATTAAAGATGTCTTTCATAGAGTGTGAATTATATGCCAATATGTAGGACCGGTACGCATCTTTAGCTGACTTGTTCAAATAATAGTTGTTGGACACCAACTTTTCCTGGATCAATCCAACCAAATCCAATATAAGTCCTGCTACAATTAGTTACTATAGAAAAGACAGGAAAAAGTGGAAACAGAAGACTACCAGATGAGACTGCACATTTGACAACTTCTTTTCGTCAAATTCGTACTCTTTAACAGGAACTTTAGCTGCCTGAAATTAAAAAATTGAATATGGAGTTAAAAGCTTAGAACATTTAAAAAGCATTTAGAATTGCTTCCTTTTGAACCTATAGGCCACCAAGGCCAAGCCCACCTGTTTGTTTGTCATTGACACACTCTACAAAGACAGTCATAATAGTATTCTTTATATAGAACTCAGCAGTGTGGCCATTTTTAACACATAATTTCTCCTTTGTCTCTACCCTAATTTAACGGCACCTCTGAAAGCAGTTCTTAACAGCATGCAGGGGTTGAATAAAAAAAATGATGTAGGGACTTGATTCAAATTTTATTAATTTATCCAAAAATACCTTTTACTTGGCTTAGTTTTCTTATTATCTTAGATTATGCATAGTGTTAACTATATTTACAACGGTGACTACATCAAACATTGGGCAAATCAGCGCTTTAAGTCTTAAAGATGAAAATGCTAGACCTTTAGATATCGAAGGAACTGTAACTCTTCTGGGATCAGGAAAAGCAGTGCATTTCCTTTTGCTCCTTCCCCACGGGCTGTTCGACCAACCCTATGAATATATTCCTGAAAACAGCAGTACCAAGTATATGATTCAACATGGATGAATAATAAGGAAAACCACAAAGAACAATTAACTATCAGAAAGAAAAAAAAAATAGTATGCACCTTGGGCTCATCAGGAGGATCGTACTGCACGATCCAGTCCTAAAAAAAGAAAAAGAGAGAGAGAGAGAACAAAATAACAAATCAGCAGTTAAAAGAAACAGAAAAAAAGAGTTTTAAGGCCCTAGACAGGAGACTTAAGAATCATACTCAAATTGACCGTCTTCAAAAATTGAAGATATTTCATCTTTTTAATTCCAGTAACTGCTCCTTTTAAGGGCATAGAGTGTTTGTGCCTTTCAGTTTAAATTGAGGAGTAGCTTGCAATGCATATGCATATGCATTTTACCGAAAATTATGACAAGACTGAACAGTTTTCCCATTTAGTTGTAGATCACAGTTTGTGTTTCCATAGGCAGCATGTAAAAAATCTATGTTCTTGAAACATATACTCCATTAAATTTTAATTATAATACTACAATGTATAAAGTAAATTCCAAATTGATGCTATAACAGAAAAACCATCTCTAAAGATAGCTGACAACAATTTTTCATCGAAAGCGTGAGGGAGATAGATAGTTAGATATGTGTTTGTGTGTGCATATTTATGTGTGTTTCTGTGTATTTATGTGTGCGTGTATCTGTGCTCGTGTATATATAAAAATTTATGTATACATAGATGTATGTATGTAATGTTGGTATGCATATATATATATATGGGGAGAGAGCAAAAAACAGTTAGCAAACCCTTCACAGATAATAAGCACCAAAAATTACAAGACATCACCTATTTTAGAAACATACCACAGCAGGAATATCAAGTCCACGAGCAGCAACATCAGTACACAACAAGATGCCCTTCTCTGCTTTGCAGAAGTCAAAGAAGGTAGAAGTCCGTTTCTGCTGCTTTTGCTTTCCATGAATATCATGGCAATCCACCTTAATGTATCTGAGAAGCTCCGAATGGAATTTAACCGAGTTACATGAAGAGAAGAAGACCATCACTTTCTTTGACTGATTCCTCTTCAAAAAGGAATATAGAACAATAAATCTTTTGACACTCGGCACAACACAGTAACCTTGCTGCAGCCCTTCATTCGTGACCTACAATGCCCACATCTTGTTAGGCTAAAAGCAAGTGTATTCCATAATCTTGTTAGGATCTAAGCAAGTGTATTTCCATATGTTAGATAACAAAGTAATTCCAACTATTTACCTACCTTACGTCTCCCATCATCCACGTCAATATAAATAGGGGTTGTCTGAAATGACAAGCGCGCAAGATCCTCTACCTGCGAATTTAGTGGGCAAAATTATCATAATCTGGGTCCACATCAAGACAGAATACTGAATTTGACATCAGAAGGAACTGCGAGGATAACATTTGGAATTTCCAAGGAATATGTAATCTCAAAAAAAAGGCTCGAAAGTGAACCAGTGTCAAAGCTTGAAACCCACACAGAAGATTTACAGCTGTTAGAACGATTTAAAACAAACCTTCTTTGTTTGCGTTGCTGAAAACAATGCAGTTTGCCTATTCTGCAGCACATTAAAAATTCAATCAGCTCAAACACCTTAGAAACATAGCTATACCAGAAGAAGTTGATGGATCTAGGCATACTGCTAAATTTAAGCAACAATTTCTAAACAAAAGAAAAGCTTCGGCTGATAAAACAAAAACAAGGATGAATTAGTAGTACTAATCTTGTGCTCCCTTCATAACAAGGATCAACATTTTTTTACTTATAAAAAAAATCAACATTTGTTTTTTATCAGTAAAATCAACACGTGTTTTTATAGGTAAAAATATTATATTAACAAGGCATCAAGGAAATATCAGCCCAATTACAAAAGCTATTGTTTACATGACAAAATCAATGAACTGCCCCTTTATAATCAACAATATACATCCACCAGAAAATTTACCTTTGGTAGAAGCTTGATAATTTGTTTCATTTCTTCCTCAAAGTTCGCTTCCAATATCCTATCAGCTTCATCAATTATGAGGCACTGCAGTTCCATAAATTTATAGAAAGAATGAATATATATATATATATATATATATATATATATATATATATATATAATGAGAAATTTGAACCTTTAGGGGGACATGTTTTCCAATATATCTGCATGAAAGGGTTTCAAATGAAGAACATGTTTGACTAGCTAACATAACTAAAGCATAGTAACAACCTCAATCTCATTAATCCTCAATGATACTTCCAATTTTTTTTTTATTGGTAAAACACACGCACACACCACTCGAACCTGGGACCTTCAGGCCAAGGCCTCAACCTTAACCATTGAGCCAAGGCCTTATTGACACAATGATACTTTCAATTAAACAAATACATCTAATGAATCACCTATTGTCAAATCATAATAATGACTTCTTGCACAAGGATAGTAAGTATAAAATTTAGTGAATTTCAAGAAAGGCTGTAAATGCAAATTTAAGCACACCAACCCCAGACCCTGAAGCACTTCTAAACTCTTTCAGTTCTACTCAGTAAGAGGTCTGAACTTAGAATCTACGCCAATCCCACTTCAGCCTTCACGACTTGAGCTAAAGCCCAAGGACAATGCCACAGTCAATCAACAAAAATGTTCAAAACTGGCACCCCCAAATTGCACGGTTATATAAACAGATATTTCTGAAATTTATTTAAAACAATGTAATCAAACAAACCTTATTCATAGTTTATTGGCGTAAATATACAATCCAATGTCCCATTTAGACAAATAACCACTTTGAGCTATTAAGATTGAGCTGGACACATATCTGTCAAGGCTGATCCTAACTAAGTTCACTTAGCTGGTTAGCCTGAAAACGAGACACCCTCTATTGTCCCCACTCTCATGTAACATTTGCCAAAGGAAACTGAAGACAATGTAGTTACAGAGTTTCTCAAACAAGCAGATGTTCTCCTCATGAATTATTGGTATATACAGGGTTTTTTATCTTGAATGGGTAAAAGGTCCAATAAGCACATCAGAAAAGGCTCAAACAATTGCAAATGAGGAAAACATGTCCAGAATTAAAAAATAAAATAAAAAAGTCACTCATGACCATTTTGCGAAACAGAGAGTATATCACATTACGAAGATAAGGTTAAGAATTGGCATGTTACCTTCAAGTTTTTATATATGAATCCCCTGGTATTTTGAAGATGGTCAAGAAGTCTACCAGGAGTTGCTACTAATAAATTAACGCCTTTCACAATACGTTCTGCTTCTCCTCTTCTGGCCGAACCACCAATAACCAAGCCAAGAGTATGTGAGTGGTACTTGAGAAGGTCCTTTGCCACAGCATGAGTCTGAAATATCGTGATGCAGAATTAGTAACTGAATGCCGAAGCTAACATAAATTGTTTTCTAGTAACATTTTCCTACCTTCAATAGCAGCCCGTTTCGTTCACTGGAATTGGCAATTCAATTCCGGGTCAATTCCAAGTCTATTCTAATTCCGATGTTTGGTTTGCTTTTAAGCTCGGACTAGCCGATTCTTAAGAATACCCAATTCCAAATAATATGAACCAATTCCTCTCCTCAACCTAAGGTTTGTGTATTCCAAATATTAAGGAATAGGCTTGAAAACCTGGTTGGACCAATATATCCCTGCTTAATTACGAATATCCAAAAATACCCTCAACTCTTTAGCCCTAATAGTAGCTTCTCTTTCATAAAATAATATCATTATAGTAATAATATAATATAATAATAAAAATCATTATAATAATATATTACTAATTATTAATAAATACCAAATATATTATTTAAAACTAAATAAAAATATAAATAAATGAATAAATATAATTAAATATTAATACAATATTGTACTAAATATCATAAAATAATATATTTAAAAAATAATATATAATAATAGTAATAATTAATACATACCAAATATATTATTAAAAACTAAAATATAAATATAAATTAATAAATAAATAAATATCAAAATATAATTAAATATTAATATAATACTAAATATCATAAAATAAAAAATAATAATTTAACTAACTAGTTAAGAAATTAAAATAATATAAAATACAATATAATTAACTAAAATAAGATATTTACAAATAATAATTATATTGATACAAAAATTATATATTTATATTATAACAAAATAATAAAACTATAAATAATTAATTATAAATTATAAATAAATAAAAATAACAATATAATATAATTTGCTCAATATAATATGTTTCTATCAAAATAAAGATATGGGCATTATAGGTATTATACACTTTTTCATCTAGATTCCATCATTATTCTAACATTCAATTTCATCCAACCATACATCGGAATTGGAATGGAATCAACTATTCCGGATGCACAACCAAACACAAAAATTGGAATTACAATTCAATTCAGGCCCAAATCTATTCCGGGTCAATTCCAATATTATTATTCCACCCTAATTCCTTTCCAGCAAACCAAACGACCCGTTGGTTAATTATACAAATCCTAGGATTCTACCAAACGTAATCACAACAGGACCCACAGGGACAGATCTAGGGACCCTTTTCTTAAGAGTTGAATCAGAACTTTAAACAAAATTACTACAAAGTATATTTAATTTGTAAATTATTTAGGTTCTTGGAGAGGGGGTTACAGGAATACCAACACCCCCCCCCCCCCCCCCCCAAAAAAAAAAGGAAAGGAAAACCCTTCTCCAGCCCCCTTTAAATCCATCCTTGAGAAGTCACCAATACCATGACCCAAATTAATCTCAACTGTAAAGTCCACCAATGGGTGATTTCTGTGTAAACGATTTATACATCAGAACGTAAGATGTTGACTCTTATAGTTCGCATGTAGCACAAAAAACTTGATGAAGCATATTAGAAACCATGAGTGAACTTCAAGTTTTGGTGACACACCATAAACTTTTAGCACCTTAATATCATTGATAGAGTGAAGATGCGATTAATGCAACAAAAATCGAATCGATAACAACCTATAGATAGTTTTGAAAAAAATACACCGGGTCCCAAAACACTCGTTCAAGAAACTAGAAATGTTAAGCCAAATCCATTCCAGTCACTCCATCAAGAAACTAGAAATGTTAAGCCAAATCCATTCCAGTCACTCAGTCAAGAAACTAGAAATGTTAAGCCAAATCCATTCCAGCTTTTGCAGATGGATCAAAAGGTGAAAGCAAAGATCATATGCAAAGAAAGCTCCCATCCAATTATTACGGAGTAATTTACTACTCCATGAGATATTTCGCATTTTATAGCCATCTAATTGCAAGTGTCATTATTGCATTGGAACAAGCTTTAGAGAAAATTAATGGATAGATACAAACACAGTGCACACACAGTTGTTAATCAAATCAGAAGTGAACGAAACTTTACAAGGATTTTACCTGAACGGCAAGCTCCCTTGTGGGGCAAATGACAACAACACCTGTTCCATTGCGAGGAGTGAAATGAACATTATATAACAACTCCACAGCTGGTATGAGAAAAGCAAGGGTTTTTCCAGAACCCGTCCTCGCAGCTCCAAGAACATCTTTTCCAATCATAAGTGGTGGAATTGCTCTGGCTTGGATCTACATTTAAAAAGACAGACAAATAGCAAGATATAAGAGTTTTTGGTAAGCTCCCCACATGAAAATAAATTATGAAGTAAAATGTATTTGACAATCTAAACAACATCATCGATTAAAAATATCTGCATTTTTCCTCTATATAATCTGTTCTGGATAAAGTACACCTAAACTAAGTAGTGATTACTTTCTTTTTTATATATAAAAAGCCTAAGTAGTGATTACATGGACCAATCACAAAAAACCGAGCTGAAAGCCACGAAAGCCGAAGGGAAAATGGAGCAATCCCAAAACATTTAAGAGACTCGATAGTAGACATATTATTGTACTGTCCACTGTAGCTGAAGGATAGTAACTGAACTTAGCTCGTACTCCTATAGTTATACTACTGATTTGTCACATCTAGCACTGTGAAGGGGTATTTATGGCATTATATAGGGCCTTGAGAACACATGCCGCCTACAGAACTGATATGCCATAACACGCAGTGTCTGGCCTTTGTGGCAACCTTGTAGAATGTGCTAGATTCGTGCCATATGGTGGCAAATAATCTTATACTTTGAGCAAGCTTCAAATGTAGGAGGAGCCTTCACTTCAGCCTATAGTCCAAGACCATCGGGCTGATCTATTTTTTTCCTTTATTTTTTGATAGAAATCTTTTTCTTTATTAGACCTATCATAGAACCCTTGATCCTGGATGTCAATTGTGTGACACGTATCAGCCTCCAAGTTGGGCTACATGTCTCTATGTATAGCAGACCCGAAATCCTTGTCAACATAACTAAATTCTTCTCTTAAAAAGTTATCTCCAAAGAAACATTAAAAAGTAAGCAAAAATTTTATCAAGTACTAAAATGCAAGTCTTTACTGCTAATTGAGAAGCAATAAAAGGAAGGATGCTTTTTCCTGATCAAATATCACACTCGAGAAATTCTAACGTGTGACTTAGCTCCACTGGGGTTTGATGTAGCCTTTGAGAAGAGGATGAATACAAGGTGATTAAATTGAACTAAATCCATGCTGAAGCAAATATTACATTCTAGAAATTCTAATGGGTAACATATTGAAAAGAAATAAAAGGAAGAGTTTTTTTTTTTTCTAATCAAATAATTAAACTGGAAATTCAAACGGGTGACTTAGCTCCACTAGGGTTTGATGTAGCCTTTGAGGAGAGGAAGAATACAAGGCAATTCAACTGAACTAAATTCCATGCTGAAGCAAACCATTTAAATCTCCAATATCAAAAACACAGAGAGGAAAACAGAAGCAGTACCTGAGTCATGTACTCAAAGCCCATCTCCTTAATAGCCATAAAAGTATGCTCAGATAATCCCAAGGACTCAAATGATTCTGTACTCATTATCCCACTCCCGCTTTTCACGACCTTCTTTTCCTCTTCTTCCTTTTCTTCGTCTTCCTCTTTCTCTTCCTCATCCTCACCACTCTCTCTCCCCTCACTGTTCATTTTCTTATTCTTCTTCTTTTTCTTCTTCCTCGTCTCCTCTTTAGCCTCCTCAATTTCTCTCGTTTCTTCATCTTCCTCTTGTTCTTGGTCCTCGTCTTTGTTGGTGCGATTGCGGCATACTTGCTCCAATTCTTCTTCAGTGTTTAACTGCTCCAATTTTTTTGCTCTGTTCCGCTTTCGCTTCCCCTTCTTCTTGGTCTCTTCTTCTTCCAGTGAAGAGTGAGGATTCTTCTCTAATTGTGCCATGGCTGCTTGGTTACTCTGCAACTCGACGAAGATATGGGAGATCTGGTGGAGAAGTTTACGGCAGAGAGGGAAATTTCAATTAACTGGTAGGTGGAAGTTCTCTAGGTTTGTGAATTTTGAAAGAAAACACTGCAGAGGGTTTTCTTAAACCCTATGTACTAGGGGTTGCAAACGGCTGGGTATGGCCATATGGGTGGGTTTGGACCGGGTGAATGGTTTGGTTATTCATAATCCAATAATCTATAAGAAATACTAATTTTCAATCGAAGTGTTGAAAGTTGAAAGTTAGCCTTGTATACCAAATATTTTAGTCAAAAATATTTAAAATGTTTTTTTTAAAAAAATTCATTAAAATATAAATATTTGTGTATTTTAAAAAAGATTTTTAAAAAAAACAAAATAGTCAAATCGAAGACAAAGCCCCATCAAGCTCCGATAGTGTGTGTTGGCACATGTAGTCTCTTTTGACTACAATTAGCCATCGGCTTTTACAAATCCTCTAAAAATTCAATTTTTGGCTCAATGGTATAGTTAGTTTCAGTTGAATATGATCGGAATATGTCAGATCTAAAGGGGTTGTCTCCCTTGGTCGCACAGGCGACACATAAAGGTAGTTTAACCTGCAAAGTGTGGTTAACCCGTTGTCGAAATGTAGATCTTGTTAAGCTTATTCCAACGATATTAAGGGTAACTTTTCCAACCATCGGTTTGTCCGACATTGTAAAAAGTCTCTGTAAATTGAAAATATTAAATTAATAAGTATTTCCTAACATTGGTGCTTTCATTGTACACATCGCGTATACAGCCACACCTTCTTATCTTTTTCTTCACCTTTTAACAAACCAATAATCAATAATGGTATAGGGAACCAGATTCAATATGATGGATAAACAAGCCAAGTCTCTCCAAAGCAAGATAGATAATCTCTAGAATTTCCAGACATCACAATACCAAGAACTCTATGAGTTGAGAAAGACTGCAGAGAATCGGTTCGCGGAGCTCTAACAAACATTGAAGACATTAATGGTTTCAATGGAACAGAAACTGGACAACCAGTGCCAACACAACCACCAGAGTCAATCACATTTGAAGCAAAAAACTAGAGGTTATCTCCATAATCAAGAAAGCACTTCTTTTATATTAACTTCTCAGAATTTCATATTGGAATTTTCACTATCACAACACTTTTTTTGATCAAAGGATCATCATATCCTCATTTCACATGGAATGACCTGCCTTAGCTTGGTTTCAATGGATACACATGGGAGGCTTTATTCATTCTTGGCCAACATTTCTTGAAGCACTTAGACTAAGGTTTAGACCACCAACATATGAGGATCCCCAAAGGGCACTGGCTAAGCTACAACAGACCACTATTGTTGTTGACTATCAAGCACAATATGAGGCATTAGCAACAAGAGATCAAGGATTATCTGAATCATTTCTTGTTAGTTTATTTATCTCAGCCCTCAAGCCAAAATTGAGAATAGAACTATTGCTCCTCCAACCTTCTTCTGTGATATAAGCCATGGCAATTGCAAAGTTGTAGGAAGGCAAGCACAATGACATCAGACAAGTCCTCAAGCTTCAATGGCACACAACCTCCACATCTAGTATTCTTCCAAGTACATTCAAGAACCCTTCTTTGTCCTTTCCTAGATAATATCTTACCCCTATAACCACCACAAAGTAAGTACCAACAATAACCTTTCTTAACTAACAACAAACACAATTTTCCATCAAGAAATTAGGCCATGCTGAAATAAATGTTAGAAGGGAGAAATGACTTTGATGTACTTGTGATAAGAAGTACCATCATGATCATAAAATGTAAGAGTAAGTTCTTGACATTAATAGAAGATCAAAATGATGAATTGTCAAATGGCAATAAATATATAGAGTACAATGCACCTCACATCACATAAGAAGATCCTTAGTTGTTTCAAAAATTAGCTTGAATGCACTAGCTGGACAAATCAGTCATAGAACACTTAGATTGACTAGTTACCTTGGTGTTTGTATGCTACAAATTTTGGTTGATAGTGGGAGTACATATAACTTCATACAAGAAGAGACAACCCTGAGATTAGGATTACCTATATCCCTCCCCAGACTATTTAAAGTCTATGTGGGCAATGAAGACTACTTATGCTGTGACAAAATTTGCTCATTAGTTTCTCTCACTTTACAACACCATGATCTTGTCATTGATCTCTTTATCCTTCCCATTCAAAGGTCAAACATTATTCTAGGCATCCAGGTTAGAACAGTTAGGCCTTACTATAACAAACTATAAGAATCTAACTATGGAGTTTGAATGGTAAGGCAATAAAGTACATCTCCAAGGTAAATCTTATCCGCACCCAAATCCATTCCTAACCACAAAAAAAAAAAACTAACTACCTATAAAGGAATTATTTCTTACTTCTATCTAAAAATTGAAGAGCACATCCTAAATACAGAAGATGATAACATTCCTCACAATATTTCTCACCTACTATAGGAATTTCAATATGTTTTTCAAACCCCCACTCAGTTTCCTCCTTATGGACCTTTAAACCACCAAATCCACCTCATACCTGGCAGTAAACCTGTAAATGTTAAGTCTTATAGGTACCCCCATTTTCAGAAAGGAGAAATAAAGAAACTAATGCAGGAGATGCTACACAATGGGAATATTAGAGACAGTTAGAGTCCCTTCTCATCCCCAGTATTATTAGTCAAGAAAAAAATATGGTTCTTATAGGTTTTTCATCGACTACAGGGCTTTAAATGCTATCACTGTTAAAATAAGATTTCTCATTCCTACAATTGATGAACTACTTGATGAGTTAAATGGAACTAGGATGTTCTCCAAGCTGGAATTGAATGCTAGCTACCATCAGATAAGAGTCTATGAAAATGACATCCATAAGACTACATTTAGAACACATGAAGGGCATTATGAATTTTTGGTTATGCTATTTGGCCTTACCAATGCCCATTTACCTTTCAAGCTACAATGAACATGATCTTCAAACCTTTTTAGGCACTTTATTACAGTGTTTTTTGATGATATACTGATTTATAGTGCCTCATTAGAAGATCGGAAGCTACAACTGCAACAAGTCTTACAGTGCTTGGCCACTCATCAACTATTTTCCAATAAGAACAAATATGAGTTATACAAAGAGACAATTGAATATCTGGGACTGGGACATCTGGTCTCCTTTTAAAGTGTCCAACTTGATAAGAATAAAATTCAAGCAATGATTGAATAGCTAGTTCCAACAAATATTAAACAAACTAGGCCTTACTAGGTACTACATGAAATTTGTACAACATTATGCCACCATAGCTGCCTCAATCATTGATCTCCTAAAGAATGATGCCTTTTAATGGAATGTTAATGCTCAGTACTTATTTACTACTCTCAGGACTACCATGACTCAAGTTCATGTCTTAACTTTACCTGATTTCACCTAAACATTTGGAGTAGAGACAAATGCCTCAAATGTAGGGATTGAAGTTATGTTAACTAAAGTTGGACACCCATTAGCCTTCTTCAACAAGAAGTTAGGACACAAGATGAGATCAGTTTCTACTAATATAAAAGAGTTATATGCTATAACTCAAGTAGTCATGAAGTGAAGACAATATCTTTTGAAAATGAAGTTTATTGTTGTTTACGCCCAAAGAATAATGCAGTAGTTGTAGCACAGCTTTGGGTTGTCGATTCCACAGAGAGACAAATTTAAAGAATAGTAGAAGGAACAAAGAAACTTAAGAAAAATATTAAATGATTAATGGAGAACAAAGATTAATTTTTAAATGCAAATTAAAGTGAAGCAAAGTGACTAACGAAGAAAGTACTCAAATTTGACAAACAGTAAAGCGTCAGGAATCCCTTGCACAAATCTGGTATTTTAATTATTCTTAATTCATTGAATAACTCAATTGGGAACTCAATTCTCAAAATTCTCAATCGGAAGGTGTAGATTTATAAACCAAGATTAAACCAAATGTAACCCTTTGAAAAATCATTCACCACTTTTAAAATACGTAAATTATTATCACTATTGAGAAAATCCAACGACGACACTATACTCAAGAAGCGATATTGTAGCAAAGAATTAAATCAATACAGATAAATAATTGATTCAAGTATAATCAAAGAGCTAATCCATTCAATAGAGAAAGCATTACTGAATCCATAAACGGAATAAATTCTACGATTATTCGGAGAAGAAAACATCATCAATAAATTGAGAATGATAAAATAAAAAAGTTTCAGTAATTGAAAATCAAATACTTAAATTAAAAAATAAAAAATACCATTTACTGTGCAAGTTCATCCCTAGCCCTACTTGAGAATTTAGTTACCCATAAATATAATGGACAACAAAAATCTCAAGGGAAAAATTAGAGCAAACATTAAAGTGCTAAACTTTAAACTTTAAAACTTAAAAGAAATAAATTAAAACTAATAATACATGGAGAGAGAAATTACACTCACAGCTGCTGTGCAGCACTCCCCCGATTGGTAGCAAAATCCTCTAGATTGCACCCCTTGGTAGCAAAGCCTCCGAGATTGCATATCTTGGTAGCAAAGCCTCCGAGATTGCACACTCCTTTGATGAAGTGAAATAGGGCTTTTATAGGGGAACTCCATGAGTGCAATGTGTTTCCAATCCTATGTGGGATGTGGGATGTAGAATGTGTTTCCAACCAATGTGGGATATGGGATTTAAGCTTTCACATGCCCTTCAAAACTTCTGTCCACGCTGAAATCATGCACAGCCTGACCTTTGTCTACTAAAACTGCTATAACTTTCTTTAGAAAAATCATATTTATGAGCTGTAAAATTCTCCAGAAAATAGACATTCGGATTTTTCTAAGCATATATGGCTCATTTCCTATTTATTCCTGAATTATTACAGTTTAAGCCACAAAATCACTTTTGCCACGCTGAAATCACGCATAGCTTAACCTTTGTCTACTAAAACTGCCATAATTTTCTCTAGAAAAATCATATTTACGAGCCATAAAATTCTCCAGAAAATAGAAATCTGAATCTTTCTAAGCATATATGGCTCATCTCCTGGTTTTTCCTAATCAATACAGTTTAATCCATAAAAATGACTGATCTGTACGAGCAATTCTGGCAATTTAGTGAAACTTCATTCCAAGTGCTTATAAATCTGTAAAACAACGAAAAAATAACTCAAAGTAACAAATTCCTAAGCTAAACATATAAATAAATACTTGAGCACTGTTGCACTCAATCGTAGGTCTCCTGTGCTCGATCGCAACAGCAGATTTTAGCTTTTGCATTTTTTTCACATTAAATCCCAAATTTCCTTTGCAATCCTATAAAGCATTAAAAATCATAGAACTAACACAAAATATTAGATTATGACACAACTAAAGAATTAACAAATGTAAATTAAGGGGCCAAAATATGCAATATTTGACACTCATTAATTGTCAAAACAGATCATAGAAGCTTGAAGAACCTAATGAATCAGGTTATTCAAACACCTTAACAGCATCATTACCGAAGCAAATTGCTTGGTTTTGACTATATAATTGTATATAGACATGGTAAAGACAATGATATAGCTGATGCACTCTCCAGAATTCCAAAAATCAACACAACTCCTCCTGAAGACATAATAAGCAATCTTGAAGGTAATTTGATGGCAATTTCTAGTTTTTCCTTTGATCTGATTGCTCAATTGAATAAAAAGAAGAATGTAACTGACCTAGAATTGTTGACTATCCACAAAACAATCCAGGATGGCTTTCCCTTGTATATAAACTACAACATCAAAGAAGAAGTACTCTACCATAAAGATAAACTCATAATCAACTCAACTTTAGAGTTAAAACACCTCTTTATTACTAAGTTTCATTATTCCCCTATTAGAGTTCATTCTAGTATCCTCATAAAACTATTGAGACTATTAATAAAATTTTCATGGTCTCACATTAAAAATGATGTCAAGGAATTAGTGAAAAGTTGTAATGTATGCCAATCAATTAAGTATCCTACCACTAAAGTTGCAGGATTACTACAACCACTGCCTGTGCTAGATTAAGTTTGGGAGGATGTGTCCATGGACTTCATTATTGGACTTCCCTTATCCAAAAGGTGCATTGTGATACTGGTAGTCATTAATAGACTCTTAAAGACTGCCCACTTTGGAGCACTACCTACATCCTACATTGCTAACACTATAGCTCAGTTGTTCATTGATATTGTCATCAAACACCATGGCTTTCCTAAGTCAATGTCTCTGATAGAGACTCCATTTTTCTCAATAAATTCTGGAAGCAACTATTTATTCTAAGTGGTATTACCCTTAGCATGAGTTCATCTTACCATCCAAAGTATGATGGTTAAACAAAAGTCCTTAATAGATGCTTGGAACAATATCTTAGAGCCTTTGTACATGAACAACCCAAAATTGTGGCACACTTTCTTACCTTAGGCAAAATTTTGGTATAATACTAGTCATCATTCAGTTGCAGCTGTTTATAGGAGAACCACACCTACTATCTAAGATTACATTAAGGAATCAACTAACGTAGAAGCAATAGAATATCTGTTGCCCACAAGAACTCAACTACTGCATTAACTCAAGAGAAACCTATTACAGGCTTAATCCGGGATGAAATCTCAAGTAGACAAACACAAGAAGGACTGGTCTTTCAAGGAAGATGATTGGGTCATTGTCAAGTTACAACCCTACAGGCAAGTCTTTATAGCATACAGAGCTAACAACAAACTATGCAAGAGGTATTTTGGACCTTACCAAGTTATCCAAAATATTGGTAAGGTAGCCTATAAGCTACAACTTCTAGTGGATTATAAGATTCATTATGTCTTCTATGTATCAAAACTTAAACCTTACACAGGACCCTCTATAGTTTCAAATATTAGTCCATTACCAATAAGGAGTATCAACAATCAACCTATCATTCTTTCTAAGGCTATATTGGCAATAGAACAAATTATTTGCAAATGGTAACTTATTCCTCAAGTGCTAGTTCAGTGGGAAAGGTTGCTACCTAAAGAAACCTCATGGGAAAACTTTACTAAATTCTTGAAGTCCTACTCTTACTTAAACCTTAAGGACAAGGTTAGTCTCCATAGGGATAGGAATGATACAAGTCAATAAGTAAAGGCTTTCCAGCTGCAACATAGGACAAAAATGGGAGTAACTAAATAAGGCAAGACAATAGAAGGAGAAAGTTGAAGAAATGACAGTGTGATAACAAGGAATGAACCAGTGGACAGTGATTTGGTTCTCGAATGAAGAAGAAGCACACGAATCAGAAGCACTCTTTTAAGTCTTATATGACTCTAGCCTAAAAGAAAGTAGTTATAGTAGTTACAATTCAGTTACAAGGTTGTTAGCTGTTATATAAGCTGTTAGTAAGCTTTGATGATGTAACTAACTACCTAACAAGAACATCCAGACTATAAGTACCCTATTACAGCATCATTGAGGACATTGAATAAGAAATCATTTGAGGAATTTCATAGAGAAATCCTTAGGAGTTGTCATTTACTCGAAAGAATGAACCTTTTTTTCCTTTACCTTCTTCATCTCTTTCTTTTCTTCTTCCATCCATCCTAACAGGGTGGTTCGACTAGCAGAGGATAGTGAACCCGGCGTCAAAATATGGCTTCTATTGAGCTGATTCCAATGGTACCATGGGTGCGGTTTTCCGACCACCGATTGGCTCGATATAGTAAAAAGTATTTAAAGATTTAAAAAAATTAAATCAATGGGTTTATTGAATTAACTCATTTATTTAGTTAAGAGAAATTTTAATCCCAAGGTCATTTTGGCCATAAATAATTTGGCCACAATGCTAACTTGTGCATGAAGTGTGGCAAGTTAGTATTCTCAATATATATATATATATATGTGTGTGTGTGTATTATTTGGTTAATAATGTTATAATTCCTTTTACTAATACACAAATATGCCATATATAAAGTGTGGCCCTTTAATTCGCATGGGTGAGGTGTGAGGGTGGTCCGACCAGTGAAGGACAACGATTATGGTGCCGAAATGTAGTTCTCATTGAACTGATTCAATAGTGAACTTATTTGACTACAAGTTGACTCGATATCACAAAAAGTCTCCAAATATTAAAATTATTAAATCAATGGGTTTATTGAATTACTATATTACCTTTGTATTTGGTTACAAGAAATTTTAATCCTTGTAGCCATTTTGTTCCTAAATAATTTATGCATATGTAACTAACAATTTTTGGCTCAATGGTTATCGTCTGAACTCAAATGTACTTGAGTGTCTTAAGGCCTTGATGTTGATTACTCAGGTCAATAACTCTTTTTTATGGAAAAGAAGAGTTGTTGTGTAGGTATTACAAGAAAACCTGTCTTCAGGGACATACTCGTTTCCATTTCTGAAAGCATTTAGCTATAATGGCTTTCAACGCTTGAAATTTAACTAGGACAGGCATTTCCATGATAAAAAGTCCCAATTCTTTCATTTATATTTGAATTTTCTCGAAAGAATTCTTTTTTTTTTTTAAAAATCTTAATATTTCGTTGCTGACAAGGGGAATAAAATTATTTAAAAATGCTTTTGTAATGAACAGGATTAAAATACCTAAAGCATGAAAAAGTCATATTCTTCTTCATTTTGCTTCACAATTTTCAATCCTCTCTCTCTTTCCTCATCTTTTTCTCTCTCTCATTGCTTCCTCCTATTTCTCTCTTCCTCATTTTCTTTTTCTCTCTCTGCATACCTCTTTCTTTCTCTCTCCATAACCTTCGAAATAGCCATCGTCGTCGCTTCCAAGACATTGTTGAGTCCAACTCCATTGGGTAAGACCCTCTTTCACCTATTTATTTATTTTTAAGTGCATTTTTTGTTTTGTTAATTTATTTCACAAGATTTTGAATAAAATATGAGATTTGGGGTTTGGTATTTGAGTTTTAGGGTTATACAATTTTTTTTATTAATTAGAGACAATATAAAATTATTGTTGAATTAAAACAATAACTTTGTAGAATATGTACTTTGTAGATAGAAAAAATAATTGAAAGAAATGAGGTTTGTGTAAAGGAATAAAGAGATATTTTGTTATTGGTTGTGTAAAGTTTTGGTTAATTAGTGACAATATGAGATTATTGGTGATGATGATGCATTGTATAATAGGTATTTGTAAAGAGAAAAAATAATTAGACGAAATGAGGTTTATGTAAAATGAACTAACAAGAAAAAGAAAAATTAAAGGTGATGTAAAGTACTGATATTTAAGGTTTTTAAGTGACTAGCTTATGTAATAATTAACTAGCCTAATTAAGGACATGTTATACTAGACTTATGAAAATTGTCTAGTATCCATTGACTAGTGATTGGTTTTTTTTTTTTTTAAATTTTCACTTGTAACCGATTAGATTGATTTCTTATTGATTGGTTGTAAATTGCCTGGTCTGAATTCAAAACTATCTAAAACCATTATCCATGTTTGGTAATAATAACCGATGATAATATTTTCATAGTTACATTTTAATTTTGAATATGATCTATATTAATAATTTACAAATTTAAATCTCATAAATAATTAAAAATTCATAGACAAAATATCTTACATACTTCATAAATTACAAAATTCATACAAATGTTTTACATATCATAATGTTCTCAAGTGTCATGTTTTACTTCAATAGTACAATCATCATTATTTAAATAAGATAATGAAGATAAAAAGTGCAATCAATGAAAATAAAAGCAATACACTACCAATAATAAAACATCTCATCATGGCCCAACCATAGAAGCTAATATATCGTGGCTCATTATCGTGGCCACAGTGGGGATTGTTGCCTAACAGGACTATCGATTCAAATAAAGTTATTCATCTGATCTTGTCAACCAAAATTGATTTACAAATAAATCAATTTATTATATCAATTTACTCAAATTTATTGCATATAGACATACTAGATGCACAGGGCATCGATTGAAACGTCTCCCATTATTCTTGGGACTGTGAGCAACATGCATATGCATGTGCTCATTTCCATATGCACAAACTAGTGTCCTCGTCATACCACTACATAATTATTACCAATTATTAAAATGATATTCTATAATCAACAACACACACATATTTATAATTTAAATGATTCGTTCAAGCCTAATATTTAAGAAAACTAATAAAAAATAAATCACCTTACCATCAAATTAATTTAATCCATACATCCAACTAACATAAATAATTTTAGAAATAATATCCCAACATCAAACATGAAAAAACTCAACGGAGGAAAACAATATCCATCAACAAAACATCATACAAACTGATTATTTGAAGGCATACTATGGTGCTGAATGTCACTAGAAGCGGGAGGACGATGGGCTGGGAAATGGTTGTGGCCCTATAAACAGGTGTATTGACAGAGCTTGATGAATATGGTGCTTTTAGAAGGACAAAAGGCCATTATAGGAAGGGGTGAAATGTCTCTCTATCTATACTCTCTAAGGAAACCGGTAACCTCGTACCCATAACCCATTCTCATGTGGGGCGTAAATCCAAGTGGTGGTATAAGAGGAGGGCACGTAAATTAAGATGGGCGAGTACATATGCCTATTGAGAGCCAACATCAATCGTTTGCTCCATGAAAACCAGTAAGTTCAACCTTTATTTCTCATTCCTTGAACCAAGCCAAATCCTTTTATTATATTCATTCTTAAACAATAAAAAATGCCTTGTGATATAGCATGCTCCCAACTGGTACCACATCACTCATATCTCTGAGTATATCCATGCACTCATTAATCTGTGACTCCACATTGCTCACACTCGAAGATGACTGGACGAAAGCCTTCTCCACCTTACACAACTCAGTTATATTGGGATCCATGGTAGGGGATTTCCCTTACTTCTTAGGTCTCTGCCCATTAAGGTCGATCCGAATGATGTTCGCCACTTATGCCCAACTACTTCATCAACAATGGCATTGGACACTTCCTTGGGTTAGAAGAAGCTATATTGATCATGCACCACTGAAGTAGGTGTAAGTTGAGACTCGAGTGATATGGCATCATCATCGCTCCTCTTTTCCAGATTTTCAATTTCTCCCATAATATTGTCAAATAATGGATGATAGGTGATAAGTGCTTAAATAGTCATATTTAAGCCCCTTAATTTACACTTGTTAGGCTTTTGTTTATATCTTTTAGTAGATTCTACTTCATTTTTGTGTTTTCTGTGTTTTTCATAGGTCTTTAGACAAAAAAAGACATTTTGAAACTCTAAGGAACAAAAAGTGAAGATCTGCAAACCAGCAAAGGTGTGCTTAAGCGCACCTCTCTTTTAATCGAGCGCACAGGCACTCGACTGCACACTTAGAAGGCTCGAGCACACACATACGCTCGAGTGCAGACTCATGTGATTGAGCGCACACGTACCAGAGGCGGCAGAGCCATATTTGGAAAGAAGTCTTCGGACCTTAAATTGGAAATTAGGGTTTCGGGGTACCCTTAGAGCCCTCTATATAGACTTGTAAAATACAGAAAATACTTTTGGATTTAGCTTGAAGTTGTAAGCTTTAGAGAGGAATTGACGACTCGTCTCCTCAGTATTCTTCGGGTTTTATTTTTCTCTTTTAGTTTATGATGTTTAGTTTACTTAGCATATGTAACTAACTTCCTAATAGGGCTCGATTGAATCCCTAATTATGCTTTCCTGTATATATAATCATTGATTGCCTTTGCAAATAGCCGTGTTATAATTCTTTAATTGATTAATGTATGTTTTATTGAATTCCTCATATGTGTGTGTCTGATCAACGTATGCATGTGGTATGGATCAGTTAATTAGATCAATTTGGAGGACCGAGTCCTGAGTCTGACAATAGTAACAAAAGAAATCCACACTGGATTCTTGGGTTAATCAACATGGAAAACCGGGAGCGGACCAAACCCTAGGTCTCGTGTGGTTGTCAATTTCCACAGACATTATGCTCTCTTAAGGAATAACTCAGTATACGTCATGCTGAATCCCTTAAGAGAGAAAAGAGTTAGAGTATACACCATGCCTAACTCATTTCTTAGGGAGATCAATAGCCTAAGGAGTGGACCAAGCCCTTAGGTTGACAACCATTAGGTATTCATGGTAGGACTATTGCATTGGCACTTTACTTACTAGGAAAGTATGATTAGTGGTGGATATCAAAGCCTTATGTTTTTATTATTATTAATTCACACTCAACATTTATTTATATCTTTTTATATTGCGAAACTAATTCTAAATCGAAATTCACCAATCCCTGTGGAGATTATCTCGCATTTGCACACTATGCTACTGTTGACCTTGTGCACTTGCAAGTAAAACTGTACGATTATTTGCTTATTAATTTAGGTAGATAAATGCACAACAAGTTTTTAGTGCCATTGCCGGGGATTGCACTAAATTTCTTTCTAGAATTATTTTTGTTTAGTTTAGTAATTTTTATTTATTCTGTTTTATTTTTCTCAAAAATCTCAAATTTTAAGTTTATGTTTTTTCACCTTTATTTTTGTTTCATAAAAAACCTAATCTTTTTCTTTTTCGTTTTCTGTGTCAAGTACTACAGCAAAACTCTCTGTGCCACTTGCGATCGAGTGCACCCCTCTGTGCAATCAAGCGCACTTGAGGCAAAGAGTTACCCGAGAAGCAGTGTTGAACTGCTGCACTGAAGCAATTGTTACCGATTCATGCAAGGGCTTCGATCTAGGAACCCTACCATTGTTCCACTCGACATAGAGATTAAGTGGACCATTTGACAAAGGCCTAGAAACAACTTTGAGGAGAACGAAGAAGAATTCGAGGGAGAAGCACCAATGGAACAGCTAGAAAACCAACAACCACCTGAGCGAAGACCTATGAAGCAATCCTTCATTCCACAGAACCTCAACCAACCATCATGCATTGCTTACCAACCAGAGGCGGAAGGCAATTATTACATATCTTTGTAGATACTCAATGCTTGGACTCATTTTAGGGGTACACCTATTGAGGATCCACACTTGCACCTTCAGGAATTCTTTGACCTCTGCAAGTCCCAACACATCTAGGGCCTAAATCAAGAGGGAATTAGGTTAATTCTTTTCCCTTTTTCATTAAAAGATAAACCTAAGTTGCGACATAATTCATTTCCTACAGATTCTATCCATACATGGGAAGAACTATCCAGTAAGTTCCTAAGGAAATTTTTTCCAACACAAAAGACAAGGCAGATGAGGAAGGAGATTCAATCTTTCCAACAAAGAAATGGAGACCTTTTCTTTGAAGCATGGGGACACTTTAATGAGCTGCTTCTCAAATGTTCACATCACAACCTACCTCAAGATGAGCTGATAGTAGCCTTTTATTAGGGTCTAAATGACATGAATAAAGGTATTACTAATTCAGGTTGTGGAGGTGTGCTGATGGAGAAGAGCAGTGAAGAAGCCATGGAGCTGTTTGAGGCATTGAGTGAGCACACCCAACAATTCTCATCCATAGGGAGAAAAAGAGTAAAGAGTAAGGGCATGTATGAAGTTAACTTAATTGGTGGAATTTCAATTCAGATGGCTGCTATAGAAATGAAGCTAGATATGCTTGTAAAAGCCATGACTGCTCAGAACGCCTCACCAAGTCCACAAGCCACATAACTCCAGGTATGTGCTTTATGTTCTTAATTTGATCACACCTCTGAGACTTGCCATTTATATTCATCTATACTTCCCGAGCAAGCAAACTATGTGGGACCAAACAGTGTATATGCAGATACCTACAATCCTGGATGGCAAAACCACCCCAACCTCTCATGGAGCAATAATCAAAATGCCCTGAACCTTCAAGGGCAACAAAGGAATTTCCACCAAGCAGCCCAACCAGTACAAGAGTCAAAGAAGAGTGACCTAGAGAGTATGGTAAGGCACTGATAATGTTACAAAAATAGTTTATGACAGATGGAAGGCAAATTCAAATTGAGCAAAGACAAACAATTGCAAAGCATGAGTAAACCATCCAAAGACTGGAAGCAAAAATGGGCCAAATGGCTAAGGAGCTAAGTAGACGAAGACAAGGAGAATTTCCAACCCAAACAATGCCTAATCCTGGAGGACATCAACAACTGAAGGCCATTACAACTCTCAGAAATGGTAAGATCATAGGAGTTAATAAGCTAGCACAAGCATGTCCAGCTAAGCCATCCACAACCAAGGTAAGTGAAATAGAGAAGTGGAATGCACCTCCCTTCCCTCAAAGGTTAGTAAAGCCAAAGAAAGATAAATTGCTTGATATTTTTGAAACTTTGAGAAAAGTAGAAATTGACATTCCCTTATTAGATGTAATTAAATAAATTCTCACTTATGCTAAAATTTTAAAAGATTGTTGCACTAATAATAGAAAGTTTCATGAGCATGAAACAATGGCTCTAACTAAAGAGGTAAGTGCGGTATTGTTAAAAAAACTACCACCAAAGCTAAAAGATCCAGGTAGTTTTACCATTCCTTGTAGGATAGGTGACCAATTTTTTGAGCGTGCACTATTGGATTTAGGAGCAAGTGTCAATTTGCTGCCATATACAATAGTTGAAAAGCTAAGTTTGGGGGAGCTTCAACCAACCTCCATCACTTTGCAATTGGCAGGCAGAAGCATCAAAAGACTAAGAGGTATTCTTGAGAATGTCCTGGTAAAGGTAGGTGAATTTATTTTACCTGCTGATTTTATTGTACTAGATATAAAAGAATCTTCTATGCCAATATCTCTGCCCATCATCTTAGGAAGACCCTTTATGAGAATTGCCGATACAATAATTAATGTGAAAAAAAGTATTGTAAGTATGACGGTAAATGGTGAGACAATAGAATTTAAGATATTTGATGCATTGAAATTATCCCAAAATGATCATGATGATGAATGTTTTCATGAATGTATGATGCAAAGTGCTGTCAAGAAAGCTTTTCAGATCTATCACACTGATCCATTGGAGGCCACCCTCACCCATAGCTTCACAAGTTTGGATGTTAAGCTAGAATCTGAAGATATTACTGATGACATCATTGACGCTGTGCACATCCTTGAAGCCTCTCCAAAGCATCCAAGTAAGTTTACTCCTCCGTTTGAAACTTTTGTGCATATTAATACTACTTTTCTCTCATCTATTGTCCAGGTACCAAACTTGGAATTGCAGCAGTTGCAAGCAAGAAATCAAATAGTCACGGTACATGGACACAGAGTCACACCACACTCTGAAATTACAATGCAACCAAGAGATGAAGAATTAGCACTCCAGACTGTCCAGTATGCAGCAGCAACAAGAACACTTGAGCTATATGCGGAGGACTTTAGGTATTCCCTTCCAAAAGATTAGCGCAGACGCTACTGTAGAGAGTGTTTGAGCAGTTCAGACTTTGAAAAACACGTAGCTCAAGTAACACTATTGATATCAGTGGTACTGAGGCCACTGAGTATAGAGGTTGGGACTTTTATAGAAGTGCTGCCCACAGCTTCAATTCACTGTCGCCCACAAGTTGTTTGCTAAAAATACTCAATGAAAGCCTAGCAGTGAAAATAGTGCACCGTCTAGCTAAAGACGTAAAACTTAGTGCTCATGGGAGGCACCCCACAGCATATCTATTTCATTATAGTATTTTATTTTCTTGATAATATTTATGTTTATTTAACTATTTATTATCCATATTTCTTGTTTTCCAGCGCAACGTTTATTTTTCTTTTTCAGGAACCTAGTGCATGCATCAAGTTCAAGTTTGGGGGCATGCTATGAGCAATACCAGTCATCTAGTTCTCCATCTCCCAGGTCAGATCTTTCCATGTCACTTACATATTAGGGACAATGTGTATATTAAGTTTGAGGGTAGGGGGAGACACATGCACACACTATGTCCCAGTTTTTTTAAAAAAGATAAATGCATGTTCATTTTGTTTTGAAAATTTTGGTTGATTTAAAACAAATATGATAAAACTTCATTAGTAAGCTTAAAATCTAGAACATATAGCCTTGTAATAAGAATTTTAAAAGCTTAATTACCTACCTCAAGGCACTTAAGAATTTACAAGTTTGATATAAATCTGACACGAGCACATTAGCACACAATTGTGTGGGGTATGACATCTAAGTTTTTATAAATATGTTTCCATGACCCAACTGTAATCGGTTAACTTGCTAGAAGAACACTTTGGCATAGAAAAATAAAGAAAAAATGTTTATTATGTAAAAGAAAAAATAAAATGCTCCTAATGATCATTAAATAAACTTTCTGCTGAGTAACTGGACCTCTTGCCTTAGTAAACAGTGAGTGTTTACGTCAAAAGGTGAGAATTAAGCATTTAATGATCCTAAAAAAATTTCACTAAGTAACTGGACCTCTTGCCTCAGTAATTAGTGAGTGTTCACGTCAAAAGGTGGGAATTTCACTTGGTAGCATTGAGACCAGTTAGTTTCGTAGCCTTTTTGTCTCGAGTTAGTAAGTCCTTAGAGGTGTCTTTACACCTAATGACCTAAAACCATCTGGTTTGGGTGTCATTGGCTAAACACTCGTTACAAGAGTCAATTAGAAAGCTTATTGGAACTCAACATGGTAAGAATCTCATGATAAAAGAAAAAGAAAAGAAGTAAAAAAAAAAACTATGCCATTATTGTTCTTTCTGATAAGGAATTTGATGAAGGTTTGGACATCGAAACACTATACATTAGAAATATTTGGAAGCTCCATCTTCTATGTGCTAATTCACCACACACTAAATCAAAATTGTGATGCCTTAAACCAACCTTGTGTAAGTAACATGAACTTTTAAAATCCTTATTCACTATGTGTTTTTATTATAAGCTTACTCATGAATAATCATCATGGTTTTATGTGCAACCCAAATTTTTAGATATCATGAAGAATGAATTTATCTTTGATTTTGTTTTTATATAGTCTTTCATTTTGTATTGCTAAGGGACTAGCAATATGTAAGTTTGGGGGTGTGATAAGTGCTTAAATAGTCATATTTAATCCCCTTAATTTACACTTGTTATGCTCTTTGTTTATATCTTTTAGTAGAATCTACTTCATTTTTGCGTATTCTGTGTTTTTCATAGGTCTTTAGAGAAAATAAGACATTTTGGAGCTCTAAGGAAAAAAAAGTGAAGATATGCAAACCAGCAGAGGTGTGCTCGAGCACACCTCTCTTGTGATCGAGCGCACGGGAACTCGAGCGCAGACTTAGAAGGCTCAAGCTCACACATGGGCTCGAGCGCAGACCCATGTGATCGAGAGCACACACACTTGAGGCAACAGAACCAGATTTGGAAAGAAGTCTCCGGACCTTAAATTAGAAATTAGGGTTTCGCGACACCCTTAGAGCCTTATATATAGACTTGTAAAATATAGAAAACATACTTTTGGATTTAGCTTGAAGTTGTAAGCTTTGGAGAGGAATTGACGACTCGTCTCCTCAGTATTCTTTGGGTTTTATTTTTCTATTTTAGTTTATGATGTTTAGTTTACTTAGCATGTGTAACTAACTTCCTAATAGGGCTCAAATGAAGCCCTAATTATGCTTTCCCGTATATATAATCATTGATTGCCTTTGCAAATAGCCATGTTATAATGCTTTAATTGATTAATGCCTGTTTTATTAAATTCCTCATACGTGTGTGTCTGATCAATGTATGCATGTGGCATGGATCAGTTAGTTAGATCAATTTGGATGACCGAGTCATGGGTCTAACAATAGTAACAAAAGAAATCCATGCCGGATTCTTGGGTTAATCAACATAGGAAATCAGGAGCGAATTAAGCCCTATGTCTCGTGTGGTTGTCGATTTCCACAGACCTTATGCTCTCTTAAGGGACAACTCAGTATACGCTATGCTGAATCCTTTAAGAGAGAAAAGAGTTAGAATATACACCGTACCTAACTCATTGCTTAGGGAGATCAATAGCCTAAGGAGTGGACCAAGCCCTTAGGTTGATAACCATTAGGTATTCATGATAGGGCTATTGCATTGGCACTTTACTTATTAGGAAATTATGATTAGTGGTGGATATCAAAGCCCTATGTTATTATTATTATTAATTCACACTTAACATTTATTTCTATCTTTTTATATTGCGAAACTAATTCTAAATCGAAATTCACCAATCCCTGTGGAGATGATCTCGCATTTGCACACTATGCTATTGTTTACCTTGTGCACTTGCAAGTAAAACTGTATGATTATTTGCTTATTAATTTAGGTAGACAAACACACAACAGTAGGCTTCAAAGGGTCCCCATGTGTGTTTTCTAGTGGCAACTATCCCCTAAAAGATGATTGACATTTTCTCTAGATGAGGTGGTGGATTAGTCATAAAGTCTTTGCACTATAGATTCTCATGTGATCATAAAAGATAATCATATTAGTGACATTGTTTATACAAACAAAAACAATGTCACATATTAAAATTTTAAAATAAACAGTGATTATGATAAGAAGAATGGTAGTACTGCATTCACAAAGAGTTCCCAAATACCATCCACAACCGTTATGTGTCGCACATTTATTTACCTAAATAAATAAGTAAATAACCGTATAGTTTTACTTGCAAGTGCACAAGGTTAATGGTAGTATAGTGTGCAAGTGCGAGATCATTTCCACAGAGATTGGTGAATTTCATTTTAGAATTAGTTTCTTAATAAAAGAAGATCAAAATAACTGTTGAATGTGAATTAATAATAATGAGTCATAGGGCTTTGATATCCACCACTAGTCATACTTTCCCAATGAGTAATAGTTCAATGCACTAGCCTTCCTATGAATACCTAATGGTTGCCAACCTAAGGGCATGGTATCTACTCCTTAAGCTATTGATTTCCCTAAGCACCGAGTTAGGCATGGTATCTACTCTAACTCTTTCTTTTCTTAAGGGATTCAACATGGTATCTATTGAGTTGTTCCTCAAGAAAGCATAAGATTTATGGAAATCGACAACCACATGAGACATAGGGCATGGTATCTACTCTCGGTTTCTCATATTGATTAATCCAAGAATCCGGTGTGGATATCTTTTATTACTATCGTTAGGCCTAGGACTCGGTCATCCAAATTGGTCTAACTAACTAATCCATACCACATGCACATATCGATCAAACATACACATATGAGGAATGTAAATAAGCACAGGCATTAATCAAGTTAAGCATCATAATCAAGGCTATTGCAAAGATAATTAATGAATATATACATGGGAAAACATAACTAGGGCTTCAATCGAGCCCTATAAAGAGTTAGTTACGCATGCTGTCTAAGATAAACATCATAGCATAAACTAAACATAAACTATAAAACCCGAAGAATACTGTGGAGATGGGTTGTCAATCCTCTCCAAAGCTTACAACTCCGAGCTAAGCAAAAGATAAAAGAAGTGATACTTTGTGTGTGTTTTACAGGTGTATTTATAGGGCTTGAGTAATCCGAGAAGACTCTGGAAACCCTAACTTCCAAAAACGCAAAACTTACTTTATTTCCAAAACTGGTTCTGCCATTTTACTATTCACGCTCGTACATATGCGCTCGATCGCATGCACTTTGCGCTCGATCGCAAGTGCTGCACTCGATCCTTCTTGTGTGCGCACGATCGTTTATGCACTCGATTGCACTCAGTAGTGCGCTCGATCGCACTTTGACCAGAAGCTGCTCCAGGATTTCTAGATTTCTTCTTTTAGGTGCCAAAAATACTTCTTTTTCTTCAAGACCCTATAAAAACTTGTGAAACACAAAAACGAAGTAAAATGGACTAAATTAACATAACTAAGGACTTAACAAATGTAAATAAGGGGGCTTAAATATGAATATTTAAGCACCTATCACACCCCCAATCTTACATATTGCTAGTCCCTTAGCAATACAAAACTACAAACTAAAATAAAAAATAATGACATACAGATAGATCCAATATTCATAGTGTCCACAAAAGTTTTTGTCTTCACACAAAACTATGATGCGCATTCATGAGCAAACTTAACAAATATAAACACATCTTTTGCAATGAATAAGAGTTTTGAACGCAAATCACTTTCATGGGGCAGTTTAAGACATCACAAGTTTGACTTTAGTGTGTGGTGAACTAGCACATAAAAGATTAGATTTCCAAATAATTCTAATGTGTAGTGTTTCGATGACTCAAGATTCACCAAATTTCCTATTAGAATCAACAAAGATGGCATAGATTTTCTTTTTTTATTTTATTTGTGAGATTTTTGCCAAGTTAGTTCCCTTAAGCTTTCTATTTGACTTACGTAACAAGTGTTTAGCTAATGACTCCCAAACCATATGGTTTTAGGGCATTAGGTGTAAAGATACCCCTAAGGACTTTCTGAATCGAGTAAAAAAGGCTACGAAACATAACAAGTCTTAATGCTTAGTTCCCTTAAGCTTTCTATTTGACTCATGTTGCGAGTGTTTAGCCAATGGCTCCCAAACCAGATGGTCTTAGGGCATTAGGTGTAAAGACACCCCTAAGGACTTACTAACTTGAGTAAAAAAGGCTACGAAACTTAACAGATCTTAATGCATCAATAAGAATTTCCACCTTTTGACGTGACACTCACTGCTTACTGAGGCAAGAGAGCCAGTTACTTAGTGGAAAGTTCCCCTTTTTTTTTTGCCAAAGCATTAATCTAACAGGTCATCTGGTTCACAGTCGAGCAAAAGAAACATACAAATCAAAATTACATGTCATACCCCACACAACTATGTGCTAATGTGCTCGTGTTAGTTCAAAGTCAAACTTGTGAATCTTTAAATGCCTAAAAGTAAGTGATTTATGTTCAAAACTTAATTATTGGCCTATATGTTCAAAGTTTTAAGCTCACTTATGAAGTCAAATCATACTGTTTGTTTAGATCACCCAACATTTTTGGAACATAATGAACATGCATTTATCTATAAAAACAAAAAAACAAAAAAATGGGACATAGTGTGTGTGTAAGTGTGTCCCCATACCCCCAAACTTAAATTGCACATTGTTTCCAATGTGTGAATAGCATAAAAGAAGCTGACTTAGGAGATGGAGAACTATATGGCTGACATGGCTCGTAGCACGCCCCCAAACTTCAACTAGATGCACTCACTCTGTCATTGAAAAAAAAAGACAAACAAACATAAAATGGAAAACAAGTAATAATGAACAACTATAGAAAAGCAAAGACTAACAATAACATAAAATAAAATACTAAAAAGGATATGTTTTGGGGTGCCTCCCATGAGCGCTAAGTTTAACGTCTTCAGCTAGACGGGGTATCCTCTCACTGCTGATCATCAAGTGGTGCAGTCGAAGAGATACCAGCTGCCGAGGGTAGGCGATCAAGAATGACTTGTAGCATCACCTCCTATCGTGCAAATCGTGCCTCCAAACTATCTATGTGCTGGTGCACGAGGGATGTGACTACAGAGACCTTATCGTGGAAGGAGGACAACTCAGCGAGAAGGTGCTGGGACTATGTGGGTCTTATGTCTGGATGGTCCTCCTCTCACAGTAGGCTAACTGCAGGGGTCTCTGTCTCCATATGATCCTCCTCAATGCTCTCAGCTGTAGGTGCAGGGGCTGAGAGGCCTCTTGGAATGTGAGAGAGACTATGTGTCCATTAAGCCTTCCCGAAGAAGGGATGCTCTCGCACTGGTCCGTCACTGGTGGTCCCCTTAATCCCTTTCTTCTTGATGATGTACGAGAGTAAGAATGGGAATGGGAGCCCCCATGCATTGGCCGTGGTGGTCTGACGGCCATGGACATGATCCCAAAATTTATGCAGCTGGCTCCATATAACAGCGGGAAGAGAGTACCAGTGACCTCTGTGGAAGGCATACAACACCTATAGAAACTGGTCTCTCCTCTGTGTCTTATGCCCCAATGGACACACATTACACTGGAGAATGGTGTCCACTAGCCAAAGCCATGGAGGCAACTTGGACCGGCTCGCTGCATTATTGTGTCTATCGGCGTACTGGCCAGCGCACATGTCCTCAATAATCGTGGATAGATCAAAAGAGTCTGGTTACTCCTCGATATCGATGTCCTCCGGAGGGGACTCATCACAGCAATGAAGAGCAGTGACTATATTGGCACTAGTCACCTCGATGGATGTGCCCTAGACTGAAGAGGTCAATACGCCCGGTTTATTGCAGTCAAAGGACAGACCCTCATAGAACTGGACCACCAGCTGAGTGTAAGCAGTCGAGCAGGCTGGTTTAAAAAGTCTTTTCAACCTCCGGTGTTTAAATGCTTGGACTGCCCATTGAGTGGCATCCATTTGCATGAATACGTCATCGATGGCGAAGGTGGTCTCGAATAAGAGTTCTCTCTGCTCTATGCTTGGTCGGGATGACTGGGCACGGCTGCTCGAAGCACGGGAGATGTAAGCGGTTTGCTTGGACATATTGATCCTATTTTCTGTCAATTTTGTGATCGATCTCGAATATGTTTGCTCGATCGCACACTGGACTATACGCTCGATCGCAATTGACGTGCGCTCGATCGCACATGGTCAGTCATTTCGTCTAACAACTTGTGGGTGTCAACAGAAGAAGCTATGGTGTTTGATGTTTGAATTTGTTCCTACCCTCCTGCATAACCAGAATACCATTACTCACCCAAACAATATAGTATGTATGCAATGAATTTAGAAAAAAAATAAAGAAATAATGAATATAATTGTGGGTGATTATGTGATTAAAAATATGTTGGATAAGCATACTGCTAATCACGGATTGGTGGCAGAGTGTGGTGGTTGATGCTCTGGACGGTGTGCTTTGTGTTGTGTGAATGATGGTTGGTGGTGAGTGATTGATTAGTGATGATTTCGTGGTGAGTGAGGGAGTGATAACGAGAGTGAGAGTGGTGTGTTGTGGACGAAATAGTGTGAGTGACAGAGAGTGTGAGTGAGTGAGTGAAAGTAGGTTGTTTTAAAGTAAGCACATGAGTCTCTGTCACGAGTGCGCTTGATCGCACTAGCTTACGCTCAATCGCACTCTTGCACTAAAGCACATTGAATGGTGCGCTCGATCGCAAGCAGTGTGCATGGACAAAAATAAAAACTTACTGCAGCTGAAATGAAAAATTAGGAACAATACAACCTTACCATGTGTTAGTGGCCTTAGTGCCACTAACCTTAATAGAGATGCTTGAGCTGTATGGGTCAGTGAATATGAACTACTCAAGCACTCTCGTGCTACTTGGTTGGAAGGAAGCACTTAGAATCCACCTTTTGTGGCTCCAGCGCTTGTATCTCAGCTGTATACTGTATTGATTCAAGTGCCAAGTCTTCATCTCTTGGAGGGAAGTTAATATCGAGGTATGGCTTGGCTCTGTGTCCATTTATCGTAAAGAGCTGATTTCTATTGGGACCACAGACCTCTAAAGCACCATGAGGGAAGACCTTGGTGACCATGTACGGACCATACCATCTGGACTTGAGCTTGCCTGGGAACAGTCTCAATCTTGAGTCATATAGCAACACCTTTTATCCTACATGGAACTCTTTCCTCACTAGTTGTTTGACATGATAGGCTTTTGTCCGTTCCTTGTATAATTTGGCATTCTCGTAGGCATCATATCTCAATTCTTCAAGTTCATTTAGATGCAGCTTCCTTTTCTCACCCACTTGTTTCATGTCAAAGTTGAACTGCTTTATGGCCCAATATGCTCAATGCTCTAATTCTACCGAAAGATGGCATGCGTTTCCGAAGACTAGGCGGTAGGGAGACATGCCAATTGGAGTCTTATAAGCTGTCTGATATGCCTATAGAGCATCATTTAAGCGTAAAGACCGATCCTTCCGATTAGGCTTCACTGTCCTTTCTAGGATTCCTTTGATCTCTCGGTTGCTAATCTCCACTTGGCCAGTGGTTTGAGAGTGATATGGAGTGCCAACTTTATGAGTGATCCCATATTTTTGGAGTAGTTTGGCAAAAGAACGATAATGAAAGTGGCTGCCCCCATCACTGATAATTGCTCTTGGAGTCCCAAATCATGTAAAGATGTTAGTCTGTAAGAACTTTACAACTACTTTATGATTCTTAGTTTTTGATGGGACAGCTTCAACCCATTTGGACATATAATCCACACCTACAAGAATATATAAATAACCAAAGAAGTTAGGAAATGGACCCATGAAATCAATGCTCCATACATCAAAAAGTTCTACTATATGAATATTCTGTAGGGGCATCTGATTTTGGGAAGAGATGTTACCTATCCACTGGTATCTATCACATAAGTTACAAAAGAAGAAAGCATCTTTAAACAGATTAAGCCAATAAAAACCAGATTGTAGTACCTTAAGAGCTGTTTGTTTTGCCCCAAAATGTCCTCCACAAGCAAACTGATGGCAATGTTGTAATATGCTTAAGTGCTCCTCTTCTGGAATACATCGTCGGATGATTTGATCGGGGCAAAATTTGAAGAGGTAAGATCATCCCAATGGTAGTGTCTTGATAGAGATATCAGCAACTTCTTTTCTTATGTAGTCATACCTGGGGGAAAAACTTTTGCAGTTAAATAATTTACAATATTAGCATACCATAGAAGTGTTACCTCTAGAACGAACAATTGTTCATCAGGGAAGTTCCCATTCAAAGGTAATTCTTTGTCGTCATTCTCATAGGGTAGCCTTGACAAATGATCTACAACTACATTCTCACTGCCTTTCTTGTCTTTGATCTCCAAATCAAATTCTTGTAATAGGAGTACCCATTTGATTAGCCTAGGCTTCGCATCTTTCTTAGAAAACAAATATCTCAAAGTAGCATGGTCAGTGAATACAATAACTTTAGAACTAATAAGATATGATCTAAACTTCTCTAAAGCAAAAATAACAGCTAACAATTCTTTTTTAGTAGTAGAATAGTTAAGCTGAGTATCATTTAAAGTTCTTGAAGCATAGTATATAGCATGATGTACCTTATTGACTCTTTGGCCTAATAAAGCCCCCAAGGCGAAGTCACTAACATCGCACATCAACTCGAATGGGAGATTCCAATATGGTGCTATCATTATTGGGGCAGAGGTGAGAACATCCTTCAATGTGTTGAAAGCTTTCATACAGTCATTAGTCCATTCAAACTTTGTATCTTTAGCTAACAATGCACATAGAGGTCTAGAGATCTTGGAGAAATCCTTGATGAATCTTCTATAAAATCCAGCATGTCTAAGGAAACTTCTGACTCTCTTGACTATTAGAGGAGGAGGCAACTTTGAAATGATGCCTATTTTAGACTTGTCTACCTCAATACCTTTGTCAGAGATGGAATGACCCAATACAATGCCTTGTTGAACTATAAAGTGACATTTCTCCCAATTAAGCACTAAGTTGCTCTCTTCACATCTCTTTAGGACACTCTCCAAATGACTTAGGCATTCATCAAAATTGGAACCAAAAACACTAAAATCATCCATGAATACCTCAATGAATTTCCCCACTATATCGGAAAAAATACTCATCATACATCTTTGAAAAGTGGCTGGTGCGTTGCATAAACCGAATGACATTCTTCGATAAGCAAATGTAACAAAGGGACATGTGAAGGTAGTTTTTTCTTGATCCTCGGGTGCTATGGAAATTTGCTTGTACCAACTGTACCCATCCAAGAAGCAGTAATAACTGTGACCGGCTAATCTCTCTAACATCTTATCAATGAATGGCACGAGAAAATGATATTTTCTGGTTACTTTGTTCAATTTTTGGTAATCAATGCATACCCTCCAACCCGTTGTTTTTCTTGTAGGTATGAGCTTCTCATCTTCATTTTTTACAACGGTAATCCTACTCTTTTTTGGAACAACTTGGACCGAACTCACCCATTTACTGTCTGATATGGGGTAGATAATGCCAACATCTAGTAGCTTTAATACCTCGGCCTTTACTACCTCTTTCATGTGTGGGTTAAGTCTTCTTTGAGCATCTCGAGTGGGCCTTACTTCTTCTTCTAGGTAGATACTATGCATGCATTTGGCTGGACTTATCCCCTTAATGTCAGCAATGGTCCATCCAATGGCAGATTTATGCTCCCTAAGAACTCTTAATAGCTTCTCTTCTTCTCCAACAATTAAATTGGCAGCCACAATCATAGGTAATGTCTTCTTTTCTCCTAAATACGTATAAGTTAGATGCTCAGGAAACTGTTTCAATTCCAAGGTTGGTGTCTGGATAATAGAAGGGATAAAAGTGGTATTAGTAGGTATGAAAGACTCAAATGGATGAGCATACTTATCTGGATGTTTTGAAGAAGCCTCAAGGAGGTGCACAGCTTTAATGATGTCATCAGTAATATCTTCAGGTTCTTGCTCAATATCCACTTTTGTGAAGCCATGGATAATAATGTTCTCCAATGGATCAATGTGCTGGACCTGAAAAGCTTGCTCAACAAAACTTTGCATCATATATACATTAAAGCATTCTATATCATATCGAGGTAGTTTTAATGCATCAAATATTTTAAACTCTATTTTCTCAACATTTACCTTCATACTTACTATACCCTTTTTCACGCAAATCTTTGTATCAGCGATTCTCATGAAGGGACATCCTAAGATGATGGGTAGAGGTAATGGCATAGAGCATTCCTCCATATCTGACACAATGAAATCAGTAAGTAAAATAAACTCACCTACTTTTACCAGGACATCCTCAAGAATACCTCTAGGTCTTTTGATGCTTCTATCTTTCAGTTGCAAAGTGATTGAAGTCGATTGAAGCTCCCCCAAACCTAGGGTTTCGAATACTGTGTATGGTAGTAGATTGACACCCGCTCCTAAATCCAATAATGCTCGCTCAAATAGCTGATCACCTATCCTGCAAGGAATAGTGAAACTACCTGGATCTTTCATTGTTAGTGGTAGTTTTCTTAATAGCACAACACTTACCTCTTCAGTTAAAGCTACCATCTTATGCTCCTGAAACTTCGTCTTATGAGTGCAACAATCTTTTAGAAATTTAGTATAAGCAGGTATTTGTTGAATTGCATCTAATAAGAGAATGTTTATTTCTACTTTCCGCAAGGTTTCAAAGATATCAAGCAGTTTATTTTCTTTCTTTTGTTTTACTAACCTTTGCAGGAAGGGTGGTGCATTTACCTTTTCCATCTCACTTACCTTTGATGCTGATGGTTTCTCTAAAATGCTTTTGTAGACTCATCGGTTCCTATGACCTTACCATTCCTAAGAGTTGTGACAGCCTTCAATTGCTGGTGTCCCCCGGGGTGAGGTAGTGTTTGAGCTGGAAACTCACCTTGCTTTCTGCCACTTAGTTCTTTAGCCAATTATCCCATCTGTACCTCTAGCCTTCGAATGGCTTGTTCATGTTTCGCAATGGTCTGTCTTAGCTCAGTCCAAAATTACCTTTCATTTACCATGAACTGATCTTGTGAAGTCATTAATTGTCGTTGCTGAGTTGCCAATTGCCTCACAAGACTTTCGAGGTCATTTTTCTTTGTTTCAGGAGCTGAGTGAGCAACTGGCTGGGAGTTCCTTTGGTACCTTTAATGGTTAAGAGCAGTCTGGTTGTTGCTCCAGGAGAAATTTGGATGGTTCCGCCATCTAAGATTGTATGTGTTTGCATATAGGTTGTTCTTTGGCGGATAGTTGCTTGGTCCTATATAATTTGCTTACTCCTGGTCTGCAAATGAATACAAAGGACATATCTCAGTATTATGATCAAATTGAGAACATATAGCGCATACCTGGAGTGGTGTAGCTGGTGAATTAGGTGAGGCATTCTGAGCAATCATGGCTTTGATAAGAAGATCTAATTTCCTCTCTACAGCAACTATTTAGGTAGAGGATCCTCCATTTAAGGTTACCTCATACATACCTTTGCTCTTGGATCCATGTCTACCTCTAAAGGAGAATTGCTGGGTGTGCTCACTTAAGGTCTCGAATAGCTCCATGGCTTCTTCGCTGCTTTTCTTCATTAGCACTCATCCACAACCTGAATCCACAATACTTTTATTAGTATCACTTAACCCTTCATAGAAAGCTTGTACCAGTTCTTCCTAAGGTAGATTGTGATGTGGGCATTTGAGTAGTAGCTCGTTGAAATGTCCCCATGCCTCAAAGAATAGGTCTCCATCCTTTTGTTGGAAAGACTGAATCTCCTTCCCCATTTGCCTCGTCTTTTAGGCTGGGAAAAACTTTCTTAGGAACTTGCTGGCCAACTCTTCCCAAGTATGGATAGAAACTGCAAACAATGAATTATACCATAGTTTGGCATTATCTTTTAAGGAAAAGGGGAAAGGAATTAACCTGATTCCTTCTTGGTCTAGGCCCCGGATATGCTGGAACTTGCAGAGATCGAAGAATTCCCAAAGGTGCAAGTGTGAATCTTCGGTAGGTGTACCCCTAAAGTGAGTCAGTGCACTGAGTATCTATGGAGATATGTAATAATTATCGTCCACGTCTGGTTGATAAGCAATGCAAGATGGCTGGTCAATGTTCCTTGGGATGAAGGATTGCTTCATCGGTCTTCACTCAGGTGGTTGTTGGTTTTCTAGTTGTTCCGCCATTTTTGCTTCTTCCTCGAATTCTTCTTCTACCTCTTCAGAGTTGTCTCTAAGCCTTCATTGAATGGTCCACTCAAGCTCTGTATCAAGGAGAAAGAAATTTGGATGCCTTGATCAAAGTCCTTGCATGAATCAGCAAAAACTGCTTCAATGTAGCAGTTCAGTACTACTGCTCGGGTAGCATCTGCCTCAAGTGCGCTTAATCGCATAAGGAAGTGCGCTCGATTGCAAGTGTCACAAAGAGCTTCTGAGTAGTGCCTGAAATAGAAAACGAAAAGAAATTAGATTAGGTTTTTGATGAAACAAAATAAGCTGAAAAACAGAAACTTAGAATTCTTAAATTTTTGATAAAAATGAAACAGGATAAAACAAACTAAAAATAACGAAAATAATTCTAAAAAACTTGTTGTACATTTATCTACCTAAATTCATAAGCAAATAATTGAACTTATTTTACTTGCAAGTGCATAAGGTCTACAGTAGCATAATGTGCAAGTGCGAGATCATCTCCACAGGGATTGGTGAATTTCGTTTTAGAACCAGTTTCACAATGTAAAAATTGATAGAAATAGATATCGAGTCTAACTTGATAATGATAAGAACATAGAGCTTTGATATCCACCACTAATTATACTTTCCCAATAAGTAATGTGTCACTGCTCTAGCCCTACCATGAATACCTAATGGTTGTCAACCTAAGGGCTTGGTCTGCTCCTTAAGCTATTGATCTCCCTAAGCAACGAGTTAGGCATGGTGTTACTCTAACTATTTTCTCTCTTAAGGGATTCAGCATGGTGTATACTGAGTTGTTCCTTAAGAGAGCATAAGGTTTGTGGAAATCGACAACCACACGAGACCTAGAGTATGTTGTATACTCCTGGTTTCCCATGATGATTAACCCAAGAATCCGGCATGGATTTCTTTTACTACTATTATCAGGCCCAGGACTTGGTCATCCAAATTGATCTAACTAACTAATCCATACCACATGCATACGTTTATCAGACACACACATATGAAGAATTCAATAAAACAGGCATTAATCAATTAAAGCATCTTAACATGGATATTTGCAAAGGCAATCAATAATTATATATATGGAAAAACATAATTAGGGCTTCAATCGAGCCCTATTAAGGAGTTAGTTACACATGCTGTTTATGATAAACATCATCATAACATAAACTAAATAGAAAAAATAAAACCCGAAGAATACTATGGAGACGAGTCATCAATTCCTCTCCAAAGCTTTACAAAAGCAAAGTAAAATCAAAAGTGTAGTTTATGTGTTTTACAAGCCTATATATAGGGTTCTAAGGATGCCTCAAAACGTTAATTTCCAAAATAAATCTGGAAAAAATCTTTCCAAAACTGGCTCTGCCGCCTCTTTGTGCGTGTGTGCTCTTCTGCACTCGAATACATGGGCGCACTCGAGCCTTCTAGGTGTGCACACGATCACAGAGGAGGTGTGCTAGAGCGCTCCTAGCTGGTTCCATATCTTCAGTTTTTCTTCCTTAGAGCTCGAAAATGTCATCTTTTCTTCAAAACCTATGAAAAACACATAAAACACAAAAATTAAGTAAAATATACTGAAATACATAAACAAAGAGCCTAACAACTGTAAATTAAGGGGCTTAAATATGAATATTTAAGCACTTATCAATAAGTGACTGAATTAAGACCAGAAAGGGATTTAGATATGTTAGAGAGTAATAAGGCCAGTCTTAATTTGCTAAACACACATTTTTAAATTAATATATGATTTTTGCACTTTAAGTCCCATAAGTAGGATTTAAAAGTCCTACCCTAAACAGGGCTAGGATGCTTGAAATTAAATTAGTATATGCTTTTTGCATCTTACCTTAGATTGCTCGTCCAAGGATTATTGAGCGATGCAAATGCTCTTGTTGCTTATTAATTAGTATGTCTGCAATGAGAGTGTTTGTATTTAAATAATCATTGGATTATTTAGTATGGACAGTTTAGGAATGCATGATCCATATTGCAGTTAGTAGTTCATTGTTTGTTTTGTTTTGACTGAATTTCGATAGTATCTCTCCTTGTTCTCTACATATATACTAAATTTGGAGTTATCTTCCTTGAGATAGCACCGAATTTATGTCGTGTACTTGAAAAACTAAATAGATATGTTGGGAATTTTTTTTGAAATGAAACAGCACAAAGGCTACTAAATACAATAATGATTACATATTCTTGAATGGGTTAAGAGCCCCTACCTATTAATGCATGGAAGGATTTTGTTTAAAAAAAAAAATCAACATGCATGATGTGGATAATCTATTTTTTTATTTGTTTATTCGCTAAGACACTATCATTTTTTTGTCTCTGAGGGTTTTACAATCTTCTAGCGGTATCAATATATCCCCCTCTTACTTCATAACTTAATTGATTAGATACATAAATTCAAACATGTGTATGTTACTTTATTGGCTTCATCATAATTTATTGTTACATCCATACTTGTTTCATTCTATGTTAGCTTCATTGGAACATGTATTTAATAAATGGATTTGGAAAATAAAAAAGACTGAATAAGAGTTTTTCCTTAAAAATAATGAAAATTGTATCATACATTTTGTATCTTTTTTATATGTAGGACAAGTTAGACAAAAACAATTACTTTATTGAAGGAATATGTATAAGATTTAGAACAACTTAATAATAAGAGATCCAATACTGGTTTAGTAGCTAGAATGATGTCAGTTAATCAGAGTTGAATGGACTGTCGGGTTATGAATGATATCATATGAATTTGCCGAAGGAGTTAAAGATTTTTTTTACTTCGTGTATGAGAATCTATCATTTGTGTATAAGGGAAATATTAACTTTCCTTGCTATAAGTGTCAGAATTGTAAATTTTTAAGTCAATAAGAGATTACCTTGCACATGTATAAGATGGGTTTTACTCCTAATTATAAGAGGTGGACTCCTCATAGGAAGGGTTGTTGGAGTGAAGAACCTTCGATAGGATCAACTCACCAAGTGGAGGAAGCTTTTAGAGAAATGAATCAGATAGGTGACATGATGTTTTCCAGTAAAATCAACAAGGTGAATATGTAGGTGTGTCAAGAACGCATAATTCCAAATTGAACTATTAGAGACTAATCAACAAAATAAACTAACCAAACGATTATAGAAAGATGAAAAAATTTGAATAAATCCTTGTACACTTACTGGAATAATTATTGAAACCAAGTGCATCAAACAAGAAAAACAAAACATGACTGGTGGAAACTTTGACTAAATCAAACAAAATTGCAACGAATTACAATGATTGTTCAAAGAACAAGTACTGAGTACAAAAACTAAAATTGTAAATACAAGCTTGAAAAGAAATAATAGAGACGCTAGGTTTTTTGTAGTTGTGTGTAGAGAGACTAATCGTTGTAGGAAATTTACTTCTTGAATCAAGCTGCAGACAGTTTCTTTGTCCAACTGCTATAGTAGTTAACTACCTTTCTTTTCCACTTATTTTCCTTCATTGTAATTGCCAAAACATGAGTCGTTTTAGGCTTGGCTTGCACTTTACTACAAATAAATGGGCTCACATATGCAAACAAGCTCTACCAATTACTAACTTAAAAAAGGGTGGGCTTGCAAATATCATTTTTGCCCTACATGTCAAAGGCCTACATACTCATTACCAAAAAAAAGTCAAACCCAAAGGCCATTAAAATATATAGTAGTAACAGTATGACCCTTGTTTGTAATGGTTTATATTTAAACCATTTTGCACATGTTTATAGGTAACCACATAGTTGTTTTCTTTTTGAATTAGTCAAAACCCATTTGATTCAAATGTTGCTTATCTCTTGTTGGTCAACTAAGACACAATCCTATTACAAAACAAAATCCTTATTCTTTTTCTTCATGCTTTAATTTACAACTTTTGTAAAACCTTAGACAAAACCAAACACCCACACAAACTCGATCTTGTCAACAATTGCGCACCTAAATTTATAACCTAAAATTGAAAAGAAAAAAAAAGACAACAACCCCATTACACCACTAACCTTATATCTATCTTAACGATAATCATCATCACCCACTTGTTGTCGTCAATCACAACATTGATTTGTGCTAAATCAATTAGACAATTTCCATGGCACGAGTAAAACTCTCATCTGTACATGATAGCTTTAGACATTACAAAAAAACAATAGTTCCAACTCCAGTCAGGTATCATCTTCCCTTCCTCAATCAATTCTTAAGCTTTATGTAGCAATAGTTCCTTCTTGTTCATTCCCAGGCCAAAAAGAATATACATTTTCAAAAACCAAAGAATTCTTTGAATTTTTTTTCTAGCTCCCCTCGTATTTCATGAAAATTGGGAAGACCGAATTAACAGGCTTAAAAAACCCTATGGCTCAATTTGGCGCCAAGTAGGCATATTTGACACGATTTAAATGACTCGCACCTTGGTTAAGCGTGAAAATGAACTTACTAGCTGTTGCTTGTTGCTTTTGGTAAGTGACCATAAACACATTTGTATTTCCCTATTGTAATTGCTCCCCAAGCATATTAGACATAGTTGCCTTTACTTATTTGCCTCCTCCTAGTTAAGAGATTAATGACTTTATTATCGACTGAAGGGTTGATCAAATATTCTGATGTCAATGTGCCAAGTTGTTACTTGAAGTTTAAAAAACAAAAAAATTTGATTGATAGCACCCCCATAGACCAATATCATATGTCGTTCTTGCTTTTATTGATATGTCGATTCTTTCTCTATATACCTAGTATGCAAGTAGCTAAAGAGTTCATTACTTTTGCTCATGTTTAGCTTATGGTAAAACTTTAGCTTGGAGACCATTTGTGCTTACTTATTTGTATAGGGGTTTACATAAAGTTGTTGCAGTTTCCACACCTCTAGGAAAAATCAATGGTCCCTTTTGGATTCTTTAACTGTGTCTATACACTTATATTCCATAAATTAAACCCAAACCGACCCAAAACGAAACAAATCCCCTCCAACAAATTATGACACCTCTTTATTGTCTATTTTTTCTGATAATAAAACCTTTGGCCATTTTTTTATTCTTCTGTACATTAGATATGAATCAATCAAGAAAACTTTTAAATCCTTTTCTTATAGTCATGGTCCCACTTAGTTCACAAACCAAACAATTCCCCAGCAATGGCGTCAAAAACTTGTTGTGAGTTTTAAATTACTCGCAAGCGCACAAGTTATTTGCAATATAGTGTTGTGCAAATGCAAGGTCGAATCCACAGGGAATTGCATTGTGATGTGTAAATGCAAGGTTGAATCCATAGGGAATTGCATTGTGAAAATATTTTTATCTAAACTAAGCCTATTTTAATCTAGTTCCAAGTTTTGAATTGTCTTTTACAAAATAAATATAAACTAAACTAAATTGATTTAAAGACAAATGATAAAAACACTAAGGTTTCTGAATCCACCCCACCAAAGTAAAGCATATATCTTCATGTTCTTTATAAAAATAATCTATCAAAACATTCTATGAATCCAACTTAAAACAAATCACAACAAATATCCCAATTAAACCAAAACAATCCAATGTATCCGCTTTTAACAAATCACAAAGGATATCCAATTTAATCAAAAATGATTCGATGTATCCATCAGATGAAACACACGGAATATCCAACAGAACAATTTAAACACAATCAATCATAAGATTTTACTCAAATAATTGAACAGAACATTTATACTAAAAAAAATCAGAATTGTATAAACAAATCTGAAAATATTATGCCAAACAATGGCGAGGCTTCATCTTCAACCTTAGCTGAAGATTTTAGCCACTTATAGTCATGAAACTAAAGTTCATAATAACAGTGCTAAACATTAAACTTTAAAACTAACAAAAGCGGTAAATTAAAAACTGACTATACATGGGAAGAAATTCCACTCGTTGTTAGGCGGCGCTTCCCCTCGTGGGAGCAAAGCCTTCGAGATCCACTAGAATGCTAGTAGAAGTCCTCAAGATTGCACACCGAATGATGAAGTGAGATGGGGCTTTTATAGTGGAATTTTCGGAGTACAATGTGTTTCAAATTCGATGTGGGATACTGCTCGAGTGTGCTCGATCACAGTCTGGTGCGCTCAAGCGCATACTGGTGCACTGCAAAGCATTTTTAACAGATGTGGGATGTGCGAGTGCGCACTTGTGATCGATCGCAAGTCTGGTGCGCTCGAGCGCACTAGACATCTTCAGCTTAACCCTTGTCTACTAAGACTGCCATAACTTTCTCTAGAAAAATCATTTTTACAAGCCGTAAAATTTCTCAGAAAATAGACTTCCGGATCTTTCCAAGCATATATGGCTCATCTCCTGGTTCTTCCTGAATCAATACAGTAAAATCCACAAAAATGACTAATCTGTATAGGCAATTCTGGCAATTTTAGTGAAACTCCTTTCCTAGTGCTTGTAAACCTGAAAAAAAAAAAACGAAAACAATTCAAAGTAACAAATTCCTAAGCTAACAAACGTAAATTAAGTAGCCAAAATATGCAATATTTGGCACTCATCAAATACCCTCAAACTTATATTTTGCTAGTCCCTTAGCAAAACAAAATAAAAGACTAAATGAAAAACAAAGAACATAAAGATAAGTTCATCACTCATGGTATCCAAAAATTTAAAGATCACTCAAAACCATGATATTCATTCATGAGCAAGCTTAAAAAATATAACTCATCTTTGCAATGAACAAGAATTTAAAACCTAGTTACTTACAAGAGGCAGGCTAAGACATCACAATCAGTGTAAAGTGAATTAGCATATACAGATGAGGTTTCCAAATAACTTCAATGTACAATGTCTCCATGTCTCAAGATTCATAGAATTTCTCGTCAGAATGAACAACGATGGCATAGTTTTATTTATTTATTTTTATATATAAGGCTCTGCTATGATTAGTTCCCTTAAGCTTTCTAATTGACCCACGTAGCGAGTGTTGAGTCAATGACTCCCAAACCAGATGGTTTTAGGGCATTAGGTGTAAAGACACCCCTACAGACTTACTAACTCGAGTAAAAAGGGCTATGAAACTAACTTGGCCTTAATGCTACCAAGCAAAATTTTCACCTTTTGACGTGAACACTCACTGCTTACTGAGGCAAGAGGTCCAGTTACTCAGCAGAAAATTTCGCAATGATCACTATGAATAAAATTCCCACCTTTTGACGTAAACACTCATTACTTACTGAGGCAAGAGGTCCAGTTACTCAATGGAAAGTTTATTGATGATGATCATTATGAATATTAGTAGTATTAATTTTTTTTTATGCCCAAGTGTTTATCCAACAAGTCATCCAGTTTCAGTTAAGATAAGGAAACATACACATTAAAATCATATGTCATACCTCACACAAATATGTGCTAATGTGCTCGTATTAGATTAGATCAAACATGTGAATTCTCGAATGCCTAAAGTAAGTAACTAAAGTTAAAAACTCTATCATCAGATCATGTGTTCAAAATTTTAAGCTCACCAATGAAATCACATCACAATTTCTCAGATCAACCAAAATTTTCAGACGAACATGAACATGCATTTATCTTCATTAAGAATAACAACAAAAAATTAGGACAAAGTGTGTGTAATGTGTCTCCCATACCCCCAAACTTAAATTGCACGTTGACCCCAATGTGTGAATAATATGGAAAAAGCTGACCTGGGATATGGAGAACTAGCTAGACTTGGTACGGCTCATAGCATACCTCCAAACTTGAACTGAAGTATGTGTTGTCCCTGAAAAATAAAGACGGGAAAACAAAAAATACCGAAAACAAACATTATTCATAAATATGTAAAATAATAAATATACATAAAGGATATGCTGTGGGGTGCCTCCCATGAGCGCTAAGTTTAAAGTCTTCAGCCAGACTCTCTATAGTAGACGACACTCAATCTAAGTAACTAGGATCCTCCAACAATATCGTCTCAATGTCCGGACTCCTCAACTCCAAGAATGGTTTTAGCCTCTATCCATTTACCTTGAAAGTGTTACCATTCTTTGGATCCTCAATCTTGATGGCCCCATGAGGAAAAACCGACCGAATAATAAATGGGCCTGTCCATCGAGATTTGAGTTTACCTGGAAAAAGATACAGGCATGAATTATAAAGAATAACTTTTTGACCCGGCTCAAAAGCTCGTCTCAAAATGTTTTGGTCACAAGTCTTATTCATTTGTGCCTTGTATGACCGTGCACAATCGTATGCATCATTCTGCAGCTCCTCTAATTCATTGAGTATGAGCTTCCTTTGTGAGCTAGCCTTTGAAAGATTGAAGTTCAGCTGCTTGATAGCCCAATAGGCTCTGTGCTCTAATTCAACTGGAAGGTGACAGGCTTTTTCGTACACAATACGATATGGAGACATGCCAATTGGTGTCTTAAATGCTGTTTGATATGCCCACAGTGCATCATTCAATCGTAGAAACCAATCATTTCTACTTGGGTTCACAGTCTTCACCAAAATTTGCTTGATCTTGCGATTAGAAATTTCTACTTGTCCACTCATCTGTGGGTGATAACGGGTGGCAACCTTGTGTGTGATGAAATACTTCTTCATCAACTACTCAAAAATCTGGCTGCAAAAGTGCTTACCTCCATCACTTATGATTGCTCAAGGCATACCGAAACGAGCAAAGATAGTGTCCTTCAAAAACTGGACCACAACTCGGTGGTCATTGGTCTTGCATGCAACGGCCTCTACCCATTTGGATAGATAATCCATAGCAACTAAAATGTACAGATAGCCAAAGGAGTTTTGGAAAGGTCCCATAAAATCAATGCCCCACACGTCAAAAATCTCAACAATCAGAATAGGGTTGAGGGGCATCATATTCCTCCTAGAAAGACTCCTTAGCTTTTGGCAGTGCTCACAAGATACACAGTAGGTGTGAGAGTCTCGGAACAAGGTGGGCCAATAGAATCCACACTGCAAGATTTTCCCAGCAGTCTTCTTAGCACTGAAATGGCCTCCACAAGCTTGATCATGACAAAAGGCGATGATATTAGATTGGTCATGCTTAGGAGTATACCTTCTGATGATCTGATCGGGACAATACTTGAACAAGTAAGGATCATCCCAGAAAAAATGTTTTCCATGGCCAAAAACTTTGATTTATCTTGTCGCCCCCAATGTAAGGGCATTTGACCGGTGACAAGATAGTTCACTATATCAGCAAACCATGGTGTGGGATTGTAAGCAATATGCATCAATTGTTCATCAAGAAAGGTCTCAGAAATGGGAGTGGTGGCCTCAGTGAAATCCACAATCAATCTAGACAAATGGTCCATCACCACATTTTTGGAACCTTTCTTATCCCGAATCTCTATGTCGAACTCTTGAAGTAACAAGATCCATCGGATAAGATGAGATTTAGCATCTTTTTTAGAGAAAAGATACTTCAATGCTTTATGATCCGAGTAAATAATGACTTTAGATCCTAACAAGTAGGATCTGAACTTGTCTAATGCAAAAATGACTGCTAGCAACTCCTTCTCAGTGGTAGAGTAATTGAGTTGTGCGTTATTTAGAGTTCCACTTTCATAATAGATAACATGGGGAAGTTTATCAGCACCCTACCCCAAAACAACTCCAACAGCATAGTCTGATGTGTCACACATAATCTCAAAAGGCACACCCCAGTTGGGTGGCTGAATAATGGGTGTGGACGTTAGAATCTTCTCCAGATCCCCAAATGCTTTCTTACAATCTTCATCAAATACAAATGGGGCATTCTTCAGTAATAACTTGCACAAGGGCCTAACGATTTTATTGAAATTCTGGATAAATCGCCTGTAGAAGCTTGCATGGCCCAGAAAAAATCGAACCTCTTTCACTGTACGTGGGGGTGAAAGATTGGAAATCAGGTCCACCTTCGCTTTATCGACCTCAATCCCCCGATGAGATATGACATGCCCCAGTACAATACCTTACTTGACCATAAAATGGCATTTTTCTCAATTAAGCACCAGGTTCTTCTCCTTGCACCACACTAAAACCAAAGTGAGACAGTGCAGGCACTCCTCAAATATTGAACCAAAGACGGAGAAGTCATCCATGAAAATCTCTAAGAACCACTCTACCATGTCAGAGAATATGCTGACCATGCACCGCTGAAAAGTAACAGGGACATTGCATAACCCAAAGGGTATATGACGGTAGGTGAATGTCCCAAAAGGACAAGTAAATATCGTCTTCTCCTGATCTTCAGGGTCCACAGAGACATGGTTATATCCAGAATAACCATCCAAGAAGCAATAGTATTCATGCCCAGCCAAACACTCCACCATCTGATCAATAAATGGGAGTGAAAAATGATCATTCTTTTTGGCAGAATTCAACTTGCGGTAGTCTAGACACACTCTCCATCCTGACTGAACACGAGTTGGCACCAACTCGTCATCCTTATTTCTCACCACCGTCAATCCAGCTCGTTTGGGCTCGACATGAATCGGGCTCACCCACTTGCTATCAGAGATTGGATAAATGATCCCTACATCCAACAACTTAATTACTTCTGTCCTCACAACCTCTTGCATAGCTGGGTTGAGCCTTCTTTGTGGCTCCTTCGATGGCTTGGCATTCTCCTCCAAATATATCTTGTGCATCACCACCGAGGGGCTAATTCCCTTAATATCCTCTATAGTCTAGCCGATAGCTTCCTTATGCTCTCTTAAAACATCTAATAATTTCTCCTCTTGAGCCTCAACCAAATCTGAAGCTATAATTACAGGCAAATAATCTACTGGACCTAGGAACTTATACTTAAGATTATCCGGTAAAGGCTTAAGTTCCTTCTTGGGGGGTTCAGGTGTTGCGGTCTCCTCCGTTTCATTGATCTCCCGAGGAAGAGACTCCAAAATGGCATTCGCTTGCTCGAGTAACTTATCTAAATCCAAATCCTCTCCAAATTGAGCGAAGCATGCCTCCAGGGGGTCCTCAATGCTTGATTCATCCACAGTCTCCTCAAGAATCTCATCTATCAAGCATACATTTCTCACTTCATCTATTCCAGTGGTTGCTTACTGATATCAAAGATATTCAGCTTCATTGTCATATTTCCAAAGGAAATCTTCATCACCCCTATCCTAAAATTGATAAGGGCATTAGTCATTGCTAAGAATGGTCGCCCTAGAATAACCGGTATCTGAATCCCTACATTCTGAACCGACTCAATGTCAAGCACAATAAAATCCACGGGGAAATAGAACTTATCCACTTTTATCAAAACGTCCTCAACTACTCCCCGTGGTATTTTCACTGACTTGTCAGCCAATTGAAGCATCATGGTTGTGGGCTTCAGTTCTCCTAACCCTAACTACAAATAGACTGAGTAAGGCAGAAGATTCACACTTGCTCCTAGATCCAAGAGAGCCCTCTCGATCTAGCTGACTCCTATCGTGCAAGAGATGGTAGGACACCCCGGATCCTTATACTTTATGGGCAGCTTGTACTAAAGGATTGAGCTAACCTGCTCGGTCAAAAATGCCTTCTTCGAGACATTTGTCCTCCTCTTAATAGTGATCAAGTCCTTTAAAAACTTGGTATATGACGACACTTGATGGATAGCGTCTAAAAATGGGATATTGATTTGGAACTGCTTGAATACCTTAAGAATTTCCTCATACTTCCCTCCTTTTTTGAGCTCATGTAATCTCTCAGGGTAAGGTGCTTTAGGTACAAATGACCTAGGAGGATCCTCCACAGTAGGTGTGGCTGTAAATGGCTCAGCATCTCTCTTCCCCTTATTGCCACTTCCTTGCCTTTGCTGCATAACAGGGTTCTTTTCCACTCGATTGTCCACTTGTCTCCCAGACCTTAATGTGACAATTGATTGCACTTGTTCCTCCCCATGTGTAGGAGTTAATGAATTTTCAACCACAAACTGTCCTTTCAGGTTGGGCACGGGCTGACTGGGGAACTTTCCTTTCTCTCTTTCACCCAAGTGACTTGCAATTTGCCCTATTTGACTCTCTAACTTGGCGATTGCTTGGGTGTTTACCATTGTTGCACTCCTCACTTCGCTCATGGATTGGCCAGTCATCTTCATGAACTCCTTAAGGGTGTCCTCTAGAGACTGTGAAAACGGCACTGGCATTTAAGTGAGAGCTTGCTAAGCAGGTGATGGTGCTGGATGGGCTGAGCGACCATGACTAGGAATTTGTGGAGTAAATCTGGGAGGGTGTTGATTGTGAGCATGATGAAGGGCTCCTCCCTGATTCATTGGTTGGTTCTGCTTCCATGAAAAATTAGGGTGGTTCCGCCACCCTGGATTGTAAGTCTCAAAGTAAGATCTATTTGACTGCCTCCAATAGTCGTTGAAAGCATTCACTTGTTCCATAGGATACTCAGCAAAAGTCGGCATTGATGGACAATTCTGTGCTAAATGCATGGGACTAGCACAGATGGAACAGCTATCAACATTGAATGTGTTGGCAGCATTGATGGACTGACCCACAGCGAGAGCGTCAATCTTCTTAGTGAGAGCATCTAACTTTATCCTCAAATCTGTGTCCTCCTTAATCTCATAGATGCCTCATTTCTTGGAAGCACGAGTGGACTTATCCCGACAGCTTGAAAAATCCCACTGCTGCGAGTTGTCGGACAACTTGTCCAATGCTTTATATGCTTGATCTCCCGTCAGACTTAAGAATGCCCCTTATTCATTGACTCGATCATGCTACGGTTGGGTTGAGTCAACCCTTGGTAGAAGAACTGAACGAGTCTCCACTTCTCATATCCATGTGGAGGGCATTTGATCAATAACTCTTTGAAGCGCTCCCAGCTTTCAGAAAACTTCCCATCCTTATCCTGAGTGAAAGAACTAATCTCTTTTCGGCACTCATTCACTCTAGACATTGGGAAAAACTTGTAATAAAATTTACTAAGTAGATTTTCCCAAGATGTAATAGACCCAGGGGTGTTGGAATCCAACCATGCCCTAGCTCTATCGTGAAGAGAGAAAGGGAAAAGTCAAAGATGGACTGACTCCTCAGAGAAGTTCTGGAACTTGAATGTGGCACAAATATCTTTGAACTTCTTCACATGGCTGTAAGGATTTTCAAGATCTAAGTAGGAGTTGGATGGCATGTGGCTTTAAATCAAAATGGGTGGCATTGGTCGGTGGCAACACTATGCAAGAAGATGAGTTAGTCGCAACAGGTGCAAACAAATCCCTAAGGGATGTAGTAGAGTCCACATTCCAAGCTTTAGGTTGCTCTACATGCTCTTGTTGATTTGCATTCCTAAAATTTTCTCCCATCTCAATTGTCTCTCTTTTAACTAGTGCTCTTTTATGTCTCCTAAGAGTTCTTTCTAAGTCGGGATCTAAATGTATCAATTCTAAGTTCAGGGATCTCTAACCAAGCATACACCGCCCAAAAAGCACTACAATAAATTAACTACCAGAAACAAAATAATAATAAAGTAAAATAAATGCAAAAACAAAAAAAAATAAACACACTACTCACAAAATGAGCCAACAAAAATTGGCAAAAATATTATTTTATTTTTTTATATATCTATATTTTTTTATTTTTTAATAGGCCAATGCAAATAAAATAAAATAAAATTACAAAAAAAGAAAAAAAATCAAACAAAAAAAATGCTAACTAACTAGTAGAAAAATAAAATTAATTCAGACAAAAATTTAATTTTCACAAACCAAACAATTCCCCGGCAACGGCGCTAAAAACTTGTTGTGAGTTTTAAATTACTCGCAAGTGCACGAGTCGTTTGCAATATAGCGTTATGCAAGTGCGAGGTTGAATCCATAGGGAATTGCGTTGTGAAAATATTTTTATCTAAACTAAGTCTATTTTAATCTAGTTCCAAGTTTTGAATTGTCTTTTGCAAAGCAAATATAAACTAAACTAAATTGATTTAAAGACAAATGATAAAAACACTAAGGTTTCTGAATCCACCCCACAAAAGTAAAACATATATCTTCATGTTCTATATAAAAATAATCTACCAAAACATTTCATGAATCCAACTTAAAACAAATCACAACAAATATCCCAGTTAAACCAAAACAATCCAATGTATCCACTTTTAACAGATCACAAAGGATATCCAATTTAATCAAAAACGATTCGATGTATCCATCAGATGAAACACACGGAATATCCAACAAAACAATTTAAACGCAATCAATCATAAGATTTTACTCAAATAATTGAACAGAACATTTATACTAAAAAAAATTAGAATTGTATAAACAAATCTGAAAATATTATGCCAAACAACGGCAAAACTTCATCTTCAACCTTAGCTGAATATTTTAGCCACTCATAATCATGAAACTAAAGTTCACAATAACAGTGCTAAACATTAAACTTTAAAACTAAAAAAAGCAGTAAATTAAAAACTGACTATACATGGGGAGAAATTCCACTCGCTGTTGGGCGACGCTTCCCCTCATGGTAGCAAAGCCTTCGAGATCCACCAGAATGCTAGCATAAGTCCTTAAGATTGCACACCGAATGATGAAGTGAGATAGGGCTTTTATAGAGGAATTCTCGGAGTACAATGTGTTTCAAATTCGATGTGGGATACTGCCTGAGTGCTCTTGATCGTAGTCTGGTGCGCTCGAGTGCATACTGGTGCACTGTAAAGCATTTTTAACCGATGTGGGATGTGCGAGTGCGAACTTGCGATCGATCGCAAGTCTAGTACGCTCGAGTGCACTAGACATCTTCAGCTTAACCCTTGTCTACTAAAACTGCTATAACTTTTTCTAGAAAAATCATTTTTATGAGCCGTAAAATTCCTCAGAAAATAGACTTCCGGATCTTTCCAAGAATATATGGCTCATCTCTTGGTTCTTCCTGAATCAATACAGTAAAATCCACAAAAATGACTGATCTATACAGGCAATTCTGGCAATTTTAGTGAAACTCCTTTAAAACAACTCAAAGTAACAAATTCCTAAGCTAACAAATGTAAATTAAGTGGCCAAAATATGCAATATTTGGCAGTCATCATCATGGTCCCACTTAGTTCACAAAACCTAGTGATATTGGCAAAGTGGAACAAAAAGCGATATGGGCAAGTTACCTAGTTCTTAGGTACTAACATTTGGTGTGGTTGCCAAAGGGTTTTTAGCAAAATGTGGGTTTAAAGTTTACCTCCCTCATTTGTTTATTAGACAGTTTAGGTTTCAATAGGGCATACCGATTGTAATATCAATATCTCAAAACATACCTCCTGCAGCTTGAGTTGTTGTCAAACTTGCCATTGATAAGAAACACTTGCCACTGCGAAAGTAATGAACATGAATAAGAAAAACATGTTAGCCTTTGTTATGGTTTCACCTCCTCAAGAAAATAATTGATCTAGTTGTTTTTGTGAGTGGTGGTCTGGAATATGCAGCAAGTTCTTTGTCACCCCTCCTAATGATAATATACAACTTGTAATTCAAGTTAACATTGCTAAATCAATAGCTCAGAGATTGATAACCAATAAAACCAAAGTTGTTGATAAATCAACCTAGGTTATCAAATTGACCAAAGCCAAGTCAACAACAAAATCATCTCCTACAATGCCAAAGTGACAAGTAGTAAAAACACTGGTAAACAAGTAGGTCAAATTCTTCACCTTTTGATATCAATTATTTCCAATCATTATTTCATTTTCTATACAATTACTGATAATTTTTTGTTTGTTAGCACTTCATCCACAGCACCATCAAAAGAAAACTCTTCTTCCTCTTATTTAGAAACCACTTCTTCTAGTAATGGTGATAAAGACCAATTAAAAGATGAAACACAAGAAATTGAAGAGGTTCAAATAGATGAAGGAGAATCATAGGTTGATAATGATACTGATGAGGATAAAGTTGATGAAGAAGGTGGGGAAGATTATGAAAAAGAAGGGAAGAAAAATGAGGAAGCTAATGATGAAGAGGAAAAAAAGAAAAGACACCCCCAAGAAAACCACTAATACTCTAAGCATTCAAAGAATTGGAATTAAGCAATCCTCTCGTCTCAAGGTTGTATCCTAGAAAAGAAAGAACATTGACTTTATTATAAAAGTTGATCTCACTTATATTGCTAATGATAGGTAGTACAGCCATATCGACAAGAGAAGGAAAATAACTAGTATTACACATACTCCATTGATCTCTTCACCCCATGCCTCAATTGCTAAGGTACAATAATGATTTATTTTCATTGTGATATTTGATTACGCTCAAACTAATACGCAGTTATTGTGTATAGTTGAGGTGTCGATCCCATAAGGAAAAGCGAACTACAAGGGAAAGTGTAAACCTTAACACGAACGATAAAGATCAAGTGAAAGAATCTGAGTTTTGATAATGAAGTAATGTGAGAAAATTGTATAAATATAATAAAAATTATAATGGAGAGATAACAAGGTTCTGGGAATCCTCCCTACGTTCGTTGCCTTATTCTAATCTCGATTCAATTGTTTTTATCTCGATTGCTAGTTTCACATCCCAAACAAGCAATCGGTAAATATTCAATCAAAGCACATGTAAACCCTAATATAATTGCTATGAAGTACTCTTTACTTTTGATTCGAGCACACATGACTTATCTTATAGATTTATCAAGAAACGACAATATATCTTTAATGACAATATCGCAGTAATGGACAAACCTAAAAGATAAATCTACCGGAATCAATCACATCTAACAACTTAACATAAGAAGAGCATGACTAGACTTATATAGAGGAGAAATATGCAATCACCAGATTAAGAGAAAATCTTCTAATTAAATCAAAGAGTAAATCATAACATTGTTTAACAACAAATCTGAACTACAACTGAATCAAGAATAGAAATAAGAACAACTACACCTAAGAATTCATCCATTCGCCTTGTTTGGAGATTAGTTGGCTATGGGGCTCATGCTTGAACAACGTAATAGAGAAGAATGTAGTTGTTTTCTTGAGTTTTTCCAGCCTCCTCTCATCAAACCCTAAGTGATTTATTTATAACACTAAAGGTCCAAGGGTGTTTTCGGGTCTAAACTATCATTAAAACCCTAATTAGGAAACAGGGCATCGTGCTTGCGCCGTGGCACACATTAATCCAGGCCACGGCTCAAGCTTTTGACTGTTTTTCTTCACTTTCTGGAGGCCGTGGCTCAGACCTTCCAGGCCGCGGCTCAGACTGGTCCAGGCCGCGACGCATACTGATGATCTTCTTGGTTCTTTTAGACATGGTTCTAGAGGCTGCGGCTCAGCCCTTCCAGACTGCAACATGGAACATTACAGACTTAGTTTCTCTTCATTTTGTCTTTCCGCAACCATGCCTTCACTCTGATATGCATCGAAGCATCGTGCTTTAAGCTATGATAGCTTTCCATCTCTTTTGAACTCAAAGTACCTGAAAATGCACCGAAATAGATCAACAATCCACGAATATCACTTTAGAGTTGTTAAGGTATAAAAGTGTAATTCAAACCTAGATCAATCCAAAAATGCTAACAAATAAGTACTGTTAAGATGCATTTTATGACTCTCATTATAACCCCCAACTAGCTTATTGCTAGTCCTTGGCAATTCAATCGAAAAACATGACAATATGACATAAATTCTATAGTAGAAATCAAACTAAAATAAAGCAATGTTAGCATTAAACCAAGAGTAATTCAAATTTTCTGTCTCGAAAATCACAAATAACACACAGCACATAGAATCATTAAAGATCACCCAAGTCCAAAAGTAATCTAAACATCAATCTTAAAATTGTTATCGACTCTTAACATCCATCTTACCACAATCCATTAATCTGAACACCCGGATGATTTTATACACAACATTCATTTATACAAGTCTAGGCCTCTAAAAATATATTAATTTGCGTGACATCAATCACAAAAACAAGCTCCATAGGCTCACTCTTCAAATCACTCTCCACTATTGTAGAAAAATCACACTACATTGGATCAATATATCTTTAATAAGCTTGTAATGTTAGGCTAAGGTAAAGGTCAAGAAAGAATGGGAAGTATTCAACAAGTAAAAGAACTCAATCTCTTAGTTTTAAACACAACCACTTTAAGCACTGGATAACCTTACTTCAACACCCAACTCTTTCAACCATTTTTCGAGCATTTCTCTCAATAAATCACCACTTTTTTTCTTTTCTTCTTTCTTTGCCATAATTCACTTCTTTCTCTTCTTTTTTTGGGCATAAGACCATTCACCTCCTTTTTTCATTTTTTTTCTTTTCCACAACCCCCAACTTATCTTCTTTAACGTGCTTGGGTTATGGTAGTAATATTTTTTCATATTTCCATCCTTACTCCTCTTAATCTCAACAAATGTGTATAACTAAGTTCTTTTAAAAGAAAGGAAAGGATAAAATATTTTTAGGCTCATAAAGGTAAGTAAATAGGTTATTGAAAGAAACAAGGCTCAAAGTTTTTTTCAAGAAAAGGCTCAAACATGTGACTAGCGATAAATATAGCAAGGGTAAGTTTGAAAGGCTCAAACGGTCCAAAAATGGCCTATATCATATCCTAAGTAATGTGCATTCTAGGATTTCGCCTCAAGTGATTATCAAATAAGTTCTAGAGCTTGTTGAGACCACAAAAGTATTCACAAAACAATCGCACATAAAACTTCTCTATATGTTTTAGACTAATCATGCAATCTTACCGCAACCCAGAGTCACAAACCAAATGAAGATTGACACTTAAATTATTCTCAAAACGAGGCAAGATTTAACTTATTCTAAACTCTATATGTTATCTCAATTAGGCTCATATCATTGACATGTGAATTAACTCCAAGGCTAACACAAAGCATGCTAAAAACAAACAAAAAGGGAAAATGACACCAAACAGTCAATAGAAAGAAGAAATGTGTTTCCTCCACCCCCAACTTAAAGATTGCATTGACCTCAATGTGAAAGAAAAAGTAAAGGAAACTCCCTTTGTAATCAAAAGTGCACAGAAGCTGAAAATTATGCACCATCATTTGAACTGCATGCAGTTCTTCTTGTTGAAATTTCAATCTATAACATAGAACAAAACAAACAAAAAGAAAGCAACTGCGGTGTAACATTAAGATTCCCACCATATGTTAGGTTAACACATGAAAGCTAAATAATTAACTAAAAATGAAAATAAAGTACGAAAAATAAAATAGCAAAAAGGAATGCATAATAAATGTTAGTACAGTCATTCGATAATAAAAAAATAAAATAAAATGAGACAAACAAGATATAACCCAAAACTAATCCTCTATGTCTTCGTCCTCCTCTTCATGCTCTTCATTCTCTTCACCTTCCTCTAAAGCTGGATCAAAAGATGAACCTGGATAGGGTGGCAAAGTAGGAAAGTGATCCATATCACAACTGGTGGTGGAGGTACGGTGTTGGTACATCTGACCAAAAGAAGAGTACACCCCCGCTTGATAATCTGCTTGCCTAGCCAAGAATCGTTTCTGACGATCAAACCTATCATGTAAGAGTTTCTTATGCTCGTGAAACTGAATCTCTAAACACTCAAGGCACTCTGCAACAATGAAACGCCTAGGGGGAGGGGGAGCAACAATCGCTGCTCTCTCACCCAGAGCTGGCGGCCTTGAGGCTTTAATCAGATTGAGCATGCCATCATCGATGGGCTTATTGGGTTGTTGGGCTTCCTCATCAGGACTGTGCTGGACGCTGGCTCGGATGCATAATTGGGTAATTAATGAAGGGAAGTACAATCCAAGCTTTTGTCTCACAGTGTGTATGATAGAATTAAATATAATTTGGCCCACATCAATAGTCATGCCCATCAAAATGGCATAAATCTGAACAGCTCTTTCAACAGTAAGATCACTATAGTGCATAGCAGGCATCAACCTCTGACACACAAAATATTGCCAAGCCTGAACATTGACAGTCAGAGAAGTATCGGGCAAGGTTTTAGAGGTATCACCCATCATTTTCCAAGTTGTGCCCAGAATACAAAGAGTATTGCAAACTTCATCATAGTCAATATTAGTCACATATGCAATATACTCACTATTTTCTATATCAGGTAGCCCATAGAATCTATTGATAAATGTGCTGCTAAAAGAAACTGTTTTTCCTCTCACCATCACCTTACCATTCCTATGCTCTTCGGCATTAGCATAGAATTCTCTAACCACATTTGTAAGAGAATAAGGTGGTTGTCTTGCAAATTCACCCCAATGCCTATCAATAATCATTCTAAACAATGTTGGGTTTCCCCTCTCTGTGATAGTGAATCCTCTCTCAGGAATGGGTTTCCTAGCATTTATTAAGCTAACATATCTCTCACTAGCTTCAAAACTCACAAATTTACTCTCATCATACTCTTGAGGTTGTTTCCTCATTTGTCTTTTAGTTTTAGGTGCCATTTGAACTAATTTCTAAGACAAAAGAACTAAATCAAATGCAACCACTCAAAAATCACAACTTCACAACAAAAAGAAAAAATTGATCTTACTTGATGCCCAAAGTTGGAAAGAGTACCCACAATCTTGAAAAGCTCTTGAAATCCCAAAATTCTCTTGGAACTAAAGGTTTGTGGAGAAATTTTTCAGTAAAATCTGCATATAAGTGAGAAATTCTTCAAGAAATTATGTTAGAATCACAAGAAAATGGGAAAGAGTGAGTGGGTAAGGAGGGATTTAGAGTGAGGATGAGAGAGAGATGAGTGTGTTGTGTTTTTGCAAAAAAGAAATGAAGAAGAAAGGTACAGATTTGGGGTTTTAAAAAGTGCAGTTCGTGTGAGCCACGGCTTGAACTTATGTGCGCCGCGGCTTAAAGACCTAAGCCCTATTTTGCTTTGCTGTGCGCTGCGACGCACTGTGGGTTGAGGTGCGGCGCGGACTGATGTGGGTTGGGCTGTTGTGTTGCTCGGTGAGGAGCTCCTGGTGGGCCATGACGCAAGATTTGGGCCTGCTTCGGGGTGCTGTTTTGTGGGGCAAGGCTTGAGCCCTTGGGCGGCAGTGCGCACACTGGCCATGGTTCCTCTCATGGGCTAAAAAAAACATAGCAAATGCCTTGTTTGTGCAAGAACATAAATATATACATATATATATATGTGGGTTGGGCTGTTGTGTTGCTCGGTGAGGAGCTCCTGGTGGGCCATGACGCAAGATTTGGGCCTGCTTCGGGGTGCTGTTTTGTGGGGCAAGGCTTGAGCCCTTGGGCGGCAGTGCGCACACTGGCCATGGTTCCTCTCATGGGCTAAAAAAAACATAGCAAATGCCTTGTTTGTGCAAGAACATAAATATATACATATATATATATATATATATATATATATAAAATAAAAATAACCTTAAGCTAAAAATTAGATTAAATCAAACTAAAAACTAAAAATTAAAATTAAGATAAACTTAACTAAAAACGAAACAAACAAAAGACAAATAAATAAAAACATACCTGTGTGGTGTGGTCAAGGTGAATAGACAGAATCCATAAGTGGAATGTCTTCCACTTCCAGATCTTGCCTATCAATTAAGATTTAAGGTGTTGACCATTTATTTTAAAGATCTCCCATCTTTAATGTCCTCTATTTCTATCACCCCATTTGCAAAAACATTCTTTACTACAAAAGGACCGGTCCACCTCGACAGAAGTTTTCCTGGGTGCTTATGGAGTCTAGAATCATTTAAGAACACCCGATTATTAGGTTGAAATGTTTTCCTCAAAATTTTGTTATCATGAAACACTTTCATTTTAGCCTTATAGATTCTAGAGTTCTCATAAGCATCATTTCTCAACTCATCTAACTCGGTCAACTGAAATTTTCTAAGCTTATCTGTTTCTCCTATGTCAAAGTTGAAATGCTTGATGGCCCAATAAGCTCGATGGTCGAGCTCCATAGGTAAGTAGCAAGGCTTTCCAAAAACAAGCCTATAAGGTGATATACCTAAAGGAGTTTTGAAAGCTGTACGATAGGCCCAAAGCGCATCAACTAGACTCAAAGACCAATCCTTGCGATCTTGGTTGACCGTTTTTTTCTAAAATTTGCTTAATTTCCCTGTTTGCAAGTTCTACTTGTCCACTTGTCTGAGGATGGTAGGCAGTAGAGATGTTATGTAACACCCCATATTTTCTCATCAAAGCTTCAAAAGAATGGTTACAAAAATGCGTACCTCGATCACTAATTATAGCACGTGGTGTACCAAATCGAGATAACACATTTTCTTTGAGAAATTTAATTACCGTCCTATTATCATTGCTTCTGCAAGCTGCTGCCTCTACCCATTTGGACACATAATCTATTGCCACAATGATATACTGATATCTGAAAGAAGGAGGAAATGGTCCCATAAAATCAATGCCCCAACAATCAAAGATTTCAATCACTAAAATTGGGTTTAAAGGCATCATATTACGACGAGACACAGCTCCTAACTTCTGACACTTTTCACATGAGCAACAATAGATGTTTGCATCTTTAAACAAGGTGGGCCAATAAAATCCACACAGTAGAATTTTTACAGCAGTTTTTTTTCATTGAAAAGTGGCCCCCACAAGCTTGGGAGTGATAAAATTCCAAGACGCTGGCAATCTCTTCATAAGGGATGCAACGCCTTAAAATTTGGTCGGGGTAGTATTTGAAAAGACAAGGGTCATCCCAATAAAAATTACGTACCTCAGTCATGAACTTTCTCTTGTCCTGAGCACTCCAATCCATCAGTATATCACTGGCAGCCAAATAATTCACGATATGAGCAAACCATGGTAGAGAAGTAATAGAGAATAAATGCTCATCGGGAAAATCATCCCTGATTAGTAGGTCATCAGAGGAGTCTTCAAATGTGAGCCTCGAGAGATGGTCAACCACTACGTTCTCTACTCCTTTCTTGTCTTTGGTAGTGATTTCAAATTCTTGCAAAAGTAAGATCCAACGTATTAGTCCTGCCTTAGCATCCTTCTTTGTAAGAAGGTACTTAAGGGTTGCATGATATGTGAAAATAATAATAGGAAAACCAATCAAATAAACACGAAACTTGTCCAAAGCAAACATTACAGCTAGCAATTCTTTTTCAGTGGTGGAGTAATTCATCTGAGCACTATTTAGAGTTTTACTAGCATAGTAAATGACAAAAGGCTTCCCCTCTATTCACTGTCCAAGAACAACACCTACAGCAAAGTCACTAGCATCACAGATGATCACAAAAGGTAAAGTCCAATCAGGTGACTGCATTATAGGTGCTGAAATAAGCTTGCCAATCAGCATTTTAAAAGCCTCTTGACAAGCTTGTGTCCACTCAAATGGGGCATCCTTAATTAGGAGGGCACATAGTGGTCTAGATATGGTGGAAAAATTTTGTATGAACCTTCTATAAAAACCTGCATAACCAAGAAAGGATCTCACATCCTTTACAGTCTTAGGTGTAGGCAACTTAGAGATTAATTCAATATTAGATTAATCAACCTCTATCCCCCTAGAAGAAATAATATGCCCTAAGACGATACCTGAAGGTACCATAAAATGACATTTTTCCTAATTCAAAACTAACTTCTTCTCCTCATAACGAATCAATACTCTTTCAAAATTCAATAAGCATGCATCAAATGAAGATCCAAAAATAGTCAAGTCATCCATAAAAACTTCCATGCAATTTTCAACCATGTCACTAAAAATGCACATCATGCAACGTTGAAAAGTAGCAGGTGCATTACACAATCCAAATGGCATTCTATGAAAAGCATAAGTACCAAAGGGACAAGTGAAAGTGGTTTTATCTTGGTCTTCTAATGCAATTTAAATTTGATAATAACCAAAATAACCATCCAAGAAACAATAAAAAGGATGACCAGCTACACGCTCAAGAATTTGATCGATAAAAGGTAGTGGAAAATGGTCTTTCTGGGTGGCAGTATTTAATTTTCTGTAATCAATGCACATTCGCCACCCAGTCACAAGTTTTGTAGGGACTAACTCTCCTTGGTCATTCTTTACCATAGTGACACTTGACTTTTTAGGAACGGCCTGAGTAGGACTTACCTATTTACTATCAGCTATGGGATATATGATTCCCGCGTCTAATAGTTTTAACACTTCATTTTTCACCACTTCTTTCATAGTAGGGTTAAGCCTACGCTAGGGGTCTCTACGAGGGCTAGTTCCTTCATCCAAATTAATTTTATGAGAACAGACCAGGGGATTAACACCTTTTAAATCAGCCATGCTCCAACCTAAGGCTGACTTATGTTCATTTAAGGTCCAAATTAATTTCTCACCTTGAGACTCAGACAATTCAGATGAGATAATAACAGGAAAAGTATCACCTGGACTGAGGAAGACATGATTTAAATCCTTAGGTAAAAGTTTCAATTCAACTTTGGGTGCTTCCATACTTGAGGGAATTTGTTTCTCGCTTCTCTCAGGCAACTCCTCAAACTTCGGTTGCCATGCCTGAGTGCCATAATCCTGAGTTTTATTAAAAATAACACAAATATCAATTACATCAGATGGATTATTAATAGAATCAAACTCATAATTAACAAGAAAATACTCAAGAGGATCAAAATCATGAGCTATAGAAACTCCCCTATCGATGAGTGACTCGATCATGTATAACTGGTGGCTCTCGTCATCATCTTCTGCTTTGCAACATTGAAGATGTTCACCTTGAAAGTCATGTTTCTAAAGGACAACTTCATGAGCCCCATTCCTGCAATTAATAAGAGCATTTGCAATGGCAAGGAAAGGCCTACCCAAAATCAAAGGAATTTTAGAGGTAGTGTCAACAACAAAGGTAGTGTCAAGGATTAGGAAGTCAATAGGATAATAAAATTTATCAATTTGAATTAGAACATCCTCTACCACACCCCGGGGTACTTTGATTGAATGATCAGCTAATTGCAATACCATAGCAGTTGGTTTGATTTCTCTCAACCCCAACTGCAAATAAATAGAAAATGACATCAGATTTACACTAGCTCCTAAATCTAGCAATGCTTATCCAACCTCATGATTTCCAATGCTACATGCAATGGTTGGACAACCAGGATCCTTGTATTTGGGAGGAATCCTCTACTCAATTAGAGCACTAACTTGCTCTATCAGGAATGTTGTTTTCTTCACATGGTGCTTCCTTTTAACTGTACACAAATCCTTAAGAACTTTTGCATAAGTAGGAACTTGTTTAATCACATGCAAAAGAGGAAGATTAATTTTTACTTGCCTCAGATTCTCTAGAATTTCATTGTTTATGTCCAGAGTTTTCTTGTTTGATTTTAAGGCTTGAGGGAATGGTGCCCTAACAGGACTCTTGGTAACCTCAGGGTCTTTGGGCAGCTCAGCATCATTACTACTTTGACTCTTTTCCACATCCTCTGATTTGTTCGTTGTTAGGATGTGTAATGTCTTACCACTTCATGTCACAATAGCATTCACATCTTTTAGATTTTCTTGTGCCATGTGTTGACCATGGGGTGTGGACTAAGCTTGAGAAGGGAACTTACCTCGCTCATTCACACTCAAAGAGCCCATCAATTTGGACGCTTGGCTCTTTATTTCCTTGTTCTCTTCAACAACCTGTGTAATCAATGTTTCACATATTTGGTTTGTCTTACCCTGTGCCTCAATAAAAGCATGCAAAGTTCTTCTAAAGAACTTCTAGAGGATGAGGGTGCATGACATGGTGCAGGATATGATCTAGGGGGTTGTGCTAGCTACTGGTTTTTAGACTTCTAGCTAAAATTGGGGTGATTGCGCCACCCCAGATTATAGGTATTAAAAAAGGGTGCTAAAGGCTTCTTGTACATGCCTAAGGCATTACATTTTTCCTCATACATCCCTCTCATATCAATAAATGTGGGACACTCTTGGGTGGGATGACCTACTCCGCCACACACAAAACATGGTTCCAAAGACTCTGCATGATTAGCCACGTGTGTTGGCTTTGAGCCTTTAGTCTTTAACGTATCTAACTCCCTAGTGAGCATCTTGACTTAGCTTTTAGGTTGTCCTCTTCCTTAAGATGGTAAATTCCACCACCATTTGGGTTTCCTACAGGTCGGGACCTATTTGTGCTTTTAGTAGCACTAGGTCCAGTCCAAGTGTGAGCTTTTTCAGCAAGTTCATTGAGGTATTCTATGGCCTCATCAGTATCTTTTTGTAAGAACTCACCATTACACATCATCTCCACAAATTGGCGCTCTCTATATGTAAGTCTCTCATAAAAATAGCTCACTAAATGCCAATTCTCATACCCATGGTAAGGACACATACTCAACAACTCCTTAAATTTCTCCCAAGGCTGATACAAAGTCTTATTGTCCTTTTGTGCAAAGGTGGAGATTTGCCTTTTTAAAGCATTGGTCTTATGTTGGGGGAAATATTTATTAAAGAAGACCTGAGTCATCTTATTCCATGACCCAATAGATCGTGGTCTCAGTGAGTATAGCCAACTCTTAGCTCTATCCTTCAAAGCGAAAGGAAAGAACCTAAGTCTCACGATGTCATCAGTTGCATCTTGACTATAAAAAGTCGCAACTACTTCCTCAAACTCCCTAATGTGGACATATGGGTTTTCATTTTCCAAGCCATGAAACGTAGGGAGTAATTGTATCATCCCTGTTTTAAAATCTTGTTCGCGAGTATTGGCTGGAAATATGATGCATAATGGTATGGCTGTTCGGCTAGGATACAAGTAATCCTTAAGTGTCCTAGCAACATTCTCATTAGGGTTATCAGCCATGTTAACAAAATCCTCTAAAGTCTTGTTTGGGGGTACACTATGGGTTGATCTAGGTGAGGTTTCACTAACAGACATGGAAGGAGAGGGTAACTCTATTTCGGGTCCTCTAATGAATCTACCTCGTGAATCTCTCGGTCTAAGTATACACCAAATGAGTTAGAAGAGAAATAAATAAAACAGATAATAAAAGAAAATTAGAAAATCAAAACAAAGAGAAAAGAACAATACTACCGTCTTGTCTCAAAGTTGACAATCTTCCTTGTATTTAATCGCGTCTCCCCGGTAATGGCCCCAAAATTTGATTACACTGAAACTAATACGTGGTTATTGTGTATAGTTGAGGTGTCGATCCCACGAGGAAAAGCAAACTACGAGGGAAAGTGTAAACCTTAACATGAACGATAAAGATCAAATAAAAGAATCAGAGTTTTGATAATGAAGTAATGTGAGAAAATTGTGTAAATATAATGAAGATTATAATGGAGAGATAACAAGGTTCCGGGAATCCTCCCTAGGTTCGTTGCCTTATTCTAATCTCGATTCAATTGTTTTTATCTCGATTGCTAGTTTCACATGACCCTAATGTAATTCCTATGAAGTACTCTTTACTTTCGATTCAAGCACACATGACCTATCTTATAGATTTATCAAGAAATGACAATATATCTTCAATGACAATATTGTAGTAATGGACAAACCTAAAAGATAAATCTACCAGAATCAATCACATCCAACAACTTAACATAAGAAAAGCATGACTAGACTTATATAGAGGAGAAAGATACAATCACCAGATTAAGAGAAAATCTTCTAATTAAATCAAAAAGTAAATCATAAAAAAGTTTAACAACAAATCCGAACTATAACTGAATCAAAAATAGAAATAAGAACAACTACACCTAAGAATTCATCCTTTCGCCTTGCTTGGAGATTAGTTGGCCATGGGGCTCATGCTTGAACAATGTAATGGAGAAGAATGTAGCTATTTTCTTGAGTTTTTCCAGATTCCTCTTATCAAACCCTAAGTTATCTATTTATAATACAAAATGTCCAAGAGTGTTTTCGGGTCTAAACTATCATTAAAACCCTAATTAGGAAATAAGGCATCGCGCTTGCGTCGCGACAAACACTAATCCAGGCCGCGGCTCAAGCTTTTGACTGCTTTTTTTCACTTTTTGGAGGTCGCAGCTCAGATCTTCCAGGCCGCGGCTCAGCCCTTCCACGCCGCAACATGGAACACTAAAGACTTGGTTTCTCTTCATTTTGTCTTTCTGCAACCATGCCTTCACTCTGATATACATTGAAGCATCGTGCTTTAAGCTATGATAGCTTTCCATCTCTTTTGAACTCAAAGTACCTGAAAATGCACCGAAATTGATCAACAATCCAAGAATATCACTTTAGAGTTGTTAAGGTATAAAAGTGTAATTCAAACCTAGATCAACCCAAAAATGTTAACAAATAAGTACTGTTAAGATTCATTTTATGACTCTCATCAACATTCTTATCAATTTTTTTATCTAGTTGTACATTGTCAATTAATTGTCAAACCAATTCTGCAGGGCTTTGAAAAAAAAACCAATGAAAGTGCAATGACCCCTTATGTATTGATTGATGAAGAAGAAGACAATGATATAGAATTAAATGCTTTTCATTTTGTCAGATTCAATATGTTTACTGTGGGCTTCTCTAGTTTGAAACCTGGTTTTACATCAACCAATGCTCTTACTAATCAAGATGTTGTTGCTGCCAAGGAATTCATGTGCACATTCCTCACCAAGAAACTTTCAAAAGTCATTTTTTCTACTAATTAATTCATGTGCACATTCCCCTATTGATCATCACCGACCTGACGCAAGTTACTCGTATTCCTTTTAGGTTTTGGATCTCTATTTATTCTTTATATGTTTACACGTCCCATGCTTGTCTTTACACCATTATCATTGGAGAGAAGGAGGGTCAGTGGTATCAGAGCTGGAAGAGATACCACCAATAGTGGTATCAGAGCTACAACAGCGGGTATCGGAACAAGAACAGGAGGGTATCAGAGCAAGACTCCAAGAATCAAAGGTCAATTTCTTAAGTGATTCAAGAACGGAGTAGAGATCAATATCTGATCATGTTCTTAAGGTGATACAACAATGGAGTAAAGATCAAGATCTGATCGTGTTCTTGAGGGTGATTCAAGAACGGTATTGAGATCAATCTTCGATCGTGTTCTTAAGGTTTAGAAGAAGTTGGAAAGCAATTGTGGGTGTTGCATAAATTAAGGATCTTCTCTGCAAGATGGGTTCAAATTTCATTGTTGAGAAGTTTGATGGAAAGGGAGACTTTGCCCTTTGGAAGTGGAAGATCAAGGTGGTTTTTGTGCAACAAAAGGTGGACTTTGCGATTAGAGATGATGATGTTTTTCCAGCAAGTCTCACGGAAGTCCAGCAGAATGAGATGAAGAAGATGCCGTACCGCACCATCTTCCTACACATGTCGGATAATGTCACAAGGGAGTACGAAGACTCGAAAGATCCAGCTGTCATTTGGAAGAAACTAGATGAGTTGTTTCTTGCCAATACTCTCCCTAATAAGAGGTATCTTCGTAAATGAATCTTTGCTTTTAAATTGGATCCTAATAAAGAGTTGCAAGGTAGTCTTGATGCCAAGATGAGGAGTGCATCCAGTGGAGAAGGGATGTTCATTAAAGGAAGGCCAATAACTCGGTATGGCAGTAATATACATGGCTACTACCGGGTCAGAGGTAGAAGAGAAAGCCATGGGAGAGTGCACAATAATATACATGGCCACTACCAAGACAGAGGTAGGGGAGAAAGCCATGGGAGAGTGCACAGCAACATGCATGGCTACTACCGGGACAAAAGTAGAGGAAAAATCCATAGGAGAGCACATAGCAACATACATGGCTACTACCGGGACAGAGGTAGATGAGAAAGCCATGGAAGAGCGCACAGTAACATGCATGGCTACTACCAAGACAGAGGTAGAAGAGAAAGCTATAAGAGATGCTTCTAATGCCATAAAGAGGGTCATTTCAAGAAAGATTGCAAGGAGAAGATGAGGGATAAGGGAAGAAGCCATACCAAGGATGGAGAGGCTTCGGTTGCCAAGAAAGAACAGCAAAATGATGATGTTCTTGTTGTGTGCTCAAGTGTGAGCAAGGGGCAAGAAGATAGCAGGAAATGGATCTTGGATACCGGGTGCACTCATCACATGTGCCCTCACCTGGATTGGTTCATGAATTTCAAGAAAATCGATGATGGAAAGGTTTTCCTTGGGAATAAAACTTCTTACCAATTTAGGGGGATAAAAGACATCTAGTTGAGGATATTTGATGGAATGACAAGGTTGTTGTGGAATGTGAGGTATCTTTCAGATTTGAGAAGAAATTTGATCTCATTAGGGTAGCTAGATTCCATAGGGTACACATACAAAGCAGAGGGAGGAAATATCAAGGTAACCAAGAGATTTTTGGTAGTGATCAAAACAACAATGAAGGATGGTCTCTATGAGATGATCGGAGACATGGAGATCAAGGATCAAGCTGTAAGCTTGATGGCTGAGATGGATAAGGCAGCTCTTTGGCATACTCACTTGGGACACATAAGCCAAAAGGGTCTGCAAGTTCTCAGCAAGGATGGTCTACTTGGTGGTGACAAAGTAGAGAAACTTGATTTCTGTGAGTGTTGTATTCTTGGGAAGCAACACCAAGTTAGCTTAAACACCGGAGTGCACAAGTCTAAGGGCATTCTTGACTACATTCATGCGAACCTTTGGGGACCAGCAAAAACACCAACACAGGGAGGTAATCTTTACTTTCTGTTTTTAATTGAAGATTCTTCAAGAAAGGTTTGGTTTTATTTGCTTAAAAATAAATCAGATGCTTTGAATAAATTAGTGGTGTGAAAAAAACTGGTAGAGACTCAAACGGGCAGGGTAGTTAAGGTGTTAAGAACCAATAATGGCTTAGAATTTTTTAATAAGGAACTTGATCAATTCTGTAAGTTAAATGGTATTCTAAGATATAAAACGGTTGTGAAAACCCCTCAGCAAAATGGAGTTGCTGAGAGGATGAATAAGACCCTTATGGAAAAGGTTAGGTGCATGTTAATAGGATCCAGATTACCCAAATGTTTTTGGGGGGGAAGTGGTGTCTACTGTTGCATATTTTGTTAATAGAGCTCAAGACTCCTAAGAAGATGTGAAGTGGTAAACCCCCTGAGTTAGACAACCTTAGAACTTTTGGGTGTGCTGCGTATACACATCAAATAGATGATAGACTTAGCCCAAGATATAGAAAATGTCTGTTTCTAGGATATGGGGAAGGGGCTAAGGGGTATAGGTTGTGGTCCTTAGAGTAAAAAAGATTGAAACTCATAATAAGTAGGGATGTCATTTTTAATGAATTGTTATTTCCCTATTTGGAAAAAACTAACCCTGCAGGGGCTAGTGAGCAAACCAGTTCGATATTTGTGGAGCATAGCATCAAGGAATAATAAGTTCAGGTAGAGCAAGGAAGGTAAGAGGGTTCAAACCAGGTAGAGCCCATTGATGAAGGCCATGCTCAGGACACTCATAAGGAGGCTAAACTAGAAGGGGATGATACAGTAAGTCGGAATGACTATCGGCTCATAAGGGATCGGGAGGGAAAGATGGTCAGACCACCTTCAAGATATGGTTTTGTGGATGCTATTGTAGCAGCTCCTTAGATAGAATGAGGGATGAGTGAACCAGAGACTTACATTGATGCCATGGAATGTAAGGATTCGTCAAGATGGAAACTAATTGTGGAGGAAGAAATGGATTCTTTGAGGAAGAACAACTCTTGGGAATTTGTGCACATTCCGAAAAAACAGAAAGTTGTGGATTGTAAGTGCACTTACAAGGTTAAAGAAAGGAACCCTCTAGGGGATAAAGTCTGTAATAAGGCTAGGCTGGTGGCGAAGGGGTTCACGCAAAGAGGAGGCATAGATTTTATAGAAACCTTCTCACCTAGACACAAGGTGGATAAAGTGATGATTATCCTCATCTATGTCTATGATATGCTATTGGTTCAGAATAGTAGGGAGAGGATAGAAAGATTTACATCTCAACTCAGTGAGGAGTTCGAGAAGAATGATCTTGGCCTTACACAAAAGATCTTTGGGATAAGAATAATCCAGGAAAGGGAGAGAAACAGGTTGAAGGTTTCTCGGGCAATTTGTGAGTAATCCCGGAAAAGAGCTTTAGCTTTGGATGAAGTGGTTGTTGAGGTACTTGAAGGCTTAGTGGCAGTTGGTGGTAGCACTCTTAACAACTGGGGCAGAGTACATAGCGGCTACGGAAGCCATCAAGGAGGCTATGTGGTGCAAAGAGTTGTTAGACGAGTGAAAGGTCGTAAAAAAGCAGGTGGTGGTGCTTTCGGATAACCAAAGTGCATGGAACTTATGTTGGAAATCGGTGTTCCATGAGAGGACTAACCATGTGGATGTTGGGTATCATTTCATTCCGAAAAATGTTACGGAAGGATGCATCCATGTGGACAAAGTCGCAACAGAAAGAAGTCCTACAGATTTAGGTACCAAAGTTCTACCTCTAAGAAGGTTCAATGATTGCCTTAGACTTCTTAGGATTGGAGTTGGTTGAATGATGACTTAAGATAAGTTTATATCCTGAGTTCTTTGCACAATGGGTTCAAGTTTAATCACTTAGACAAAGGTAGAGATTATTAGAGTTTGTCAAAGGATTAAACGGGAGAAAAAGAATGAAGTTCAGCATGTACAAAGTGTGCACACTAGTGTGTACCACGGCTCAGACTACCCCAGGCTGCAGCACCCAGAAAAGTGAGAAGTAGAATGTTTTCAGCCCTGGCTCAGGCCGCAGCGCGCCCTGTTCTAGGCCGCGGCCTGAAGGCACACTAAGACTGGTTTTTAGCCTATTTTGTTAAGTGCGTGGATGCATGATCAAAACACACAGGATCACTTAGACTTGATCAAAGGCTATGGTTGATTAGTCCTCAAGATCTAAGGGTGAAGATTGACTTCAAGATAGGTTCAAGAAGTGGTGCACTATATAAAGGGTCACCTAGATTCAATCTCAACACAACAAGGAAACACATTGTGATACAAGACACAAGTGTGTGTGTGACAGAACATGTGAATGAGAGAATTGTGTGAGGAGTGCAAAAACACAAAACACAAGAGGGACTCATTGTAGAGAGACTGGAGGTTTAGGAAGAGAGAGTAGCATAGATTAAATAGAGGGCTTTGTAATAGTTCTTATCTTTTCTTTCTTCTCTTCTTTGTTCCTACAAGAACTTGTGGATTCTTGAAGAGGGTTGTTGTATTCTATAAAAAAAACCGTTGATTTAGTGCAGAGAGCTCGGAGGAGCTCACGGGGATGTAAGCTTTTGTCGAACCTCAATAATAATTGTTGTCTTCTTTCTTTGCTTTGTTTGCTGTATCTTTTCTTTACAAGTCATTCTAGACTTGGGTGTTTGGAAGACCATCACTTGAGTATCATTAAGGTGGTTTCCCAATAGATCACAGCATCAATTTTCTTTGAAATTTCTTACAACAATATAGATGATCACCAATCAACTCAATAGATGGCTTAAATGTATAATAAGAATTGAGCAACAAAAATTCTCTTCCTTTAGAGTGAACGTCATATTCTCTCTGAACCTTGTGAGAATAAATTAAAAAAAATTTAGAGCTACCGTGGAAAGATAAGATCCTCAAACCCATGTATTTTATCTTGAGTTAACAGAGATATGCCCTACATACGAAGAATTTTGTGCTCTTCTTTATCGCAAACCCTCTGATAACTTGATCATTTCTGCTTTTTAAGACCACCACACAAAAATTACAGTCGACTTATTCAGTATCATCGAAAAGCAAGCCCAATCACTCTTGGTGGATGATTACTTTGACTTTACTCCACTAGCATTGAAATTATTTGAGTTTAAGCCCAAATTCTTGATAACTCGACAACATCAACTACTATGTTTGTGTATCTTGGTTTGTTATCTCATGTACGAGCCAAGCACGAGTGTTCATAAGTTTTTCCTAGACACGATTCAGTAAGTCTCTCCAGGTCTTTATCACATATGTTTATGAGGAATTTATATTAATTGCCACGCATACACCCGTCAACCAATCAGATGTGGAAACGTGGACCAAACCAATTGGACATCACATAACTATTGGCGGTCGTCATGTGGCTGTATCAGTAGAAAGATCAAGGATGAACAAGGGTCCATAAAATGCCCTATATACTATGATGCAGCCTTTGGAGTTACCCTCGCATCCCATACAGCTGGTAGAATCATGACCTTGTAATGATCACCACGTGGTTACACTAATGGAAGAAAGTGAGAATGCTCAAGGGGACTTGCGTAGTCCTTTAGGGAAATGTCGCAACCCTTTAGGGCATTCTCATTACCGAGATAATTGGTAATGCCATGACCTTCTTAAGATAGAGACAAGCTCATAGAATAGCCAATGTGTGTCTCGGCAATCCTCCTAGGACCATGGTTGGTTTTTCTTGATACTCTCCTACCTCTTCGCGCATCTATCCTCCATGGCAATGGACAGCTTCGAGGGAAACTCAAAAGGCTGAAACTCCCTTTTAAGGGATAGGTTGAATCCTAGTTGCACACTTTCGAAGCCTAGATAACTTATAGGGATGCTCTCATGGAGTTGGACTTGAGGAAATGAGGGTAGCACATAGTATTAGTGAGTTCCAACATGACCATGTTTCTAAGGCACTTATCGAAACCCTCTAGGTTATCCTCACAACTCTGTCTTTGTAACACTTGGGTACCTTGGTTTAGGAGCTAGAACAAAGGCTCATCGAAGGTGCTTATACTTAGCCTTATACCTATTCTCAAAGGCAGAAAGGGTTGGTGAAGAAAACACGACCCATAGCGTGAACTTCACTTGTCACATCGCATGTCATCGGTTGTGACCATTTCATACCTGATACTCCTGCAATAAGTCCATGGTATGTATGGCTACTATTATTTCTCTATAAAGACCCTATTATTCTCATGCTAAGGGACAAGATCATACAACAAGTTTACAAGCTCGTGCGCACAAAACCTGCCACCTCTCTCTTGCGAATTGCGCTATTCTCTCTCTTATCCACAACTTTGAGTGGAGCTATCCCACCTTTTATTGTCACCAAGTATAATACCTCACCACTTATAGTATTTAACCTTAAAACGATTTGGCTACTCTGCTGGAGAGGTATGTTTACGATCGAAATGGTGACCACACGAATTGGGGTTGGGAGTCGATATCTATAACCCCAATAACTTGAGGAAATGTAATCAAAAGACACTTCAAGCATGAGTACGCCTCCTCAAACCAATCTCGGTGTGACTATTGCCATAGTCGAGCTTAAAGAGATAGAGAAGTTGATCTTGGAGACTATATTGTCCCAAAGATACTCAACTCAAACCTGAAGGCGAGGAGCAACGTACTCTAGATGTGTCACCTAATCCAGTGGAGCATATTCTGCAAGTAACGGTAGTTGGGACACCAACTATCGCCTCAAACTAGTAAACCTTTGTCTTAGCCTCAAACCTTGAAGAAGTCGTAGCCTCCCCTGGGGTTTTTGAATTTGGAACAACTCCAAGATCTTTTACATAAAGTGCGCACCCGTATTGCCCTAAGTGAGACTGCCCAAGCTAACTTCAGGCCTTCCTATATAGCGCATTATATGAGGATACCCTATTCACCGAACTATAAGACATTTACTTTTACCCTTTTTAGTGGGAAGTCTGGGAACTCATGCGAGCACGGCGTAATTTATCGATTCTTTAGGCATCCACATTTTATTATCATGTGCTAAAGTTGAAAGAATTTTTTAAGTCTCTCACTCTTAAGGCATGCACTCGGTATGCAAACCTCCCAGCTGGTTCAATAAACTCTTGGAAGGAGATGACAAATGCTTTTCATGCTAAGTTCTTCAACATGGATAAATAAGTTACCATGCTTACTCTAAGGGAAAAAGGTAAAAGAAACAAAGAAAACTTATGAGGCAGGCTCATTTTGGTGTTGGGGAAATACCATCGGTGTCAAGCAAATATCAATTAAAGCCTTGGATCCTCCTCAGTGCTACTTGCATTTTCTCAAACTTGTTATTGATTATCTTAACTTCTTAGCTCACAACTTTCTTCTCATTCTCCTTGATATACTCCTCTTCATCATAGAATTCTTGGTTGTCCACCAGATTCAACTATCTCTTTCTGGACATATTTTCTTCCAGATTAATCATGAAACTAGCCATGTCTATAGCCAATGAGGTTATGAGGTTCTTTAATTTCACCATCTAATCACTACCAATACCATTTTTTACAATATTCTGCCATTGTCTCAGATTCATTACTTTGAATTGTTTTTTCCTCTTAACTTAACTCTGAAATGGTGATCTCTCACTTACTCAACCTTCTACTACAGTCTAAGTACCACGCAAGGGATAGACTTTTGACCCAATATTGGACTCTTAATACCAAAATAAAAAGAAAGCCCCTTTTAAGTTTTAAGTTTAACACCTTGTTTTCTTACTATGTTTTCCAACCTTAGTATTACTTTGATCTTATTGTTGGGTCTTCAATTTTGGAAAGATTTTTATGATTGTAAGAGGCCTATCAAATGTGTCAAAATCCACTTGAAGTAGGTATGTCTTATCCTAAATGTAGAACAAAATCATGCGATGCAAAAATAGTTTTATTTGATCAAGCATAATTTAATCCAATCCAAGTCCGACTTGTTATTTAGACCTATTTTTTAATCATAATTTCCTACTAGTTAAATAATGTTGGATTAAGATCAATATACATCCTACAAAAGTTAATCCCAAGATTATTTAGACTAGATCCATTGGGCCTATATGAATAAGGTTAAATATGGAAAAACTATAGCCCCTTTTGAAATTGATCCATTCTACTTAATCCTTAGGGTTTTGATGATGTTTAATCAAATTCACTTATACAAGTGCATTTTGGATTAAATCCCGATCAATTTTGACTCCAATTTTAGTGTGGATCATTTATTGATATCAATTAAACATTATTCATCTATGAAAAAAGTTTGAATCGGTTTAGGGTTAAATATTAATTTAGATTTGTCTTAATTTGATTTGAGCTCATCCAAAGAAAATCAAAATGAAAAAACAACATGTTATCAAATAACCAATTTTATCTTATTAACATGTGAGATAAGATCAAACACATTCGACAAGCATACAAAGGAATAGAGAGGGTCCCTGTCCTAAAAGGATGGTTCTAAGTTTTATCTATATGGTGGGCTACTCCTATAGTCATTCTTTTCCTATTGATTGTTAGTTATTTAACTTTACTTACGATTTTATAAGTCTTGAGTTTTTGAATTTTCTTACCAAGCATGCACTTGCAGTTTTGCACCGATTTCATATTCATAAAGAATTCATGCTTGGTAAGAAAATGCAAAAACTCAAGACTTATAAAATCACAATTAAGTCATGACACTTTTTAGTCTCTTCTTTGTAGATCTTCTCATTTTCATAAGCATTGTTTCAGAACTCATCCATCTTATTCAATTGTAAGAGTCACTTTTCACCTGCTACTTTTAAATCAAAATTAAACTTTATAGCCCAATAGGCTCTATGCTCTAACTCAACAGGAAGATGACATGCTTTTCCAAATACTAATTGGTAAAGAGACATCATGATAGGTGTTTTGAAAGCTGTATGGGATGCCCATAAAGCATCATCAAGCTTCTTTGCCCAATCCTTCCTATTGGTGTTGACCGTCTTCTTGAGGATGTTCTTGATTTCTCGATTTGAAATGTTAGCTTGGCCATTAGTTTAAGGATGGTAGCCAAGTGCTATCTTGTGCTTCACACCATATTTAGAAAGAAGGTTGGCAAACAACTTGTTGCACAAGTGGGTCCCCTCGTCACTAATAATAGCTTATGGAGTGCCAAATCTTGTGAATATATTCTTATACAAAAATTTGAGCACAACCTTTGCATCATTTGTTGTTGTAGAAATTGTTTCCACCCATTTTGACACATAATCCACTACTAACAAAATATAGACAAAGCCAAAAGAAGGAGGAAGAAGACCCATAAAATCGATTCCAAAACATCAAATAATTCAACTTCTAAGATATTTTTCAATGGTAGCTCCTGGCGCCTTGAAATATTTCTCACACGTTGGCATCAATCACAAGTCTTCACCAAAGTATAACTATAATGAAAGATAGATGAACAAAAGAAACCACTTTGAAATACCTTAGCTACTATTCATGTTGCTCCAAAATGTCCTCCATATGATGATGAATGGCAATGATGGAGAATGACTTGCATCTCTTCTTCTGGTACACATCTTCGGATGATTTGATAAGGGCATCTTTTAAACAGCAAAGGCTTATCCCAAAAATAATATTTCACATCATGTAGAAACTTCTTGCATTAGTGGTAAATGAGATCTGGTGGCAATACTTTATAAACTAGGTAGTTTACAATATCAGCATACCAAGGGAGCTTGATCCCACATGCAAATAACTGCTCATCAAGGAATGCATCTTGGATCTCTGAATTTGGTCTCACTTCCTCTTGGTCGAGTTGAGAGAGATGATCAGCAACTGAATTTTCACTTTCCTTCCTATCTCAAACCTCCAAATCAAATTCTTGAAGAAGCAGGATCCAACGAATCAACCTAGGCTTAGCATCCTTCTTGCCAAACAAATAACGAATTCCTGCATGATTAGTGAACATTCACTTTTGTACCAATGAGGTAAGACCAAAATTTGTCACAAGCAAACACAATAGCAAGCATCTCATTCTCAGTTTTTGTATAATTTAGTTAAGCATCATTCAAGGTTCGACTCACGTAATAGATGACCCTGAACAGTTTGTCTCGTTTTTGTCCTAATACTACTCCAACTACAAAGTCACTTGCATCACACATGACTTCGAAAGGTTAACTCCAATAAGGTACAGTCATAACTGGTGCTGAAACTAGTTTCTCCTTGATTGCATCAAATGCCTGCAAACAAGCATTATCAAAGTCAAATGCAAAAAAAATTTCAAGAAGATTACATAAAGGTTTAGAAAGTTTAGAAAAATCTTTGATGAATCTTCTATAAAATCCCGCATGTCCCAAAAAGCTTCTAATTCCCTTCACATTCTTTGGAGGTGGTAGTTTTTCTATGGTTGCAATTTTAGCTTGATCAACTTCAATTCCTTTAGATGACACTCGATGGCCAAGCACGATCCCTTCTTGAACCATGAAATGACACTTCTCTCAATTTAGGACTAGATTTTTGTCTTCACATCTCTGCAAAACAAGAGTTAAATTATGCAAACAATGATCAAAAGATGTACTAAAAATGAAAAATCATCCATAAAAATTTCCATTATCTCTTCTACCATGTCAGAAAAAATAGCCATCATGCATCGTTGAA